>OZ026828.1:5601929-5970692 GCA_964023185.1 Macaria liturata | reverse complement strand
CCGTGCGCATAGCACCTTTGCTCAGGCCCATTTATTTTAAATATGGGTTCTTCTTTAATAGACTGCTTCAATTGCCTGGAACTTGACACCCACTCGGCGGTTTCCAACGCTTTTGCAAACGTCAAGTGGGCAGCATCCTTTTCAAATAGTTTGTCCCGTTCTGGACCGTCTATGAGACCGAGAACAAATTTATCACGTAACACAGTCTCCAGGACGGCACCGAAGTCACAATGGCTTGCTAATCCCCGAAGTCGCGCAGCCCACTCGCTAACCGATTCGCCGGGGTCTTGAACAGCTTTGTAGAATTCCGATCTGGCTGCAAACACACACCGCTTGGGCTTGAAGTATTCAGCTAAAACTTTCGTTAGTTCAGCAAACGATAATTGTTCAAGCTCGCGTGGGAATACTACATTGCGTGCGATCCGGTACGATTCCTCCGAAAGATAGGTTAGGAGCAGCGCGGCTTTGTGATCTTCTCTTACAGCGTTTACTTTGCAGAACTGGTGTAGTCTGCCTATAAACACGTCCCAATCCGATCTCTTGTGGTCAAAACTATCGATCGTTCCCAAAAACGAAGACATCCTCGTCGCCAAAATGCTATGTTCTTAGATTTTAACAATGAAACGCCATATTACACTTGTAGTTTCTTTATTACTAGTTTCACACATGTCTCGCTCCTCCCGCTACCTCGCGAACGTCAGGGCGGTTTACGCGCGCGTATATACCTACTTAATAGCTACATGTATACATACATGTCACAAAGACTCTGTTTTAAATAACGCGGGAAGGAAGGATTAAAAAGAATGTTGTATACTAGAGAGAGGATGTGAGCATTCCGTCGAAGGCGAATAGGAAGCCACTTGAGCTTATGGCGAAAATGAGAGATGCGATCATACTTGCGTAGACCAAATATGAATCTAATACAGAAGTTCTGGAGCCGCTCAAGTTTATTTAGTTGATCTTCACGAAGGTCGAGATAGCAGGCGTCAGCAGAGAGGGATAACGGTTAACCCAGAGAAAAGCGCAGCCATGCTCTTTACTCCGCGTTACCATAAAGGCCTCAAGAACCCTCCCACTATTCACGATACGGTGGTACCCTGGGTCAAGTCCACCAAGTACCTAGGCGTCACCCTCGACAACCACCTGACATTCACCAAGCACATATCCACTGTCCGCAACAGGGCGGCCTTCTTTCTAGGACGTCTTCATCCCCTTCTTTGCAGCAAGAGTAAAATGTCACTTAGAAATAAGCTGACAATTTACAAGACTTGCATCCACCCCGTCATGACTTACGCCTCCGTAGTGTTCGCCCACCAGAACGACTCTGTTTTGTCCCCACTACAGCTGATCCAGAATCGATTCGTGGATGAAGTTCACCTCGCGCCGCTACTTTGACGCCGCAACGTATCATCCGAACCCGCTTGTCGTCCAAGCGTCCTCTTACTCCACAGATCCGGTTGATCCCGAGCCCCTCCGTCGTCGCCCGAAGCATGTTCTGGTCGATCCGGATGACCCAATCGCCGTCGTGGTCTTGGCAGCGTTGGGCTCCCCTTCTTCCACCACCCTAGCAGGCGGTGTCCCAGCCAGTAGGTCCTCCGTCTTCGGCATAGGTCCAGGTTACCAACGCCCCTCTCCCAGTGTAGGTTCCAGTGCACGTCCCCGATTCCGTCCTCGCCGGCGAGGCGGTAGACCCCGATCCCTCAGGTTAACTCGTTTATCTCCAAATAATCACCCACACACAACCACTGACAGGGCCTTAGCTCACTCCCCTTCAGGGATGAACAGGGCAACCCGGTCTCCCCCTTCTGGCGACGGTCCAAGCCGAGGTTCGTGCCTCAGAGGCGCCCTTGTGCCAGTCGCCCCTAACTAGCACATAGGCCCGGGCACCATCAGTGCCCAGCCATTCCGGTGACGCAGCAAAGGTATCCCTAGCCACCAGCTGAATAGTCCTTTCAAAAAAAAAAAAACCGGCCAGTCATTCTTAATTGAGACTTTGCGCCGAACAGAGCTCCCACTGTTTTGTTTTTGTCGGTAGTTGTGCTAAAACGATCATTTCTAGTGAATTTGTGATTACTAAGTGAAATTAGTCGTAAGCTATTTTGTAATTAGTGTTAGATTTCAAATTGTAAAAGTAGTAAGGTAATGAAGGTAGTTGTTGCTACATGTGTGTTTTTTTTAAATTAAATCTACTTCTGATTCCTAAAAATACAATACCTACCTACACATATTTATGATAAACTAGCTGTGCCCGCGACTTCGTCCACGTGGAATAGTTTTTTTGGGCATCATATTTATTTTTGCAAACAACCTGTTCAACTTTATAAATTATAGCTGTTACCCACGACTTAAACCGTTTTCGCAGCGCACACATCGGAAGCCCTCAAAGAAAAACAATTTTCCCCTTTTTTTCCACATTTTCCGTTGTTTCTTCGCTTCTTTTAGTTGCAGCGTGATGTTATATAGCCTAAAGCCTTCCTCGATAAATGGTCTATCCAACACTCTCACCAGTAGTTCCTGAGATTAGCACGTTCAAACAAACAAACTCTTCAGCTTTATAACATTATAGTATAGATTAAAAGATACTATAGCACACTAATTATTGATATGAATATGAAGAAATAACAAAATAAACCTCAAATAAAAAATTGGCACAAAATCTTGGACTTTCCCTGAGGATTTTCCACTAAAGTTTTCAACACAGAGAAATTAACCACTACTTCATTTTCAAATTTTATTTTTTCAAACGTCTTTCAGTGTCACTGTTGATTGATTTTTTTTTCTTCGTTGGCCTTAACTTTGTATGTTTTTAGATGTTTTTTTTTACTAAAGCGTCATCTACTATTTTGTTTTTGGTCAAGAAATATATATTAGCAGCACTATATATAATTGCATTTTGTTCTCAGTTTCACCCCCCTAGGATATTCTATCCATTTCCTGCTTATAAATCATTGGCAGGTGGTAAGCGTATCGGATTCCTTGTCGACATAGTATATAACATATATTATGTTGGTAAGATACATGTCTTGCTGATACATTTCCCTCAGAAATAATCAGTATTTATAGCTAGACTAGCTGGTGCGCGCGACTTCGTCCGCGTGGAATAGTTATTACCATAAAAACGGTTTTAGTGAGTTAACCTTAAAAGATAGACATATACTGTTACGGTCATTTTTTGAGATCATTTCAAGAGGAATAATTCTTTCATAAACATTTTTTTGATATCTTGAACCGTCAAAGTCAAAGTCAAAGTCAAAGCATTTATTGCATAATTGTGTTATACATAAAGATACATTTATGGTGAGCAGATCTTATGCTAAGGTATCGAGTCCGTGAAACACAATATACCCTAATTGGGTGTTTGCAATGTATTTAGGTTCGGTGCGGGCCGGTCTATTTGTTTATTTATTATATTGTATTTGTATTGATAGTCGTCATTTAAGTTTTCATCTTTTATAAATTCGTCAACAGAGTAATAACATTTATGTATTCATAATTTTTTAAGTGTTTTCTCAAATAAATTTACTTTTTCAATGCTTTTTAGATAAGTCGGGAGTTTATTAAATGTTGTTATGGCCATTGCAGTTGGGCCCGAGCTTTGCATTTTGAGACGACATTTTTTTATTGTTAATTTATTGGCATGTTTGGTTCTTAGGGGATAATGGCGATTTTGATTTGCTCTGGTGAAAAAATCTGGGTATTTTTTTTTTAATTTACAAAGTTCTAGGATATATATACCTGTCACAGTAAGTAATTTATATTTTCTAAAGTATTGTTCGTGGAAGTGATGTTGAGATATGTTAGGAGCTTTAATGTTAGCGAGGATGCGGATTATTTTCTTTTGTTTCACGAATATATTTTCTACATCTGTGCTATTGCCCCATAATATGATCCCGTACCTGATGCAGGAGTATGCGTACGCGTAGTAAGCCGTTAATGCTGTAGGTTCGTCTGTAACGTGGCGTAATTCTGCAAATGCGTATATGAAGCTGGAAAGTTTGGAATTGATCTTCTGGATATGGCATTTCCAGTTTAGCGTAGCTGCGTCAACACATTGTAAGTTTTTATTATTATAAGTGAAATTTATGTCAAGAGGTTTTTTTTGGTGTGGTCGAAACTGCATTAATTTTGTTTTGTTGAGATTGATTTCAAGATTGTGATCGTTTAGCCGGTCAATAATTATTTTAAAAATGTCAGTTAGTTTATTATTCAAATTATTATTATTCTTACAAGATGTCAATATGGAAATGTCATCGGCGAATAGTACACAAAATTCATTTATTACTTTTGGGAGGTCGTTCATATAAATTAAAAACAATATGCATCCGAGCACTGAGCCTTGAGGTATCGAGTGGTTTATTGTGATAGGACTAGATCGGACTTCATCGGACTTTTTATGACACATGTGTTTTCGCAGCGCACGCAACGGAAACCCTCAGAGAATAATTTTCCCCGTTTCTTCTACATTTTCTATTGTTTCTTCGCTCCTATTAGTTGCAGCGTGTTGTTATATAGCCTAAAACCTTTCTCGATAAATAATCTCTTCAGTAGTTCCTGAGATTAGCGCGTTCAAACAACCAAACAAACTCTTCAGCTTTATAATATTAGTAGTAGTAGATTAGCGTAAATGTGTAATGAATAAAAGATAAAAAAATAATGAAGTAGCACCAAAACTGACGGTTATTTTATTCCAAGTGTTTGCGTGGATCGGAACTCGCGTTAGATTGTAACCGTGTGTATTGCGTTATGATGTGTGGTGTTTTAAATGGGAAGGCAGCCATGATCAACCATGAGCCTCTTACAGTGGTAAGAAATCTCCGGGCTCTAGATTTAGCCACGCTTTTTTTATTTAGTCGGTCCCACCCAACGAAGAACCAGCGATGGATGCTTGCATCCAGCACATGCATGCATTTATCCATTCAAGGTGTACATTTCTACTTACATTTGTATTGCTGCAATTTGTGTTGTACGCTGAGGGTTTTCTGTACACCATAATAATAGGTATCTTTCGACTCTGTATTATGATGTACAATTTCGCCGGGCCAAAACTTCTGTTTCTGTTCTTATATTTTTGGTTGATTGTATTTTTTTTTTGGTTGCATGTTACAATAAATGGTTTTTATTCTTATTTTCTTATGTGATACAATGAAAAATAAGTTTGTAGTTCCATGTACTCAAAGAATAGTGCCGTAGGGCGAGTCTGACAACCGATGGCATAGGATGGACGAGTGGAGACTGCAACTCGGTAGGCGTAGTTACAGTAATAATAATCAGTAATAATCATTTATTGTCAGTAAAACTAGGTTTCAACATTGGTCTTAAGATAGTTACAAGTAAGTAGCTCTAGTTTATACCCTGTCGGGTGTACTAACATAATCAATTTAATATATTATTATAACAGTTATATTTGAGGTCCTAAATAGTCATGTACTTTGTAATAGCATTTCTCCAATAAGAGTTCTGTCAGTTTATTTTTGAATTGGGTAAGCCTTAATGATTTAATGTCAGATGGTAAATTATTATACATTAATATTGTCATTACATATGCATTTTTCTTAAATAATTCTAGTCTACACTTAGGAATTTGGATTCGATTCTTAAGACGAACTGATTTCTCATGATGTTGAAAACATTCTGGGTGTTCATGAGCAAACACACACGCTTGTTTAAGGTACATACATGAAAGAGGCAAAATTTTAAATTTCTTAAATAAAGGTACACAGCTATCTGTCTGCCGGGCTCCGCAAATTGCTCGAATACACTTCTTTTGTTTAATAAAAGCTTTCTCAACGTCGACAGAGTAGCCCCATAATAGTAGACCGTAAGATAAAGTAGACGACACGTACCCATGATAGGCGCTGAGAGCCGCTTCTTTCGATACCGTATTTCTTAGCTGTCTTATAGCGTA
Organism: Macaria liturata; assembly: GCA_964023185.1. Lineage (NCBI taxonomy): Eukaryota > Metazoa > Arthropoda > Insecta > Lepidoptera > Geometridae > Macaria > Macaria liturata. The sequence goes on along the minus strand of OZ026828.1, from coordinate 5,964,787 downwards.
TACAAACCTATCTAATTTATTACAGATTTCGTCTATTTGCGCTTTCCAGTTGCAATTATTGTCAATTATAATCCCCAAAAATTTATAAGTTTCTAGTTGTTCTACCTTCTCGTTTTGATACACAATGTTTAGTTCAATCTCATCCCTAGACTGATAGGTTTTGAACCTAACTACTTTAGTTTTACCTACATTAATTTTAAGCTTGTTTTTATCTAACCAGTTAATGACATTGTGTAAGGTCTTGTTGCTATCGTCGTTAAGCTGCTCAATACTTTTTGATTTTAGTATTATTGTGGTATCATCCGCGTATAAGATACACTTATTATTATTATTATTATTTGTTGCAGTTGAAATGTCATTTATATATGTTAGAAAGATAAGAGGTCCTAGTATACTCCCTTGAGGGACACCAGTTTTATTTCTCATAAATTCTGATCGGAAGATCTGTTTGTGACCATTTATAATTTTTGATATTTCTGTACATTGTTTTCTACCTTGTAAATAACTTTTTAGCCAATTATAAGCATTTCCCCGAATTCCATAGAAAAACAACTTTTGTAATGCTATTTTATGGTCCACTAAGTCAAAAGCTTTTGTCATATCTAAAAATAAAGCTGCGACCTTGAATTTGTTTTTATCATTTAGAATACTAGTTACTTCTTTTATTAAATTAAAACATGCTGCTGTAGTTGAACTATTTTTTATAAAACCATATTGATCTGTGCTTATTATGTCATTTTTTTTCATAAATTTATTTAATCTGACGAGCATAGCCTTTTCAAATATTTTTGATAATACCGGAATGAGTGTAACAGGTCTGTAATTATTCATATCAGTTTTTTCTCCTTTTTTATGTAAGGGATATTACAATATGAAGCGAGGACATAACGAAGGTAGAAGAGAACTGGTTGAGACAAAAAATGCTAAATATGGTTGAGTGGCGTGCCTTGGGAGAGATTTACCGTCTTATTACAAAGCGTGGTTTAAATATTAGTCCTGGACTATGAAATTAAAAAGTTGGATCTAGTTGTTCAAACATCACATACAAACAATCAAATGTCAACTTCAAAATGGCACGTTGATTAACATTGGAAGCATTTTGACAGTTTGATAATTATGACATTAGACAGACACATTTTGAACAACAAAGACGGACTGCATATTTGCGTTGCGTTGCGTAAATTCTGGACCAATAGTTAAACCACGTTTTGTAATAGGACCCATAGTCTATAGTTCCGAAGTAGGCGTTTGTGACTAATAATGATAAAGCCTGTCCATCAGTACCCTATGTCAATGAGATTTTTGTCAAGCGCATTGTTACTCCACACACGTATCTCGGCGCGAAGTTATGAACACGCCCGAAATAATAAATAAAAATAGTAAGATGTAGGCCTTCTTATGAATTACCTGGCCGTATCAACTTAGCTTCACCACAATTGGACTTGATTGGTCTAGGATATGAATACTGCTATTGCTTGCTATCAACTTATTTAAATGATTAAAGTCTAAAAAGTTTTTAACCAGGTAAAATGAATTAAAAAAAAACATGATAATTCTTAGTGGTTTATGAGGCCACAAATTTTCTAGTCGAATCTTTTGATAAAAGAATGAACCATCTTATCGTTGCAAAACATATTCTCATCCTTTCCAATTTAGGCAGCTGACCTCCTTACGAAACATAAATCACCCTAATCACAGAATAAATATCTGTTGATCACGCTTACAGTATCGATTATCTTCTTTCTTAGTAAACGGTAAAGAGGATGTGTTATGGGACCAAGTTATCTCTGACACTGGAAAATAACGTAATGAAATTACTAGAACATGTTTTTTTAAGTACTGACATCTACTAGACTATGGCTTTCGATAACATTTAAAATGATAATGATCTGTTTATAAAGCATTTTTGTCTGCATCATCATCATCAACAGCCGGTGTATTTTTCCAACGCTAGTTATAAGCCTGTCTTTTTCATGCTAACCATCTCGGTGCAGAAATTTAACAAATTATCTTTGTATCCAAAAAATATTGTACTCAATTTACACGAATAAATTTCTTTTGCTGTATTAAAAATTCATAGACAGTGGTGCCCCAATCAGTTTCCGTGTAAGTTAGTATCTATATGACCTTCACTAATAAGGCTCTAACGAGCCCTTAAGCCTTGACTTACCAGAATTCCCATCTGCTCGGTGTAATTAAGGGGAAGAATATAAAGAGAGAGAGAGAGAGTGTTAGTGTTGTCTTTGGAGAGTGTGCAGCGGAATTGCACGATCTAATTCCGCCCGCCCCTTTTTACCACCGGACGAGCAGGGGTACAGCAGGTCGTCACCGGTTTATGGTGGAAGTTCCCAAGACTCGCACTAAGCGTTTTGCTTCCACTTTTATAGTGCGAACTGCTAAATTGTGGAACTCCCTGCCTGACTCCCTGTTCCCCGCGGAATATAACCTTGCGATCTTCAAAGCGAGAGTGAATCGGTTCTTACTGGGTAAGCACGTTCCATCCTAGACCGTAATGATTGCTTACCATCAGGCGAATTACGGTCAAGTGCAAACCCATTTCTTGTAAAAAAAAAAAAAAGATATGTAGTATATATTATGGAACTTCCGCACTGATAGTGCATGGAATACACCAATAAAAAAGTAGTTTTGGGTTGTTTCCTGGAGAGTTTACGTCATAGAGTAATATAATAAGGTTAACTCCATTTTTACAGACCTCACAATGCTATGAAGGTTTTTTTTATTCAAAGAAATTATTTTTTACAACAATTTGGATGCAATTTTTATACCATCGATTTGATGTCGGTATCATATGTAGGCTTGTATTCTATTTAGTGTCGTAAAGTTTTCTTTATTTTTATAGCATATTATAATGGTCAACATAATGTTAAAAAAGAGTTTTAATTAAGTTTAAAACTTTGATTTTATTATTGCTTGAATTATATTCTACTTTTTTTCTGAGTATGGCCAAAACTAGTGCCAAGAATTTCTGAAATATTTGATTATTATGTCATTAACGCCTGACTAATTTTAAACAACGAAAATTTAACTTTTACTGACGTTCTAGAACTATAGTTACACCATGTTTTGGTCGAGACGAAAACTGTTTTCTTACCGAGTTTCAGTGCAAATTTACGCAGATCAAGTTAAGCACTGTATCAAGCCCCACATCTATTACCCTGCCGATAGTTTACCGAGATAACAGAGAAAAGTTACTCTTTCACGTTCTTTTTCGGCAAATAAAGCCATTTTTTACCCTCAATAAACCTCTTTTAAGGTGTCGAGCCCGAGCGATTTTCCGTTGCGTTTTATGTAGGTATGATATTCATCATCAACACATCAATAAAATCCACTGCAGGGCGGGACACCTCATCCCGCTTACGTTTTAAAAATAAAACGAATAAAATAAAATAATAATTCAAACTTATTAATATTTAAACTAACAATAACCAGATTTTGGCAACTAGTAAGCAATACTCTTGGGGTAGGTTGTAGGTTTAGTGAATGTTTAGGAAACTGTTATCACTTTTCAAAATCAATTTTTTAAAATAACTATTTATTTTCAAGAGCAAAGTTTCGAGTAAAAAGTTCCCTTGGCTAAAAAATTGCATAATTTTTTATTCAAATTTAGATATTTTTTGTATGAAATTTGGTTCAGTCTGCCTTACCTTAAGAGCAGAGTAGTTTTTTCTCCAGTTATTAAGAGGTTTGGAGCCCTGCCAGTTGGTAAATCAGCGTAACTGCTTCCTTTACGTGGATACGTGATAGTTTTGTTCGTAAACAGGTAGTTTTCTTACGGTGATTGGTATAAACTTTCTTGGGACGTTGACACCGCTTATAGTCATAGAAAATTAAGCCAAGAGACACATAAAATACGATGTATAGCGACAGAAAATAGCGGTAGATGTATAACTTATAATAATATCTAGTTTAGAGTAATTATACTACGACGACGTTACTTGCTCAAGATTTCTTTATTAACTATGTAGTCTCACTTCTGTAAGTACTAGGCGTCACACTTTTTATAGCTGTGAAAATAAAAACACAAAATAAAAGAAAAAACTTTTGAACAAATGTCACTGTCAATGTAGCGCATGTAGCGCCGTCCTCCTGTCAAACCTCATTCATTTCTTGTGTGCGGGCGTCGCAACATCATAAATTTCGTTGAATTTTACTAGTTGAATTTTTCGTGGAAAAAGTGTTTATTTCATGTGTTCAAGTGGTAAATTAGGAAAAGGAGCATCGGAATTTTAAAATAACGTCGAAAATTCGACGTTTGGTACAAAAACTAAGCAATTCATCAACCAGCTCAATGGATAAAGGTTAGTGCAACTACTAACTTACCAAGCAATCTTACTGCATTTATTCATCATCGATTTTTATTTTCTTGGTACAATCTTATATATTTTATAAAACTATACCGAATAGATCGTAAATATAGATTTTTTTCAACAAATGATATAACGATCTTTTGTTGAAATACCCACATTTTTGTCATGTAGATCGGAAACATGACTTTTCTAGCAATGTTTCTGTAACGATCTTTTTTCGATGTACCGACATATTTGTTGTTTTTGTTACAAATACAATACAACAAAATATGAATTTATTTATTACCATTTTCTTACATACATTGTTCTACAATGTAAAAAGAACTAGATTTTCTGACCTATAACGGTTATTTTGTTTGTGATTGATATTTATTTGAACACGGTTAATAACAAACTAGTCTAGTGGTATATGATTATGTACAATGACTTTAAAAGTGTACTGCTTCATAGCAAATTAGCAAATGTTCAGTTTAGTGGAATACAATACCAACATACAATAAATGTATATATTGGGCGTTGAATAAAGCACGATTGATAAAGAGTTAGTCTAGTGGCGTAACGCGATTACGTACAATGACGAAAGTGTTACTACTTTATAGCAAATAAACAATTATTAAATTGAGTGGCACATACATTACCTACATTCAATGTACATTGAGGCGTTATACTCCGTGACATTAGAGCGCGGTTGATAACGAATTATTCTTGTGGCGTAACGTGATTACGTACAATGAATTTATAAGTGTTACTGTTTTATAGCAAAGTAACAATCAATAAATTTAGTGGCATAAAGTACCTATATTCAATGTACCCTCGTTATACTCCGTGACATTAGAGCGCGGTTGATAACGAACTAGTCTAGTGGCGTAACGTGAGTACGTACAATGACTTTAAAAGTGTTACTGCTTCGTAGCAAATTAACAAATATTCAATTTAATGCCAATAGTGCATCCAATGAACCTACATTGAAGCGTTATACTCCGGGACATTGGAGCCCGGTTGATAACGATTTAGTCTAGTGGCGTAACGTGATTACGTACAATGACTTTAAAATGTTAATGCTTATGACAAATTGTCAAATATACAGCCTATATACAGCGGCATAAGGGGAGCACGTATAACGATGATGTGACAAAGTTAGAATACTTTTCTTTCCACAATGATACTAATGATCTTTATATTTCTGTTGTAACAAAATATGATTGCTATTACACAAGGTCACGGTCAGGAGACCCAGTGCCAGTGAATTTGAATTCACAAGTGTCTGACAACGATTACCAGATTGGAGCTAACTCAATACTTCCTAACTATCCTGCCAGGTATGTTTGCGAGCAATTTAAATCGAAGCAAGTCACCTAGCCAGGTCCATGCACTTATAATGCACAAGATGTTTCTGCTTCAGTATCTTTACCGATGGAAATACGTGAAACGTGGAGGATCCACTCAGAAGAAATATTAGGTCATGACATTATTGAAGAATTATCTAAACTTTAGGGTAAAGTCGTTTCGCATGTAACGTCGTCTCGTATAATTATGGTCGAACTTCACTTAAGGTAAGTTCGTTTAACCATTAATTATAGATGTTTTTGTTTGATCTATGACAGGTAATTAAAAAATAACATATAATTTTCATTTACTCTCAGCTAAATTTGGCAGTGTTGACAGTTTGAAATTAGGCAATTTAATATTATGTCAAAAAAGCGAAAAATGAAATGAAATGAAATGAGGGAAAGAGAAGGATGAAATAAAAAATCCTTGAATGAAATATATTTGTTTGCTCGAATTTTGTCATACATTGATGTTAAAATTATAATATTGAGTCAAATATTTTGTCGATAGGCGTACAAATATTAATGTTAGTGAAATGAGTAGTTATTAGGTATACAATTTTATTTTTTCTTCTAAAAAGTCAATTAATTTATAATAACATTTGTCAAGCAAGTTTTTAAACAATTTTATCTAAAAGCTACTCCACTTCCAGTCCTTAATTTCATTGGATACCTAATTGATTGTAAATAGTAATAGCTATGCAGTTTACATTTTGGCTGGTTACATTCAACCGTCGCTTTGGATTGGTTAACATGTTTTGTCGACGTCTGCCTCTGTCATGGGCAGTAACGTCACTATTTGCCTGAAACAGGTTACTCTGTTGGCGCACAAACATAGGTACATATTTCATATAATATAAAGACATGGCAATGGGATAACTCTATATTTTTTTAAAAAGGGAGTGCAGGGGGCTATTTAGTCTGCACCACTTAATGCTCTTAAGCATTTGTTTTGGACCCTAAAAGCTTTTTCACAATCTACAGAGTTACCTCAGATTATCAAACCATACCGCAACTGGGAGGATACATATCCGTGGTATGCATTAAGGGTCGCTTGTAAAGTTGCTACACGGCGTCGACGACCTAATACATACACATACTTCTGCAATTTAGAGCAGACTTTTTCTATATGTGCTTTCCAATTACGGTATTTGTCAATGATAACACCCAAAAATTTTACTGACTCAACTTGCTCCAGGGGCTTTACCTTGATACGATATATTTAACGAGACAGGTTTCTTATTTGTAGTTAGGAATTGAACAGCTTTAGTTTTGCCTAGATTTATGCATAAATCATTGTGTTGAAGCCATGTTATGACTGACCCTATAGCATCATTGATGTCTTTTTCAAATTTATCTACTTCATTACTACCTCCTTCTATTAGAAGCGTGGTGTCATCGGCGTATGAAATACATCATATGTGTTTTATACGCCGATGACACCACGATGATCGCCGATGGCAAATCACATTGATTTGCTATTATATTTGGAAGATCATTAATGTAGATTAGAAATAGAAGTGGGCCTAAGATGCTTCCTTGTGGGACTCCGCGCTTATTTAGTTTGTATGATGATTAATTAATAATATAAAAAATAAACAATATTTTATCAAAATTCATAAGAAAATTCTTGGGACTTCTATTTTATATTACAGCATCACCTACCAATATTCAAGAGCAAATAAATGTCATTTCATTTCATTTAGAAACAAAAACTTTCCACCTTGAACCAAATAACCAACTATTTAGACCTATAATAAAAATATACGTGTTAGTTTTTTTTTCATGTTGAGGAGTCTATAGGCTATGTTGTTTATGTTCTTAGGTTATGTTTGTCTTATAGATTGAACAATGTCCAAACAACGAAACCGATATTTATGTTGAGAATATTAGCAATTTGGTTTGATTGTGAGAGAAATGTGTTTGTGATTGCACTTGATCAATTAATTATTTGTAGTGATCACATAATTACTACAGATAAAGTGTTTTTAAACATGTATTTAGTGGATTTATGCATTAAATATTGATTGAAAGTCTACAAACTTTTGGGTAGAAAATTATAGTAAGGTATATGGCAAATCTTTACGTGAGATGTGATTAAAATATACCGTAATCAAAACTAACGTTTATTTCCAGCATTAAAACTTGACAATCATAGAACAACAATACAATATAACAATAAAGACAGACATGAAAGGAAATGGCCTCCAAACTATCTCTAAGTTGGTCATCCTTCGGAATCAATTAAGTTTATCAAGTTCAAAGACCGGACTGAATCGGGACCCCAAAACTTATGCTACGATGGGATGAGACAACGACATCAAACACAACGGACAGGACTCATAAACTTTTTATTATATAAAAAAAATGTGTTAATAATAAAGTGTACATCTATTTATTTAAGTCCTGTAACAGAGTTTTTAAGCCGCTCTAGGTGCCTCTGACATGGCTTAACGACTTTCCCTGCATAAAATCCGTTGACTGGTTTTAGAAAAGAAAGAAAGAAATATCTTTATAGAGACACACAAACTTACTAAACTTACATGTTAAGATTAAAGATATAAGCATATATAAATACATACAGTCACACAGACAGTCACAGGGACAGACGCAGGAAGTTACTTTGCTTTATACTATGTAGTGATGTAGCACGCTTGCCTATTAGAAATCTGTGTACTCTAGATTAGAAAACCCCTCGATTGTAAGTTTCAGGAAATAGGGCTCCTGGTAGAGGGTTCCAAAGAGTCGCTGTTAAAGATAAATATAAATTAATAAATATTTTATGAATATTTCTTGACATATCACTTACCGCCATCTAGCCCCATACTAAGCTTACGCTTGTATCATGGGTACTATTATAGATAGCGGATAATATACTTTTATTTTGTAAATACATACTTATTATACATACAAACGACCAGACTCAACCTACTTACAAATTTTAATATTCACAATTACTTGTGTCATGCGAGAATCGAACCCGCACCCCTAGATTAGAAGACAGAGCCACTGCCAACTAAGGTAGCAGAGCAGTCATAGTAAAATAGAAACAAAACGCTTCGTGCTACTTTTTATTACGTTGACCATGAAGTAGTGCTTTCTGTGTTTTCGGCGAAATCCCGAGAATTAAAAACAAGTACTTACATATGTATTATATCTGTTATCTAGTACCCATGATACAAGCGTAAGCTTAGTATGGGGCTAGATGGCGCTGTGTAATATGTCCTGAAATATTTATTTACTTTATTTACAGCTATGGGGTCTTCAAATACAAGGTAAGTTTATTCTGACCTGTATTTTAGGTTACATCTAGTTTTATGACAGTAGTCGCGTGCAATGATAAACCTAAGCTTACTTAAGCTTAACCTTGTAGTTAGGTGTATATGAGTATGATTGTCTGTGAGATGACATTGTCCTCTGATATACTGATCGTAGTTAGGAAGGTTATTGTTGTACTAATCCTTAAATTCCTCTTGTGATATTTGATTAAATATAATATGTATAAATAGCGTCGAAAACTATTTTATAAATTTGAATTTGGGAAAATTACATTTGAGTGGAGTTATTTAATTAGTAAGAAGTCACCTTCCTTTACTTATATAGGTAAGTAAATCTAATTCTATTTTTATGTAATAATTATCATTTACGATTAAACGTGAATTAATAAATATGTATCTTTAATCAATACATACTTTATATGTACATAATATAATATCATTGTGAACATATGTGACCTTGGGCATTTTTCTGTTCTATAACGGGTATTTTTTTATATGTGTTCTTTCACACAGAGCCAACTAGCCGCACATTAATATATTTTATAAGTAGACCGTTTCATGTACGGGTTTCCAAGTTGCAATAGTTCAAGGCCGGATTTCAAGCGATTGCTCTGCTCATATCACGTTGCTTACATTTTCTGCTTGTTAAAAAACGGTTCCTTTAACACTTGAAAATATAATGTTTGTTTAATTACATTTGCGAGAAAATAACGACATAGGCAAGGTATTTTCAAGTTATCTCCATTCCTAGTACATTTAAATACAAAATAAAATACTACCGAGTGCTTAGTTAACTCACCCACACATGTGTTTAAAAGATGATTGTTCAAAATTGCTCATCAATTTTAGTATTATAAAATCTAAATACCTGCCAAAATCATACAAAAAGGTAACCTTAACATATGTTAACATGTTATCAAAGAACAATGGATATTGTATATAGGACAGCAAATAAGTACAAAGACAAAAAAGTAGGTTGATAGATAGAACTTATATTAAAAACACCAACAAACAAATTGTTATTTCAAGATTTTACAAAATCTCCCCGTTAAGTTGGGCTATTTTTCCAAGCACAATCACGGAGAAGCCTGACTTTGACAAATGGCGGAGTGTTTATCAGTGGGGTTGTTGACCTTTGAATTAGATGGCGACACTTTGTAAGGCTCTCTGATTAATTACGATAACGAGCGGCGTAATGATGTTTTTAATTTGTGTTTTTAAAATAGTGGGTAGGTACCCAGTTTCTTTTTACATTGTTTTGTTTTTGCGACTTTGTTTGATTAAACTGGGAGAAACCATCTGTGCTAAAAGCCAGTGTTGTAAATATAGACTAATATAAAGTAATATACAGAAAATATGCAAAATAACTTTTTACTTTTTTAATATCATAAAAGATCATGACTTTTATGCATTTAATGAATTTATGAACCGGATAATAAAATTATCTAAAACAAAATTATCCAAATACCGAGTATGTTATACCAATAAGTAGGCCAAATTAATCAACATATATTTTGTTACTCCTACACGCATAATCGAATACATTAAAAACAATCATCCAAGGCTAACAAGTGTCTTAAAAGTCGAATAAAACACACGAAGACAATTAATTGAAAACTGGTGGGGGCTCGCGGCTTCGCTCGCATTAAGAAGTAAAACTTGCATCACTTATTTCAACCCTTCAAAAGGGACATTTCCAAAAATTCTTTATTAGCGGATGCATACGTTACAATATTTAACTGCATGCCAAATTTCATCTCGTTCCGACCAGTGATTTGGGTTGTGCGTAGATAGATCACTATGTCAGTTAGTCTCCTTTGAGCTTTATACATTAAGCTTATTACTAAGATACGACAACCTATTTAATAAATATATTATATGTACATTCATATTATAGACTACGTATACACATACAACAGTATATACAACCCTTTACCCAACTCGGTCAGAGGTACGAACCTAATAAAATAATAAATAAAGGTTAAAATAAACAAAGCTCTTTCTATTGTCCTCGGCCGCTAGATGTCGCTGTTTGAATATTCATGCATGCAAATGACGCGTGACGAGAATAAATACCTGGTGAAGGCTTTACGTGGAATTAGGAAAAATTGGGTCGAAAAACTTGGTACATTCAGATAAGGCTGTTTTTGGCAAATTTTGTAGACCCAATAATTATGGAATGAACTGATAACAATATTATTTATTATTAATATTATTATTATAAAAAACACACACAATTAACTAACTAAGATATATATTATATAATAAAAAAAACATCGGTATAAAATAAGGTTTACTTCTGCTCAATTCAATTTTATTTTCATATAAAACAATAGCTCACTTGATACTAGCTTGATATAGAAACAACGTTTTAAAGAAATACAAACAAGAATATTTAAATACTTTAGTTGTTTAAAAGTATTTTTCTACAAGAATACTTTTAAGTATCTAAATATAATCAGATATTTTTGTAAACAATAATAAGTTTCACAAAATTAAAATACCCATTTTTTTCAGTACGTTACAGTGCTCAGTATTTTGTATTGATCAAAAGGGGTATCAAAGCTATAAAGGCATAGAAACAAACGCCCGAAGGTGGGATTCACTATTATTAATTTAGCTTTTTTTTTCAAGAGTTTTACTATTCACATTTAATTATATCATAATCATTATATATCTTCATTGATTTTTTTGTTTTTATGATTCTCATTATTAGTAGACTGTTTTATAACCATTTCATTACATTATTACTAACACATTCATTCACAACATTTACAATCAGTTTTCATATACAAGTACAAATTTTGCATGTGACGTTTCTAATAAACCGATCATAAAATCTCATAACGCCTAAACAAATGTTCAGCCAGAAAATGTCCTTGACTCATGTTGAGGGAAACAATGTTGGAACGACAATATAAATCAAATCAAATTAAATCAAATATACTTTATTGTACACTAAATAAAAAGAACATAATTAACATAAAGGTAGAAGGTAACCAGGGACATTGGGCGACCTTATCACTAAAGTGATCTCTTCCAGGTAACCTAATTTAGACAACACTAGATATAAATAATAATAATTTAGCTTACGAATAAATTATGGGACCTACAGCCGAGCTTTGGGCAAGAACACCATCGATCAGGGCGGATTTCTATAGGTTTGGAGGTACACTAAACTTTGAACGTTTTGGAGTGAATTTTACTATTGTTTCACGTTAGTCATGATTTTGATACTTATGTTACTAAGAAGTGACAGTAACGGCATATATTTTCCTTACCTTCAGATATCCAATCCAATAAGATTTTATATAAGAAAAATGTTCTAAATTATGTTTCTAATATTTTGAATTTCAATTTCAGGAAGGCAATCGTTTTTACATTAAATTAACTACCTATACATAATAACTTTTTTCTACGTTTTATATCTAACCAACTGTGGGCTCAGGAAGGTGATTGTTTTTATTTTTAACTACTTTTCATCATTTTTTTCTATGTTTTACTGCTCTCAACACATATTTCTGCACTATTGGTATAAGCGTTTTGGAACCAAATTGAATTTATACCCAGGCTCGACCTGGCTATATTTTATTTCCACATAGCGTAGCAGTGCTACGCTCAGTCGCGCTCAGCTCTCTGGCCGCTACGCTCGTAGCCCGTAGCACCGCTACGACATATACGCGCGGTTTTACCACTATACAGTGAAGTGTGTTGTGACCGTGGCAGGACTTTGGGAATTCGCTGAAAATAAATCGTAAGTTTATTCTTTAATAACAAGAGTTTTAAAAATTAAGTTTTTAGATGATAAGAGTGTTAAATGTACTTATAAGTTAATCGATGTTAATTGCATTCAGTGATGGTGTTGGATGCGAGTTTTTGTCGGTATTAATTCGTGCTTTCCAGTGATTGTTCCGGTTATTTTAAAGAAAAAAGTATTATTAATTTGATGGAGGCCTTAGGTGGTAAGAAGATTAATTCGGAAGCGTCTAGGGAAAACATTAATAGTTTTTCGAGTTCAAATTTAAACAAGAGGTTCGACATTAAGCATTTAAATTGTTATTTTTAGTAGTGTTTCAGTAAAATGATAAGAAAGTTTTCTAATTACCTATATTAAAACTAAATACATTACAAAACCATACTTACTTAACATTACAACTTTAAGTTATAAAATTATGTTTAAGTTAGGTAAGTTAAAATAAAAGTAACAAACTCTAAATGTCAGCAATTTTTAAGCCACTGAAAAGCTGTTACATGTTTAGACCATTTTATTACAACGGACATCCGGTACCTACAATATTATTGTACGTGTGATATAGATACATTACCAATAAATTGACCGCAATCACATACCTATTGATAAATGTGTAAGGCAGATTTTTTAAACTTGTACATATGTTTTACTAGCGGGTGCTCACGGCTTCGCTCGCATTAAAAAGTAAAACTTGCATCCCCTTTTTCACCCCTTTAAAAGTGGCATTTCCAAAAATCCTCTCTTAGCGGATGCCTACGTCATAACATCTACCTTCATTCTAAATTTCAGCCCAATCCGTCTAGTGGTTTGGGCTGTTCGTTGATAGATCACTATATCAGTCAGTCAGTCTGCCAACTTTGAATTTTATATATTTAGATAGATGTATTGAAATTGTTGCATTTTAATAAATGAGAATATAGGTTGAATTAATATTCTTTTTTTCTACATTCACCTAACAGTATATCAACCCAGTTAAAATGGCGGAAACGCGTCACCACATCAGCTTTAGCAAATCTTTTTTCAAATTCAACTCACGGAAGCACCGTGTGTGGTAAAAGAGGGCTCAAAAAATTAGGTCAACAGTCCCTCTAGGCCTCCACTTATCCTTAACGCGGAACACATAATTACTTACCGACGGTTATTTTTATATATATGTAGAGATGTTGGTATAGGCGTTTGAGTAATGATCTTTTGGTTTACTTCTAAGGACTAGATGTTTTTAGCTAAAAGCTTGATACGAAAAGATGGGTGTTATAAATTCTATTAGTCTAAAGCTAGTACTGGTTTATCTTTAGAAACACATATTAAGGCTTTATAAGTCCCTAATTACTGTAAATTGTTGATTAATATAAAAAGAAGCACAGCTCATTCATGTACAAATATTCTTGGTGCAGTTTTGAATCTCTCAACGCGAAAATAAGAAAATAACAAGAACCCAAAGCTGAAAAAAGTGTTACCACACAATTCACCCATGTACCTACAATATGTACTCCAATTTTTCTCGCTTCTCACATCATTCAATCTGTAGGCTTCCATTTTTTCCCGCATTTGCTTCGTGACTTTAATTTGGAGAAGATATTTGTTATGCGTTTTGTTTACTTTCCCTTTACGCCATGCATTTGAATATTTGAAATGGTTTCTTGGTTTTGGTGATTTAAATCGATTGAAGTGGAAATAAGGTAAAGAAATATAAGAATAATGATTTTAGCAGTTATTTTCAAGATGATTGTTTAAATAATTAAAAGTTGCGTATCAAACTAAATTATATATACATACATACTAAAATGTTTGTCTAATAAGCTTGAAAATGTCGCACAAAAATTTAGCGGCAAAGTGTTTGTCTAATAAGCTTCTATATATAAATTCTATAGCTAAATTTTTGTGCGACATTTTCAAGACAGATTGAAATTGCACGCGTTCTTCAATATAAAATAAAATTTCCTCATGTTTACTAAATTTTTCTTATCAAGGCCATAGAAAACAGAATACAAGAAACATAGCTGCGCGTTATTTTGAGTATGTAAAGTTAAACTTACAAGCAATAACGCCAAAGATTACAAAGATTCATATAAGCTTATTTGAATTTGAATCTAAGAAACAATCATTTATTTGCTAACAAATACCGAGTAACTTTGAAGTTTTGATCAAATAAGCTGACTTGAAACTACTGCTGAATTTAAGATGATGTTCATTGTTTCATTTTCTGGTACAAGATTTCGGCCCCTTTGAATACTTAGAGTTTGTGAATTATATATGTATTTATTATTAGCCATTGTGCCAGTCGGCTTTGGCTTACAAATATCAGACTAAAATTATTATTTACTATTTATAAATATAAACAATTTTTTTATCAAAAATATTTTTAAAATATTATTTTTCAAAAATATTATATTACATACAAGGCTCCCGTCACCGTTAGTTTACCCCACTTATAATAAAAAACGATAGTTAGTACTGTGTTTGAATGCATTTCTTTACGCTCAAACGACTGAACCGATTTTAATACAATTTGGTAAGGAAGTAGATTGAGCGTATTTGTTAATCTAGGAGGTAACACAAAGGTTACCTTTAATCCCAATTTAAAGTATGGCAGAGGCATGGCAGAGGCCTTTAGGGCGGTTTGAAAGCTCTGGCACCAGTTGGACAAGAACGTACTGTTTTATAAGAACTTTCTACAACTTCTCTAATATTCGAAGTGATCGTGAGGATTTTAGTTTCCAACCATGACCACCTCAGGGTGGCGTGACGCGAACAATAAGTATTACTTATTCAGGGTTATTTGCCAATTTATCAGAACAAAATGACACTATAGATTTTTTTTATACTAAACCTAAAAATTAAAGTAACATACAAAATTGAGTGGGTAATTTGTATAGTGATTACCCTATCTCATGGTTCTTGATCTTTTAAGGGTTTTCTTTCTATTATAAACTGAAAGTTAAGTAGTACCTAGTAAGTGTACATATGTAGGTTTGACAGGGTTTAGTAAGTAAAGTAAAAAAAAGTAAAAATGTTTATTGGACACAAAACTATTATAATACTAACGCTTATTAATAATATAATTTATAACATAGGGTTTAGTTAGTGTAGATAGATATCATTTATTAACATAGCTTATTACAACCAACTTATAACAATAATGATGAGACATGATTGATGCCAACTATAAAAGTTGGTTGGTTCGTTAGTTGGTTGGACATTGATATAATTTATATATTTAATAAAAAATATAGTTTATATATGTCTGTAGTGCAATATTTGATTGAATGCTGAATATGTAGTTTTGTTTTTAACTTAAAACTGTTTTGTGACCGTTTTTAAAACCGGGTTTAGTAAAAAATGACTCATTAATTAGACACCATTGATAACATTCTATACCAATAGTACCAGCAAAAAAGAAATTGTATGGAGGGACTCCATTCGACAGAGAAAAATGAATTTAAAAGCACAAAAGGTTCTCTATTGGTACTCTACATTTCTTTATTCCAAGTTATAAAATAACCCTGTATATACCACCGGCCAAGGTTACCAAAGAAAGCACACGACATCAGAATAACTAATGCTGCCTGTAATTTGTAGCTTGTTAAATTATAGGTCGGCTTGATTCGTTTCTTATTTCGTTTTTGTTAGTTTTCTTGTGTTTGTTATTGAGTGCCTGTTTTTGCCTGAAAGTTTTAGCCTTTATAGGTTGTTTTTGCATTCTATTTATCAGTATTACGGATAAACAAGATATCTGTTTTACAGTTTTCTCAGAATGTTATAAGGAATACTTAAATTGGTGTTTCCATGGTGTGGATCATGTTTTATTTTTGGTACCACTCATATAACGCGGTTCAAATTATATCAAACGGCTTAAAAGTCAAAATAAGATAGAACTATATTGGATAAGCACGCTCCATCTTATATCATATCTTATTGTAAGCCATAACTTCCGTGGGTCGGATGATACGTTAAATTGTAGGGACCTACAATTTAACGTATCATCCGGCTAATTGTCTACTAAGACAGCCGTTAAGCCATACCAGAAGCCTTTTTCCGCCTTGATAAACTCTCGACACCAGAGCCCCTCTCATTCGATAAGTAGAAGAAGAAGGTAAACTATGGTCAAGTGTGAATCCGTTTTATTTGCATATATATCATAAATAAAAAGAAAAGTATATAAGTATTATAATCGTTATCTAGTACCCACGACACAAGCGTTTGCTTAGTGTGGGGCTAGATGGCGCCATGTGTAAAACAGTGCCCCGTTTTTTTTTAATCTTGTCAAATATTTTATTGTGAAAATTAATCAGTTCCGTATATATCAGCTCGATTGTCACGAAACTTGATAGCTCTCGATACAACGCTTTTATTGGATTTGTTTGTTTTCGTTTCGAGCGTTTTCGCCTTTTTTCGATTGAGCTGGATGAAGGCATCAGTTTTATTTGCAGGCTTTTATATACCTACGTGTATTTTAGTTATAACAAAAAATATAAAAGCTTTTTGGCACCTTTAGTAGATACTAGAATATGTTGAATATAAAACACCAGTTTAATCAACACCAATTCTGATGTAATGAACGTAAAAGGAACAAATAATTTTTTCGTAAAAAAATTCCCGATCCAAAGTTTTTAGTATTACTCATTATTTAATCAATAATTATAAATATATAATACTATTAATTTATCTTTTACCTAAGTAACCTTTTGCTTTTGAAATACCTTTATTATGTTATTCATTTACTTACCCAGCAAGTCTCAAACCAGTCAGTCTTAAAATATTCCCGCACCATTTTTCACTTCCAATGATTAAAACCTTGATGGCTTCAGCCAATCGTCTGAAGGAGACATAATAAAAAACCAATTAAACCTTTGAAATGCAAAAGAGGAGTGTTTGAAACAAGAGGTTTTTAACGAAAAGTATTATTAAGGAGCTTAATTCATTTTCCGGTGAATAAATTTTGTACTTTTATCTTTTAACGGATATTTTTTACTTAGGCAGTTGAATAGAAAGTTGATCACTTTTTGTGGTCAAGTTTGGTTTAGGTTTTTTTGTAGTATCAAATATGATTTAAGAATCAAGACCGTTGTTTTTAAAGTAAATATAGGTAGATACTATTATAAGTTTTTTTTTACGTGGGATATGTTTACGTTTGACTACATCCTGCCTGATGTTAAGCATTGCTGCAGCCTAGGATGTAACTCGCTTACCTAAAAGATACCTATTAACTCTAAATTTGAAGACCCCTGGATTGTAGTTCGGATTATTATTAGTAAGGATTATTATACTCTTGCTTGTAAATAACCTACCAGACATCGGTTTAAACAAGACTGATTAAAAGCGAAAGCTAAAGTAGGCACTCACATCATTATTATAAATCAATAGAAACACATTTCCATCCACCAGAGGCAGACATTCTACCAACTTAGCTCCAGGGCAGTAAATGTATTCAAATATGCAATGTTTAATATTCATCAAAGGTTGTATTTGAATATGTTTGTGGCATATTAATCCATGTAACATTCTATAAGGCTAAGCGTGTATTGATTCTTCCCGATAAAGATCCTACTAAATATTCTTCCCTCATATATCACTGTTCTTGACGTGTAACCGCTGTATTCGCGAACGAAACAGGCTATTTGTATCATCTTCAGTTGCCCATAACACATTCAGTACATGTGATTGACCTACGAATATATAGGGGGTATATTTTTTATGAATAAAATTTAATTTGTAAATTTGCTAGGCGACGGTTTTAGCCGCAAAATCACCTAGATAGTTTATCTAAAGTAAATTTATCCCATCTTATTACAAAACGCGGCTTAAATATTAGTCTAGGACTTTAAAAATAAAAAGTTGATTCTTGTTGTCCAAACATCACATACACACAAACCAATGTCAATGTCTTTAAATTGGGACGTTGATTTATCATTTTACATTTTGACAGTTTGATTATTATGACAGTAGACAGACAAATTTTGAACAGCAAAAACGGACTGCATATTTTCAAAGTTCTGGACTAATAGTTAAACCACGTTTTGTAATAAGGCCCATCGGGTAGTAAGTAAATATAATCTAAAATGAATAAAAGCAGAAATATACTGCCTTGGAAACGCTCCATCATTTTGTTCCGGTTGCCGTAGAGACCATGGGCAGTTGGAGTGGTGACGCTAAAGATTTCGTCAGGGAGTTAGGCCGAAGAATTAACGAGAAGACGGGAGACACCCGCTCTGGATCATTTTTGGTGCAAAGGTTAGCCATCGCGATTCAACGTGGCAACGCGGCGAGCGTAATGGGAACCTTTGCGCCGGGAGCAATCCGGGGTGGGCTCTTTGATTAATTTTTGTTTGTTTTATTTTACTTCATATTTTAGTTATATTACATATTTTAATATTATGTTTGACTTGTTAGAATAAATAAATTATGATTATTACTTACTTCTTGACAACAAAAATCTAAAATTATGTTCTAACAATATACACATAATATCTTAGAAAAAATAGTATTTTTTTATAAACTAATCTGTACATTTTTAAAGTTTGAATGTAATTTCTATAACAAAAACCATTATCAATAAAATTCATTCTCATCATTTCCGATAGATTTAAAAACATAATTTGTGTTTCTCGTTGCCACGCATAAAAAAGTGAACAGCCTGTGTCTAATCTTTAGTTCCACAGAGGTAAAGATTCTACGAGATGCTGGCAATGATCCAAACGGCTAGAGCAATGACCGCCCTTCCCTTATAGATCCCTTCCCTTAAAGAGATTATCCCTTAAAGAGGTGAGGCAACTTATAATTGTAGTCGCAAAAAGTTTTCGATCTTTGAATCGAAGTTTGGTTATGTGAACTCTTACAAGATTGATGATGACAACATTTAAAAAAATAACTTACTTATTACTCAATTTACATATATAAAAAATAGACCAGCCTGCATACATATTTTTACTAACATTTAATTACCTCATAAAGGTACATATTTGATTGTTTTAATTACCAATTATTATTTTATACGAACACTATCTTCATGCCGGTAACGAAATAATAATTTCATATAACAAAGTGATTTTAGAGTCTAGAGAGGCCTTTGTCCAGCAGTAGGACGGAACCAGCTCTTATTATTATTAATAACTAGCAAACCCCGCTAACTCCGTTTCGCCACCAGATGGCTTCGTTTTTTTATAAAAACTTTACGGAGCCCGAGACCTTTCCAACGAATGCAAAACTGTGGAAATCGGTTCTTGCGTTCTGGAGTTATAGCGTCAGGAAGGAAAACCCGACTTATTTTTATATAGTAGATAAGTGATTTTAGCTATAAATATACACATTTTTAACATACCACTTACATTGTATATTTCCAAACCAAAAATTAGCAGGCAAAGCAGGTGTTAACAAATTGTGTACCAAATCTATACAACACGTGAAACCTTTCAGAGAGCTTCGATTCAGGTTTCTAACATAAAAGCACGGTTTCAAACGATTCATTATTACAGGCACTATTCCCAATTTCCCGGCAGGTTCGGAAAAGCGCTTTCACCTTTTTGCCGCCCTTTTTTGACGTCCTTTTGCCGTACTTTTTTGCCGTCCTTTCACGGGCTAGTCTCACAGGAGATATCTGTCGGAAATCCGGACGAATGGACGGAAAAATGTGTGGTTTACGTTGTCTTATCTTTTTTTCGTTTGTTGGGCAATCTGATTTTATATGGATGGTACTATGTTTTATTGAGTTTCAATATTTTATTTCGGGTATAGATTCATGCAAACAAAAATAGATAGATAATTACTTTATGAATGCACGCCAGCATTTTTGCGAATTAAATGTACATTGGGCGACCTTATTGCCTCAGATGATTACTTCCAGGCTATCTTTGAATTACGCAAGTTGAAAATGAATTCCATAAAACTCTTTTTTTAGAATTCATTTTCAACTTTGTGTTTTAATTAGTATTTTTACATAATGTTATCTCAATTTTATTTAATAGACAGTGTTGTGTATGTCCATAGCTAAGATACTAAGCATACTATATTGCCTATGAAAGCGCACACTATGAATTGCAAATTTGTGAAAGGAATTTCAGTCGCCGCCGTAACCAAATTGGCTAGGAATAATGATGATGATGTATTGAACGTATTGTAGCATAATAGTGTAAGCCTTTTATTTGAAATTATTTCCAACTGCCGTATCTCTGTGAAAGATCAAGTATATATGTACATACATATATTCGTGTGTCTATTTTCAATTTGCACTGTTATTGCAGCTGTTGCTTTACAGATTAAGATGTTTTTTGAAAAGGGAGTTATTTTCAATTTTGGAACATAGTCAAGCAATGTTGTAGAAATCGTCAATTCTATCATATTTTTGATATTATTTTGTCTTCAATTATTTCCGTCTGATACATTTTGTAAACAAGTACAAGTAAACACTAGGAATCCATTAGATCGGCAAGCAGAGAGAAATGCAATCAGCACTTAGCTCGGAAACTGTAAGCGAAGCCTCTTTAGAGCAACTTATTACGACTGAGAGAAGCTTTTAAAAGTTTACTCTCTACTTCTTTTGTTGTTGAATGAAGTCGGTTTTTTTGAGGTTGTTCATAGACCGCCTTACTACTTCTTACTAATAAATGTTATTTGGCTAGTAACGATATTTGCTTCATATACATAAGTATGTTTACAAAAAGAAAAGTATATTTGTATTGTATCCATTATCTAGTACCCATGACCGCAAGCTTAGTATGGGGCTAGATGGCGCTGTGTGGAATATCCTGAAATATTTATTTATTTATATTGAATGCTGAGCAACTGTTAATTTGTCAATTTTAAGATGTGTTACCAAAAAGAGACATACCAATTTGGTATTTTTGTGCTTCAGAAGTTAAATGGTTGAATTGGAACGACAGCAGTTATGCTATGTAAATTGAATGAGTTATGTTAATATAAACTTGGGAGAGCTTTATATACCTTTCATTAACTTGCATAAAATATATGGTTCAGTATGTGATTTGCAAATCTGTTTTTACCCATTAAACTATCATTGAATTTTGAGTTTCTTTAATTAAACTTCAAATTGTAATTTTATGCGTTTTAAGCACTTCTGAAAATGATCGCGTGAAAACAAATTATGCAATGTTACATAAATTCAAAAATAAAGATGAATATATATCAAGACTGTTAAGGAAATAAAGTAACAACTTAGCAAAGCAATATTTCCTAAAAATAAATCCTCCTAATTTCCATGGAGTGCGTATAACGCGCCTGCTTCCGAAGCAGTGAAGGTATAATAAATAAT
Source organism: Macaria liturata (assembly GCA_964023185.1). Taxonomy (NCBI): domain Eukaryota; kingdom Metazoa; phylum Arthropoda; class Insecta; order Lepidoptera; family Geometridae; genus Macaria; species Macaria liturata. The sequence goes on along the minus strand of OZ026828.1, from coordinate 5,942,837 downwards.
GTTATAAAGTTTACGAGCCTATCCCGTCGCCCGCCTGTCTTAATTTGATTAATATACTAGCTATTATCATATTAGGACGTAGATATTTTAGAATATAAGTATACCCAGTGATTTGTACAAAATAATAATTATGATAGTTTTTAATATTTTTCGAAATGGCAGAATCTAGGTAAGTAACATTACATAAGTCTACAATCAAATGTTTTATTTTTGTCCAAACTAATAATAGTAGTTTATGCAACTGTCATTAACGAGTGTTTTAATACCCGTGTTATATGCAGTTGCATACACTACTTTATCTTCACTAATGTTGTAACATTTTAACTTTTAATTTATTAAATTAAATTCATGCGTACGTGTATTGTCACAGTGATTTTGCCGCCATTAAAATCTAACCAATGAGAGCGCAGGTGCGCTCCAATCAGGTTGGTCGCGTTTTATTGATTAAAACGCGACCAACCTGATTTTGGACCTGCAATCAGGTTGGTCGCGTTTTATCGATGTTATAATGAGCTATTACGATATCGATGTGGATATTATACCATCATGTGAAATTGCTTAAATTGAGTGTTTTGTTGTCTGCGCTATAACAGTAGTAATTATAAGTCAAGTATTGGAAACATAAGTAGAATGTTACAACATTAGTGTAGATAAAGTACTTAAAGTATCTAAAACATAATATATAATATTTAAGGCTCTCAAAGTCTCAACTAAATCTCAAAACGTTTCATCAAAATGTGTACGATTTTCCAGATAAATAAAAAAATTATGCGGTATAAAAAAAAACGTAGATAGATAAAAAAGAAATGAAAATCAATGCTATCAGACAGTTAAATAGTAAAAAAATACAATATAAAATGATTTTCTTCCTTCAAACGTGCAATTTCAATTTAATTAGCATGCCGTTACGTACTTTACATCGGAAGCAACTAAGTACATGTTCAAATTACATCAAATCAGAGTGCCCTTTAGGACGTCCCTAGCTATCTGATGGAAATCGGCAACGACATAGTACAGAAGGGACTAGTCTTTTCAGTCCTCCTCTTTGCATCACGTCGTATTTTTGGTTTCTTATTTGAGATTAAAAAATAGCGAGTGTGGCTCAGCGGTTGCATTGTCTGCTTTTCATCCAGACGCACCCTGGCTTGAATCCGGCCCTACACCAATGACTTGTATTTTCAAGTTAAGTGTGCATTTGCACTCGCTTAACGGTGAAGAAAACGTAGGGCCTGGGACCTGGGCGCCCACCATGATGTATCTGCCCAAGAGAACTCCCCTATCGAATTCATTCTGCGGGGGAGTCACGACCCTCCGTCACGAGGAAATACTTTTTGTTATGATTTTCAGCCATAATTTTTTGCCATCTCTAGTGTACTCGTATTAGGTACTTCATGCTGTCTGTCAAGTGTGGTAAGAATTTGTTAGAACTAACTGAAAGTACTATCGTTTCCAGTACATACCAAAAAAAAGTTTAAACAGTTAAATCAGGATTGCCAAAAGATGGATATCGAATGAAGTATGAGGGATACTCTCGGTTTTTTTCCTCTCCTCTTCCTCCTGGGATCTCAAGCTAACCAGTCGTGTGTGTGTGTCGAGAAATTTTATCAATTTAAACTCCAATATTCACTTTAAAAAAATAGGACATCATAAATTGTGAAGAGATTGAAGATCGCTACCTGCCTCCTGTCCCTCTGTCAGCCTGGTACTTCACCCCACCACTGTGAGTGCAAATTCAATAACTTAGCTCCGCACCGACGAATTGCAAACCGCTTAGAGTGACGTCACCTACGCTCCGCCTGCGCGATCAGCTGTTATTGGGTCGACAACCCATTAGTGGGTCACTCACACATCGCCACAAGCTACAGGCCCCGCCTGCGCTAGCGCAGTGTATTACACCAGCTACTCACACACATACAGATCGCCGCTGCTCCGGAGCTCCGTTCACCTTGCCGTCGGAAGGATTTAGGCCTACTCGAACTGTTTTGCGCGCAAGTATGCCGCTAGTACACAGCCAAATTCGATCAAAAGACAACAAAGATGGTAAATCCGGGTCTGACTCGATGGTGGATACCTCCCCGAGTCGTGCAGCACGAAACACAGGTCGGCAGAAACTTAAATCTAGAAAGAGGTTACCAGTTTCAGATACCGAACATGATGATTACGATACATTTAAAAACGATATGAAGGATATGTTATCCACTATGTTCACCTCGTACATGGACAAACAAAACGAGCGCATGCAAAGAATTGAGCAACAACTGTCCTCAGTTAACAGCCAAACTGCGCCCATTCCAGACATCGAAAAGTCGATGAATTACATATCAGACCAGTTGTCTGACGTGCAGATAAAGATTACAAAATTAGAAGAAGACAAAAAAGAGCTGAAAGAAGAGATGGTAGGCATCAAAGGTAAACTAGATGTAATAGAAAGACAAGCTCGAAAAACCTGTATAGAAATAAGAGGTGTCCCTCGTAAGCAGGGGGAAAGAAAAAATGAACTTTTTCCTATAATTCAAAATCTACTCTCTAGCTTGAAAGTTGAGTACACCACATCTGACATCCGAGACGTATATCGAGTACACAATAAAAACAATGTCTCAACATTAGTGGCTGAGTTCTCCAGTACACTAATCAAAGGAAACCTACTAAGCAAGGCAAAAAAGCACAATCTCAGTTCAAGCTCTAAGCTAAGCACTAAGCACCTGGGCCTCGAGGGACCTGAAATGCCCATCTACATCTCCGAAAACCTGACACCTAAGTCTAGACGGCTGTATTATCTGGCGAGAGAACTAGCGAAGGCTCAAAACTTCTCATATTGCTGGACATCCGATGGGATGGTGTATCTGAGAAAGAAGGAGGGCCTTCCACATATCCTAATCAAGAACGAAGATCAACTTGAAGCACTTAAAAAGTCTACTTGACTACCTAACTTAGTATTACACATGATAGTCCCATACGCGAATTATAACATAATTCTCAGCTGTTTACTACGTAAATTTCTCCGTTTAATTCTGTTTTGTAATGGTCTGATCATCCACCACTATGAAATAATTAACAAAGTATTCAATCTAGTAATTCATTATGTTCCATGGGGAATACTAGCACTAATAATATACATACAACAAGATTTGTCATTTACGACTGTAAATTCTGTTGCTACTTACCCTTCCAATACACCTTGTTATTTAAAACCTTGTGAATGCAAGTCCTCTAAACAAACTCCTACAAACAATCACAACCACTTTTATAAAAATATCCCAGATTTGACTTTGTACAAACTAAAGACACACCACACTCAGTTATTATATTTAGTCTTAATCATAATGCCACAATTAATCATCCTTACAACACTGTATAACACTCTAATCTTGATATTGAATAATTTTCTAACTAAAGTAACCATAAGGTACATAATTGTGAAACTAAAGGCTACCAATAAACTCCACAACAATAAAGCAGTGCTTGACCGATATCATTCACTGCGCAAAGTAAATAACCTGTATTTGTGTAAAAACGAATCTATTTTTAGACACGCCGCAAACAAGTATCAGTCACTGATTTACAAAAATATGTTCATAATAGGCCTGAACTATTTAACGTACCGTAATTACTTAACTACTGCAATACCTCCTTCCTGTACCTGTTACTGCTATTATATTGGAAACTATATCATATATGTCGCCGTAATCACTGACTTAACTCAAACAATAATACACATTTCTGAGTCCACAGTTACCTATTATATTTTTCCCGCAAACTACATCATATCTTTACACATGCTCAACCCGAAATTATACACACAAAAGACCTTAGTTAAATTAGATTGCATCATACCTTCATTCAACCAAAAAAACTATCCCTTTGTTGACAAATATAGCTCAGCGGTACGAATACTAACATCGATTGTAAAATATGCCACCATGAATTACCTACATCTCTTTGACAATAACGATAACAGTTACACACCCCTACTACACAAGTTTAGCCCAGTCACTAGATACCTTTACCATTATTTTACAAAAACCACTGCATTAGCCACAATACCCGACCCAAACAACAGTTATGGACAACTAATAGTGATTACAGAGTTCACTTACTTGAGTTATTACATCTTGACTAATTCACTTTCAACTACTTTCACGCTGACTCACCACATATCACTCCTTACCACAGTTCAACATCCAGTATCATCAAGGTCCTCTCTTAGTCATTTAATCTACTACGTCAAACAACAAATAGAAACAAACAAAACTATTTACAGCAATAGGAACAAAAACGCGCCTGATATCACGTGGGCACAATACACACTAAACCAGTGCCTATGGTGCGCCCGAATCTTGCTCGTCAGCATGCACGAATCTATTTATAGACACAGAGTAAGGATGTTACAACTAATACACTTAATTGTTTTATACTCTTGTATTATTCATGTTACTATACTACAAAAGTACAACCGCCAACCTCACTATGAAAATTACTCTAATTTGTTGAATTCACTTAGTATTCAAGTCGGTATAAAATTAAAGAAACAATTCTGTCCGTCATCTACAACACGCTCGAACAACAAAATTAAATGTACCTCGCCGCGCAACCATAGTAAACCTATCTCTCACAATAAAAAATATATACGAGTACATAGCGCATACTTGATAAACTCTCGACACCTAAACTGCCATATCTCACACAAACTAACTTCCCTGCACACACTCCTAGCTACTATATGTGACCAATCATCAAGCTTTTTTACAAGCAATGACTTGACATTACGTTACACAAAACCCGCGACTGACTTTAATTCTGTCACACATTATATCTGCATGCTTATACTAAGTACAATACACTCACTCATACAAAGTCATTCCCTCGCGTCAACACATGCACACACAATTTCTACAAACTCATTCACTCGCTTCAACACTCGCACACACACTACACAAACTCATTCCCTCGCGTCAACACATGCACACACACTCTACAAACTCATTCACTCGCGTCAACACTCGCACAACACACTATACAAACTCATTCCCTCGCGTCAACACATGCACACACACTACAAACTCATTCACTTGCGTCAACACTTGCACACACACTATACAAACTCATTCCCTCGCGTCAACATATGCACACATACTCTACAAACTCATTCACTCGCGTCAACACCCGCACACACACTATACAAACTCATTCCCACGCGTCAACACATGCACACACACTCTACAAACTCATTCACTCGCGTCAACACTCGCACACACACTCTATTATATACCCAAAAACAATTATGGATGACAATTTACAGATTTTAAATAACATTGATAACACGGAAGTAGGTCACACTTACCAAACTTATGTCCCGGAGCAGTGTAAAGAATACCTGGAGCTGGATAAAAATCAAGATAAATTCACTGTAGTTCTACAAAATATTCGTAGTATTCGTAATGCCAAAAATTACAACAACTTCACCGCGTTTTTAGCACGTCTGGGTTTCTTACCACACATCATTGTTTTTACTGAATGCTGGCTAGGCACGTCTTTCACTGGAATCAGCATGAACAATTACTACTGTTCCTTTTCGAAACAAAATAAAAATCAGAATGACGGTGTTGTTGTGATGATAAAAGCGGGTATATCAGCCAGCGTGACTGAAGCTCCTCTACTGGATGGTACAGGCCTTCTCGTTACGATTGCAAACTCATAGCTCATAAAAAATATTATAGGTACCCCACAGACACACTTTACAGCGATCTTCAGCAGCTCAGGGTCAGACAGCTATTCATAGAGGCGTGCATCCTCAGATACCACAAAGCCACACACCTAGACGTTACACACAAACGCACACTTCGCTGGAACACAGTTGGATCTAAAACAGCTACAGGAAGGAGATGCTACAATATCTTAGGTCCTTTTATATACAAAAAATTAACTTCAAATTAAACATTATTACCTGTACTAAATATGTTTGTAAAAAGAAGTTAAAAGACTATCTAGTCACATTAAATTCTAAGGAAACAGAAGAAATCCTCCGTCTAATTTCATAGAGGTAACATTTTTGCATGATAAATTCATATATTATGTACACTAGGTAGGATCGTCACGCCGGCCTAAATTCCTCTATATATATATATATATATATATATATATATATATATGTACTCAAGTCCCCTACCCCCTAAAACGCAGTTTTTCTTAAACCATACAAACCTACAAGTATAAAAATAAAAACACACACACACACACACATACATTATATATATACATCCATTCAGTCAGACACTCCCACACACACTCAGACCCAAATATATGAATATGCATATAATATCTATTTACAATTTGCCCTTCTCCACTAAACACTTGCAACATCTTAGGTAATGCACCCCACGAAGAGAACTAGCTCTCGCAAACTCAGGGTATCCTACTGCGAGAACTAGGGAACCTATAAATTAATACGATCGTGGCATTTCAAGCCTAAACCCTCAATCTGTATTATATAGCCATAAAGTACTACATTATGTTAAATCATTGTGTAGATAACTGTAATTATAAGATTTAACACATTCCCTTAAACTACTCTAATTATAAGTTAATATTAACCTAAACATTGTAAATGCTACCATGGTACCAAATAAACATCTTTTTATCTTTTTTATCTTTTTTATCTTTTTAACTCTGTGCATTAGCGCTTAGACCAGTCTATTACTTATTTATGTCGATTGAGATCAGTAATAAAATTAGGAATTTTCAAGCACTTTCCAACTCAATTGGACGAACAGGCTAGTTATGTGTTCAACACTCCGCGAACTGAATTTAAATTAGAAATCATGGATTGATTCAATTTTGTATATTTAAATCTGTGAAGATCAATAGTCTAAAGTTGTAATAATTAATCAAGTAATTTGAAATAATAAAATATAAAAACAAGGGAAGAAAAACTTCACATACTACTTCTAACTACTACAAAAAAGGGGCACTTAGAAAACCTTTGGAAAAGCCTAAAGATAGTCTAAGTGCTCCAGCCCACCGCCAGAGGGCAGCGTGCCCAGCATACTGGCCGCATTACCACGCTGGATGGCAATGCTGATACGTTGAAGATATGGTAAAGAGAGATGTACATATAATATTAGAGAATCGTAGATTTTAAACCCCGTCAGTCAGTTTACGGTCGTAATCAGTCCTTAACTGTCGGTTTGCGCGCCGTTAACTGTCTGCGAATGGTAGGACCATCAATCTTTTATGAGTTATGTTAATATACACTTTTATTAGTCTTCCTATATCTGTTTCTAGCAGTTAATTTGATTATAAAAACGTGAAATGGACTCTAAAACAAATTACTTATTAATAATAATAAAAAACGAAACGTCTGATTCCAAAACGTGGTTTAACTATTAGACTAGAACTTTGAAAATAAAAAGTTTGTTCCTGTTGATGAAAATTTTATTAGTTGTTCTATCTATTTATTTTGAAACATTTTTAGCTTATTGGATTATGTGTTTGTTGTACATATCATAATGTAAAACTTATTTAATTAACATCCAATAGTTATATCTTGTTTATACTCTTAAATATGTTTAAAATGTCGTATGTATCTCATGACCTCATTGTGATTAGAAATCCCTACCGTGATTTTATTTCTTCTTCTTATCGAATGAGAGTGGCCAACTCTGGTGTCCAGAGTTTATCGAGCCGCCCAAAGAGACATGACATGATTTTATTTAATTCAATTTCAAATTTCACTCACTAGTGAACGACTACACACCCACGGAGATCAAAATATCGAATAGATGTTACATACTACCAGTTCAGTTGGCTACAAATTAAGGTGAAACTAACAAACAGCGAACTAGATGTCTAACCACATTACCGTTGCAGACCTCTGAGAACTTAGTAATGCTGTTACTAATTCCTGCTGCCCTGGTAGTATTGGAACTTTAATGTTAGTTGCAGTTCAGTTTGAACCTTAATTACTTACTACATGGGATTTTAGTAAGAGAGAAATTGATTTTTTAAGTTTGATACAGATACAGATGTCTATTTGATATAACACACGAAAAAGAAAATATCAAATCTAAAATGTTTATTGCAAACATGGGTAGGTAAAGATAGTCGGTATTACTGCGGCTTCGCATCACAGGATCCCAGGATACCTAGCGCATAGCCCAGTTATACCTACCTGGATTAGCCAAAAGAAACAAAAAACTCTCTATTTATGTAACTAGGTATGTACGTAGACATTAAGTTCTTTATATGAATAAACGATTATATTATTTATTATAATATTATTATATTTATATGAAGTGAACCTTCTATTTTTTCCTAAACTTACTTTTTTTTTAACTTTAACGGGTTTGCACTTGGCCATAGTTTACTTGATAGCAAGCAAAGGCTATGGCCTAAGGAGCGTGCTTATCCGATAAGAACCGATTCAATCTCGCTTTGAAGATCACTGGATTATAGTGCGTGGGGAGAGAGAGAGAGAGAGACAGGGAGTCAGGCAGGGAGTTCCACAACCTTGCGGTACGAACAATAAAGGTAGAAGCGTACCGTTTCGTGCGGGTCTTAGGAACTTCCACCATAAACCGGTGTCGTCCTGCCGTATCTCTACTCGTCCGGTTACTTAAATTAATAGGAAAATTGCATGTTGGTATACACTCTTTTGTAACGGCTATTTCAGTAGGAAAATACAGTGCTGTAACGTCGTCAGCATATTGAGTACCCACACGAATAAGTTTTAGCATTTTATTTTGGAAGTAACTTGTCTTACATGAACTGTTCATTATAAGGATTGATGTTTTAAACAAGCTCAGTTGCAGTAGTGTTGCCAGTAAATTTGTGAATAGAATATAAAGTGGAAATAATGCTAATGCAAAGAAAATCACGTCCTTTTTTACCTGGAGGAAAGGTTTGTGTTGGGTGGAAAGTGTTTCTAGTTCAATTAAATCAAAAACTAAAATAAACTAAGGCCGTCTTTCCATACCATACCCAACTACCTAAGCTCCATAATATCCCCGATCATGAATCGCGTTTACCCGCAAAATAAATAAACCCCGAGATAGATTCCAGCGACACGGAATCGTCATCTCGGCAAATGGCGGAATGCTTTCACGAACCAACCTGTATAACATAGACAAATTATTTAACAACTTGAGACACCTACCTTCTCTTTAGATCTAACTGTCTGTAGATGTATCTATAAATTTATAGCGATAGATAAACACCATCAGTTCATTGTCTGGTGACGCAGCAATGGGAGCATTTGGCTACCAGCTGCAAAGTCCTTTCAAAAATACCAGTAGTGTAAAATCATGATATTCCTTGTAATTTTACTTATCACGTGAATTACATACATCAACAGGCAAATATTTACATTTCAGTTAGAACGTCCTCTAGATCTGACCTTTTTATAATGAGGCGTCTGTTTATTGTGTAGTCATTACAGTAAATGCTTTATTTATATCGTCGTTTGACGCTTTTTACGCGGGACGCGGATCAAAATTATAGCTAGTACGGAAACGAGACCATAACTGCAATGTCATACAGAGCTAGTTGAAATTGCGTGGAACTTCATACAATTATTTCACTCTTTTCAGCATATATCATAACGCCACAAGAAATTGTCGATGCGGTCAGTCCTTGGCTGGGTAACCAAAAAGAGGTTTTCCATTTAGGGCGCTTCCGTGGGTCGGATGACGTTTTAAATTGTAGATCCCGGCTGTTAGTCATAGAAGGGCAGTCGTTGAGCCATGTTTGAGGCTTTTATGGCAGTTTGAAAATTCTCGACAACAGAGTTGGTCACTCTCAGACGAAGAAAATAAAGCGAATCTGTCTCTAGCTTATCAAAAAATAAAAAAATAGGAAAAACTGGTCTTGAAAAGTTTTGAATAGCTTTTAAACAGTAAACAATATCTCTGTACTTTTTAAGCACGGATACAGGATGTAGGTAAAACTATTTCATTACCAAGTACTATAAACCAAACAAACAATTAACAACAGGTGTTGTAAATGTTAAATATTGAGATCGATTTGAATCAAACTACGAGGATAGCATATTCTAGAATAGCACGTCGCTCGGCTGTTCAAGGTATTCAGATGTTATCACCTACAGTCAACTGTCTTGGTAAAGTTGGTTAAAGTAAGTTAACAGAGCCAACAGAGTTCATTTCAGTTGAATGTGCAGTTGTGTAGTATGTTATTATGGAATTTACGTTATTTGAAGTTATTTTAGTTCTTATTATATTGATTGCTACGAAATATGCTTACGTTTCACTACAGCCTGCCTGTAAATTAAGCAAAACTGTATTCTCAGATGTTGCATGCTTGCCTAGACTAGAAGTAACCGATTTACTCTGGATTTAAATACCCCTGACCATTTAGGTACACATATAAATAGCTATACATGTAAAACATGTATTCAGAAACGTTTTTGTTTGTTTTGTGGGAAAGAAATAATTCATAGCAACGAATGCGAAACATTCAAAATGAAAGGAAATTTCGGATTTCTCGGGTGTCTACCAAAAAAATTAAGAGAAGCATTCTTATTCCGCTTTCAATACATATTTACAATACAGGTCTGACCTTGGAGTATATTTTAGGTGCCATTTCCACCCTGAAAAAGAAAATTGATAGAATGGGAAAGGAGGTGAGCACACTCGAGAAATGTAAGGCCCTATGTTTGTAGATATTTGTCGAGTTTTTCTGACATGCTGAGAATGAGTTGAAGTTATTTACCAATGTAATTCTTCTAAACGTACCAAAGTTAGTTTGGGTTAAGGACTTGATTTTTTTAATTTTAAGTTTTCTTTTATAAATGTAATTGTATAGTAAAATTTTGGTGCAGGGTTTGATTCGAATCAAGGTGCGTCTGGATGAAAAGCAGACACTGGAACCGCTGAGCCACATTCGCTTTGTATCTGCCCAAGAGAACTAATTACGAACGAATTAATTCTGCGGGGGAGTCACGACCCTCAGTCATGACAAAATACGACTCAAGAGAGAGTATAATTTTATATATGTAAGTAGTAGTGAATGGGTACTTCACTCTCAATGTATTAGCACTAAAATCCATTGCCAACCTCAATCTTTACTATCATTATAAAAAAAATATGATTATTCATCGCTCCGTTGAAATGTGAAAGCGGAATAAACAAACAACAAAACACGCCTTTGCTTATACTATAATGTTACGGTTGATATATATTTTTTTGTAGTCTGTAAAACAGTATACAAAATATACTGGCTTTCTGTTTGATTACAATTAGTATACTTTGTTCGTAATATGTTAAACTAGGAAATTTGTTAATCTTTTTGCTAATTCAAAACGTATGTGTAGAACGTAAAAAGCATGGAAAAAGGTTGGAAAAATGTAATGTAATTCGCCACGGCTAATTGCTTGTGACAGATGTTGATGACGTCATTAGAATATGTTTTCATGGCAAGCTCGATTAAAAAGTTTAACGTTACGTAAAATATTATACATACATATTAGTTAAAAGCAGAGTGAAATATTTAAGATTATCATTTTACCTAAGTAATACATGGAAACAGAATGATAAATATTTTAGTAGCTAAATCAATCGTTTTCTTACATTATAGATAGAATAGCTTAACTTTTTAAACCTCTTTAAAGTTTAATTCGGCTCAGACATTAGTTATACGACTTAAGGAGGGAAAAAATAGCTAAATGCATTTAAAAATTAAAAGGTTAATTTGGACAAGTGCGTGCGGGTTATCCACTAAAAAAATAAAAATAATGAAATCCTCGTACATTTTCAAAGGAATTATTCATGCAGATAATATTTTAAACACAATTAAATAAATCATTAATTAAATTATTAAATCAATTAAATGACAATTTAACTAAATAACCCACCCTTAATCGTTCCCGGTGCAAATGTGCCCATCTAGGTCGCTGCGTTTCCATCTATTACAAAATAATAAAGCTGTAACAGGTCGGTGTCTGTACATTGAAGATAATTGAGAAAAAAATAGTAGAGGGGTCTTCTTTGATGCAATAGAACACAAAAATCATGCTTCAAAAAAAAAACTGTTTGTCTATCGGTATGTTTGTTCGTTATAGACTTGGAAACGGCTAACCGATTTGTCTACGGTTTTCACTAACATATTGGTGCATTTTTAACTTAACATTTAGTGTTTTTTTCATTTCAATCGGTTCGTAAATAAAAAAAATATGTTCATTTTAAACCTTTTTATCCCAAAATAATGCGAGCGAAGCCGCGGGCGTCCACTAGTTTTAAATATATTTTCATATGCATGCAAGTTAATTAACCTTTATCAGTCTATTTTCACACAAAGCCTAGTTGCTATTATATTATCTAGTACGCCTACATTCTGTAATCAGAAATCTTTATTTACAATAATAAAATATAAAAACAAGGAAAGAAAAACTAAACATTCTACTTCTAACTACTACAAATAGGGGCACTTAGAAAATCTTTAGAAAAGCCTAAAGATAATCTAAGTGCTCCAGCCCACTACCAGAGGGCAGCGTGCCCAGCATACTGGCCGCATTACCACGCTGGATGGCAATGCTGATACGTTGAGCCAGAAAAAGGCCAGCATTTTGGTCATGCGTCGCGTCAACCAAGCGCTCCGAGAGGTTTTGGAAAATAGTATGGGCTCCCGGACCCCACGGCCCCAAAGTCTCGACTCCAAAAGGCTCAAATATGTAACCTCGGCCGAGGTTAGCATATTTGCGTCTCTTGTGATGCTCGGCAATAATAGCCGCCGCTCCAGCCCGACACCGTGTCAAAGACAGATGAGACGGCGCCAATGTGTCGACGCAAGTTGCGTCCCACACAAGGGGCCGACCCAACTTCCAGGGCACAAGAGTCATACCGTCAGGTCTTTTTCCATCGTCACGTGCTAGGCCGCTCGGTTCGAGCATAGCTGCAACATTGGCAGTGGAAAAAGCCCGGCGAATGATGTCGTTCAGACTAGCGTGGCGGCTAATTCTACCAGCACTCCTCGAACATGAGAGGCCGTGGTGCCCGAGCTGGTCGACATCAGTACCACACTGGCAGCGATGCGGCTCACAGCTCCTCGCACCCAAACGCAAACTAACCGCGAGTCGAAAAGCTGTCGGGTCTAAAAGGTTTCCTGTATTAAAAGAAGGCATGGCCTGCAACCAAAGACCGGATTCCCACACACTGACCGCAAGGATACGGGCGCGATCCGCGAAACTAGTACACGTATCGAGAAGTGATTTCCGTGCTAGTTCGCTGATCGGCCGATCCCACAGTCTCTGGGAACGAGGTGTTGTAGGGAAATCGGTGTTCGGACAGGCCAGGCGCCAAGCATTTTTAGCTTCGTCCGTATGCGCAACTACAACTACGCCAGACGGGCCTAAAGCGGGTGCGAGGATTTTTTGGACCAATTCGTAAGTACCGTGGACAGAAGCCAAAAATGCTGGTAAAGCAACACTTGAAATTTTGCGGACACCCAAACCTCCTAACCGTACAGGTAAGGAAGCTTGCGACCATGTCCTGTCATCCATGTCCACATTCAAAACCGAAACTAGTGTGTCCTTTACGATGTTGTCTAAGCTCGAAAGGAGCCCATTGTGTTGCCACAATGGACAACATCGTAAATAGTAGGTGAATTTTGGAACAAACAAACAATATTTGATAATGGTAAAAGCCATATGGGCGTTAATTTTGAGCAGACGGCCTGAAGTGTCCCTGAAATTTTGAATTTTGTCCTCTACGAAAGGAGAAAACGACTCATCTAGAATCGGTGAACCAAGAAGGCGAAGTGAACTTTTGTCTAGAATAGAAATACCCGGTGCCAAATCATTGAATTTAGATATGACTGAATCCTTGTCCGAACATGAATCGCAAACAAAAAGTTCGCACTTTTTTGAATTTAATTCGAGACCAACATGACGAAATTCGTCTACCAAAATTTTGAAATCATCGAGGACGGTGTTCACGTCACCTCCCAAAGTTCCGTCATCCAAGTACCAAACATTAAGTTTGGACTTGAGACGTTGAATTATGGGATGTATGGCCAGGCTAAAAATGGCCGGTCCAAGAGGGTCACCTTGTTGACAACCAACTGAAGAATCCATAACATAGTTTTTGTAAACCAATTTCGATGACTTACCGTAGCATTGCCAAAGGAAATTATAAAGGTCGGGAATTTTGTCTTTCACTTGGGTCAACAAAGCTCCTCTGTCTACCGAATTGAAAGCGTTTTTGACATCCACCTTCAGCAACACATCTCCACAATTTTGGTGAAGAAAAGTCCGAAGAGAGTGGACGGCGGCCTCACACCCGCCTCGCGAACCAAAACCAAGCTGCAGTGGTTGAAAAAGATTGCTCAAAGGAACAACCTCCTTCCTGCAACCTACCTTGGCCGCGAGGCGACGGTATGTGGTCCCGACCGCTATAGGCCTGATGCCACCGTCCTTTTTCAAAAGGGCGCACAAATTGGCACTATACAAAATTTCGGTGATGTTGTCATTAACCCGTCCAGACAACATGAGTTGAACTAATGCAGTTAGATCCTTCAAAAGAGTTTCGCATACCCCACCAGAACTAAAAGATAGAAGATCTTTTAGGTGCTGGGGTGTAAGGCCGTCAAGACCTCCAGCTGAACCACTTTGGAAAGATGAAACAGCAGTAGCAACCTGTTGGGTGGACACGTCAAAGTCAACATCAGAGTCCGGTGGATCAGGCAGGCGGAGATCCGCTGCGGAAGGTGGATGTTTGTCACGGAGTGACTGGACCGTATCGGGTGAGTGTGGGGCTATAGTATCGCTAGAGAACAAGACTCGTGCGGCGCCTTTAATATCACCGTCACTAATTTTGTTTTCTACTAAACGGACTGTAGCCAAATCGCCAGTGATTTTAGAATTTTGTTTATTCCGCGTGTTAGGCGGAATAATATGAGCAAGGTCTAAAGGATTCTCTTCCGATGCAGCGTACTTTACGCAATTGTCCTTTACCCGTTGGGTAAGGGACTTTTTGGAGGTAGGATCGAATGTTACGTGAAGTACGCAGAAGGGAAGAGACAGGAGATGTTCCCAAGCGAGCTTAGTGTTCCTAGAAATAACGTTTCTAATAGCAGAAGCCAAACATTGGGCCACCGAAACACGGGCACCACGCGGGATGCGTTTGAGAATTGGAAGAGAGTTTTTGAGTGAGCTCAAAACCTTCCAAAACGGTTCGGAAGGAGTAACAGCGCTCACGGAACTGCTACTGGCTCCAACGGAGCCTAAAACAGGAGCAGACAAAGGAATTTCTGTAATTTTGTGACACTTCGCACGATGTATTTTAAGGCCCCTCAGACCCTTAAAATATCGGACTTGGGTACACTCCGTGCATTGAACCAGGTTCTCCTGCGATACTGTTGTAATATGGGGGGCAAATATAGCCGCGACATGGGTGAGAGAAGCCATGTACAATCAAAATAAATAGTCTAGTGACGTGGAGATGACGGTCCGTAGCCGTCAGGCTGGCACGTCGCTCCTCGTGCGCCGACGCGAGGGGCCGTTGACATGGAAACAGAAAAATAAACAACAGCAGTATGTTGTCAAAAATAAAGGGGAAAATAAATATGAAAATAACTACCGTTTTTGTACGCCCAAGGTCCTGAAAACAATACCTCACATGAGTTGTTTGCGAAACATAATTATTTTACCAACGGACAAAAATAAGGAGGATTCGAATTGAATGTTGCTCAAACTTTTATCACGTAAATGTTTTGTTAATTGTGGCGGATATTTTGCAAAATAAATATTGCAGACTTCATGTTAGGTACTTCAATAGTTTTAATACACTAGTCCCTGAAGATAATAACCAATAACCTGTGTTGAAAAAATATTGAAATTCAGGGGGCAACGGATTATTTGTGTTTTAGGTTTGATATACTAAAGCCCAATTAAATAACTAAGCCATTTAACATTGATAAATAACAAACAACAAAATATCTATTTATAAAATTTCTCCTATAAGTTAACGTAAGATAGTAGTACTTGAGTGTCAAATGTTTTATTTCTCTACTGTTCTATGCAAATTTGATAATAAGATTTGCATATTTTAGTTGACAGAATATCGTATAATTCAATTAGTGGATGACACTGCGTTATTAATTCTACAACTCGATATCACGCTGCGCAGAGATGAGTTTCCGAATCGAATTAGTGCCTGAACTATAGATTGGTTGGATTTAGTTTACGAGCTCGCGTTTAGTTCAGTTACTACTCCCTCCTAAAAGCGTATAACTAAGGGTCGTAGTTCCTAAAAAAATGTTTCATTAGTGAATAGTACTTTTGGGCAAGCACTGCACCGTACGAGTATGTAGGTGCCCAGATCCTTCTATGGACGATGCATGTTTACGTGCGGTGCGGTGCGTTTTGTTACTAATCTAATATTTCTTAAAATGGCTGTTTGTCACTTAGTAGGGTGACAAGCACGTTTTTTTTTTCAACTCTTTTTTAGCCACGTTTTTAACATTGACCGTGAAGACCGTTATTGAACTTTGGTAATCTCTTTTGAATACCCTAGTTTACTGCAACTGAGAATAAGGTGCTAAGATAATACATATTTTTAACTCAATGTCAGAGCCGAAACCACATCAGACCACATCTTCCAATCTAAGCGTTGATTGAACACGGAACATGCTATGTTAGCGTAATATTGTGAATTTCCTCGTTCGGGCTTCAGCAAACAATAAAAGAGATCGTCTTTTATTTCTGTCGTTAAACAATCTCGTTGTCCCGAGCACTCTTCTCTAAGAATGGATAAGAGATATCATATTCTTTTTAGTATGACTGAATAGCGACTTAAAGTGATTCTGTGGAGACCAACTTATGATTTTAAAGTGCTTTATATGGACTCACAATAGAACGTTGGTAAGATAAGACAGTGGTGGATACGCTAAGTTATATTATTGAAATAATCTCGTAAATTGTATTCCATATTTTTTTTGCTACTGATATAATAAATAAATAAAAACTGATAATACGAAAGGCTTACTAGGCAAAATTAAAACAAAGGCAGGTTAAGGTTTGTGGTGATTCGAAATAAAAATCCAGTTACTTCATTTAAAGCTAGTAAATAAGTAATAAGTAGTAATCTTTCATTGAGCGAGTGTGGGTCAGCGGTTCTGTGTCTGCTTTTCATCCAGACCTACCCTGGTTCGAATCCGGCCCTACACCAATGACTTGTATTTTCAAGCTATGTGTGGATTTGCACTTGCTGAAGGAAAACATCGTGAGGAAACCGTCATGTTTGAGGAGCACAATATCCAAAGACATGGTGTCTTCTATGGAAGGAGCTGGGCGCCTACCACGATGTATGTGCCCAAGATAACTTCCCTAATGAATTAGTTCTGCGTAACCCCCAGGCATGAGGAAATACTCAAAGAGAGAGAGAGAGAGATAGAGAGAGCGAATCTTCTATATAAAGAACAGCGTGCTAGACATTTTACAGTCTTATTTATAAAACTAAATCAACGATTGCTTAGTTGCCTAGTTTATTTCATTGATTTGATTAGAAGCAGAGTTTCTACCAACTAAGCTAACAGGGCAGTCAATGTATAGGTAAACTACGTACTACGTATGTATGTAGGTACTTGTATACTTATACATAGAGCATAGGTTTATATCTATAGATAGCTATTGCGGTGGATTCAGAGTTGAGTGGGAAGTGGTTCTGGAAATTGATTTGCGGCCCCAACATTTTGACGGCCACGACCGTAGGATTTCAGGTGAATTTATGAAGAGAAAAATATAGTATTATAAACTTAGATTTTGTTTTCCTATTTGATTAGTATTTTACAGACTTAATACACGCTTTGGTTACAAGCAATTGTGTATTATATAATAATCGAATTAACTGGAATTTTAATTTATTTTTATGAGTAAAAAGACGCATTCCAATGTGGATATTTATAGTACTTACTCACAAATTTCTCTATCGAGAAAGCGTTACCAAACCATGATGATCCTATGAAACAGACTGTAAATATGTAGTTTTATTGTATAAAAACCCCAAAAATCCTTTATTTCCGAAAAAAACATTTCACTTTTACTAGACCATCTCTCTTGAGAAGCATAGAAGCTATATTTTCCCCTCATATCCTTATGTAAACACTTCTATCTTTTTGATTAAATTATAAAGTAACCAGTCTAAGCTCTGGGATTTCCGAGACTGCACGTTTAAGGAGAGAATTAAAACACCCACTCGGTTTTTCCCAGAAAAAATGTAAAAGAAGCTTTTCATTCTGCGGTCTCTATAAGAGAAATGAAACTCCTACGTAAGTGTTAAGTTGTCTATTACATTTGCTATGAACAAGATAATCTGCGATTATTGATTGGAAAGTTGTTTATATTCTTGCGTTCGTACTCCTAAGTCGTTTGAAACTGTGAAATCATTCGGAAATTACTGTTTTAAATGACTTTTTTAGAAAGGAGTGAAAGTTGATAAATTTTTTGGACTTGTTTTACAGTCTCATTACAATATTTGGTGCGTAATTTTTTTCTTATAATATACGGAGTGCTGCGTGCGAATTCAAACAATTATGTAAAAATAATATTAGTACTTAAAAAATATTCAACCATGAAATGTTTAATGAATAAATAATCGATGGATTAAAATGAGTACGAACACTTTATCAACAAAATTTTCTTAGTTTTTGTCTGTAACCATAGCTTCTTGGTAAATGCACTTGGGGCTTTTCAGAAACCAGCTAGAGATGCTTTCATTTACAAATGTAATATCTACCTACACTAGGTCTAAAGGTTTATTGCCGCACTGCAGCTCCTGTCAGGTTGCTTTGAGGTTTTATAGCTTGCCGTTGTGCACATGACGTCTTTTACATATTGTTGGCAGGAGAAAATATTTATTCAGTAAGAAATGGAGTGTGAATATTTGTTATAAATAGAAACTATATTGAGACACACACAAATTCCTCATTAAATATACCTATAATATATGTTAAAAAAACTACTTGTGTTGAGTCTGTTCGTTTATATGTAAAATACGTGCATTTATGTATTTACAAACGAAAAGTATATAAGACAAGTATTATAGCCGTTATCTAAGCGTTTGCTTGGTGTGGGGCTAGATGGCGATGTATGCAATTATAATAATAAGCAATATTAAAATACTGAATTTGTGATGTCCCAATACAGCCGTAACTCAACCTAATACTGGTGGAACAGGGCCACCAGCGCTGATAATCCGTTACGGGTAGCGGTGACGTCACTCACTCCTAGTGCGTATACAAAAAAAATAACAAAAGAACAACTTATAAACAACAAGATCGAATATAAGTATAACTACAATATTAACTTAAAAATTAAACGAATGTCAGTCCAAAAATAAAACTCGGATAAGGGAAGAAAAACCAAAAATAAAATATTCTCAATGCGTTAATTTAAAATCTATACTATAATACTATAATATACTATAATTAATATTATAAAGCTGAAGAGTTTGTTTGTTTGTTTGAACGCGCTAATCTCAGGAACTACTGGTGCGAATTGAAAAATTCTTTTTGTGTTGAATAGACTAAATATTGAGGAAGGCTTTAGGCTATATAACATCACGCTGCAACTAATAGGAGCTAAGAAACAATGGAAAATGTGGAAAAAACGGGAAAAATTATTCATCCTTGAGGGCTTCCGTTGCGTGTGCTGCGAAATCGGTTCAAGAAAACAATAAATATGTATAAAAGAATTATTCCTTTTGAAATGATCTAACAAAATGTCCGCAACTGTATATGTCTATCTTTTAAGATTAACTCACTAGAACCGTTTTTAAGGTAATAACTATTCCACGCGGACGAAGTCGCAGGCACCAGCTAGTACAAAATAAACTTGTAGTAATTAAAATTTAGTAATCAATTACAACTTAGTAAATTTACGAAATATTTCCTATAGGCAAAATGAAAGTAAGTTAAAGAATAACTCAATGAAAAACAATACCTTTATTTGACGTGATGAATACTAAAATAACTTATTGCCATTTCCCTTTCCAATATACGATTTCATGATCAATAGCACTTATAAGAGCTGCAACATATTCATCCACCTCAACACTTTCGTAATCTCTTCCGTAGAATTTAAGGGCAAACATTTCAATGCCTTTTAGAACTTTATCAGTATCCATATCATCGATTCCAGCTTGATGTACTAATTCTTCAAACATCACTTTGAATGCCGTTATTTCTGCAGACAATGCTTCTAGTTTTATGCCAGTTTCTTGTTCGATAATCGCAATTTCTCTTACATACATGTCAGCCATTGAATTAATAACTTCATCTACGGTTAGTTCTTTCAAATCACGGTCTGGGTAAATTAATTTGAAGAGCCGAATCATTTTTGTTTCCAGAATTTGAGTTTGTTCCTGGTTTAGCGCATAGTTGCCTAAACCCGTAGGTATAGGAGAACTGTTTATGGTACAAGCAATTACTAAAAGAAGAAAAAGTGGCAGTTTTACCAACATGGTGAATTTGTTTTAGTTATGGTATTCGATTTTTGAAATGAGTTTCTTATTGACGGCGAGTCTTGTGTTAACGTTAAAAGAAACAGTGATAGATAAGGAAAATGAAAATAGTTTATATAGCTTCTACGAAATAAATGTGTTATGATATTAGTAATTGATTGTAGGATTTTGTGGTCATCATCAAATGTACTTTATCTCTAATTAATTATCTTTTACTTTACTTTATCGTTAATTTAAAATCTATACTATAATACTACAATATACTATAATTAATATTATAAAGCTAAAGAGTTTGTTTGTTTGTTTGTTTGAACGCGCTAATCTCAGAAACTACTGGTGCGAATTGAAAAAATCTTTTTGTGTTGAATAGACTAAATATCGAGGAAGGCTTTATAACATCATACTATAATTTATTTATTTCTTTATCTCTTGTGACCACAGTAATTAACAACCTTAAAGAAACAATGTCATTGAAATCAAATTATTTTCTCGTTACACAGATCAGTTTTTTTGTATATATAGTCAAAAAGTACGACATAAACTTTGGTTAACATTAAAGGATAGTAAATTAAACAAGTAAATAATATGTATGTCTTATTTCTTCGTTTTTAAGTGTAGACGAAATCATACAATTTGAACACAGTTTAAGGAAATGCAAGAGTTTTAGGGGCAATTCCAAAAAATCATTTGATACAACTGAAAATATTTTTAGTACTATCATTGCTGTTGCCCTGCCAAGTATTGGATATGTGAAAGAGCTCACAAAAGAGAATAAATCGTTTGGCGATGTCAGTAGAAAATAATAAAATAATAATTTGTTTATTTGACCAAAAACTTACGTGTACGTACATTACATACCTATTACAAAAACAAATGAAATCTTATGCACTAGTACAGTACGTCAGAAGTGTACTGAGCTCTGAGCTAAGTATCCAGTGGATCTTGTGTTTCAGAGCTGCAGGATCCCGCCGCGGCACATTTACTTAAATTTACAGAGATATAAGTATACTTATTTAAATAAAGAATATTAAATTTTACAAACAAATCATAACAAAATAAAAACCAAGCTATTTACTTAAAAAATATTAGACAATTTCAATGATGTAACATGTAACGTTAATTTAAAAAATTTTAATTAATATTTTTATTGCTGTAGTCCTTCATAAAATGCAATTTCTTTATCAATGGCATTTATTACAGCGTCGACATATACTTCAGGTTTGATGTTCTTGTAGTCTTGTCCGTAAAATTTGAGTGCTAACATTTCCATAACTTTAAACGCAACTTTCGTAACTTTTTCAGAATCTTTATCCTCTATTCCGGCATCACGTAATTGTTCCAATAGCTGTTCTTGGTATTCTTTTATTTCTGCATTTACATCTTCTAATTTTATGCCGCTTTCTTGTTCAATAGCAGCTATTTCTTTATCAGTAGCATCTACAATGGCGTTTATTGCGTCTTCAGCGGTAAGTTTTGAAAAATCACAGTCCGGGTATTTTACTGTCAGTAGCTGAATCATTTTTGCTTCAATCACTTGATTTTGTTCTGGAGTCAATACATTGTTGCCTACACTCAAAGGAGCACCGATTACTGTATTTAATGATGTAGTTAATGATATTAACAATATGCACACTAACTTAAACATTATGAAAGATATAACAGAACGGATTCTTATAAACAATCTTTTTGACAATATTTT
This sequence comes from Macaria liturata, assembly GCA_964023185.1. Lineage (NCBI taxonomy): Eukaryota > Metazoa > Arthropoda > Insecta > Lepidoptera > Geometridae > Macaria > Macaria liturata. Next base: position 5,920,673 of record OZ026828.1, on the reverse strand, counting down.
TTTATTTAAAATGTAGCTTTATATACGCACAGTTAAGATAAATTCAAATGGTTTTTGATATTAAATTGACATTTGTGGTTAATTGTTACATTTATCTTTTAATGAATTAAATAAAAAACATATTAGGAAGTCAATACCAATGAGAATAATTATTGTTGACTTTAACGAAATTGTTTGGCGTAATACGGTTATTTAATGTTTTTTGGACTTTTGGAAATGCTATTTAAAAATAAAATATTAGCCAAGTTTAATCCGTGGGTTCATTAACATATTTCTAATTTTACTTTTTAAGAACTATTATTTTGTGAATCCAGATTATTTATGTCCTAGCACATAATATATTATATAGTATACGATAATTCGGTATCGTCAATGTACTAATGTTTTTTTAATTAATGTTTGTGGTCAGAATTCAAAACTAATTGATTATGTTGTACCAATCACAAACAACCAACATTAAATAAGAAACACAAGTACATTTTGGTCAGCTTAATATTTTTATTGTACTTTACTTTATTGGGAAATCTTCCAAAAACTCAGTTCAAGGATTTGTCCAAGCTTAAGAATAAAATACCGTAGAGATATCAAAGCTTTATCCGCACAAAGAGATCGGTTTCCCAACGTTGGCTGTTCGTTCAACCGATATGTCTCTTTAGGTCTTGTCTAAGGAATGGAAAAACAAAAAAAAAAAAAAACTCTAAAAGCTCTAGATATTTTATACATTTCATTTTGAATTACAGAGAATATAAAATATGGTGACATTTTCACTCCGGTAAAGAAATATATACTTCGTATATCTGCACAAGATCAACGCAGATTGCACATACGAGTACATACAAAGGCAACCCAGCAGTGGGACCCCACGGACTGTGATGAAAGAAAGAAATATTTTTGTTTGTAAGCACATTAAAACAGAGTATGTCTTTTCACTTTGTAGGTACCCTTTGCTATCACCATTCGAAAATCGCGACAATCCGTCGCTCCATTACAATTTCAATTTGCTTTTATAACGAGTTTTTTGGCTCTTTTGTCCTATCTTACTAACGTACGTAGAATAAATTATAAGCACGAACAATGATACTGCAAAATACGAGTATACTCGAGTTGGATAGATCTCTCCAAGTATCGTCGTTAGACAAACACTACTCTGGCCGTTTCCGATTACGAAAACCCGCCGATATAATATTCACGCGAATTGTCACTACCTACTTATTTTGGATAAAAATCTGTAATATAACTGTTGTTTTTTCGTTCCATTTTTTTAATCTTCTATCGAGTATTTTTGTTGACGATATAAAGATCACGATAAACATAATAATTATGTGAATTCTAAATATTTGGTGTGTGTGCAGACATTATTATTTGATAGTTTTTTAATAAATATATGGTCAAAATGAAAAAAATATCTCTAAATAATAATTTTATTGTAACAACATACTTGTTTATAAGTAGAAAATAAAGCAACTGTAACTCCACCTTTCTTTTCTTGTTTTTTTTGTCTTCCTGCGTTATATAGCAACAAAATACACACATATTGTTTATATCCTCAACTTGTAATTAAATGCACCTGATCCAATAAACTTGTTTTCTACAAAACAAGTACCTACAACCATAGAAAAATTAAACTGAAACTACAACAAAGCTACTGAAAGAGCAACAAGTAGTACGTAGCATAGAGAGGTAAAAGGAAACTAGCTGCATTGTTGGAGTCCACTCTTAGCTTTATAAAAGCCTTTGTAACTCAGTTATAGAGAATGTTTTATTGAATCTACGGATATCAATGCATTTTCTGATTCTACATTAGTCCATATTTAAGAAATGGACGAAGCTAAGCTACCTTCAATACCCGCATCTAAAAGAAGCATAAGATCGCAAGAAGTTTTTCCAACTGACCTTCAATATTCAAAATAGCACTCGATGATGATGATAATGAATAGGTCATATAATTTAAACCATATGATAAAATAAGAGAAGTTTATCAATTACTTTGAGAGTTTCTTAGCATGGTAGACGAATTGAGGCTCTGATAGTAATCAGAGCCGATTATGAATATTTTACAACATTATTTTATTTTATTTCGTCAAAAAACGTATACATATTTACGTACACTTGTGCACACAAGCCAATATGAGAATACATGTCATTTAATTTAGACAATTTATGTCAATAACATCTGGGCAAGAACAGCGAAATACTGGGATTATTAGCGTAAGAGGGAGGAGGTTTATGTCCTGCACTGTCTCATTAAGCTGATAATGATGACAGTATCCATTTATTTACAATAGACATAAGTAAAATTATTTCATCATCAGAAACAACGTCTTTCATCTCTAAGCCCGTATTTTACAGCAATATTTGAATTTACACCACCGATTGTGTACTTTGGAGACCCGATAAAGACACCCGCGGGAATCGTTCCCGAATCTTGTTACTGTAACTTTAGTCAGGATATATTGGAAGGTATGACTTCGATGACATATGGCATCTCTTAGAAATAGTTTTGTGTACAATAAACTCGCTGTAGTAAGCTTGATTAGTATGCATCATAAAGACATGTAGGTACAAAGGACAATGAAGAAAAGTTGGATCGTAGAAAGGAAAAAGTATAAAAAAAATTGTTCGTCAAACTATGGTCAAGTGCATACCTGTTTTAGTTAGATAAAAATATGTACTAAGTACAATTTTGAAATTTAGTCTACAATGTGTTTATCTGTAATCAAGCTTGTAACTTTTCGAGCGTATATCTATATTGCCAATTTTTTTTGTCGTCCATCGTAATTTATATTCCAGATTAAGTAATTCTATATGCCTGAGTCACGATATCTTATTACTTTCCTGTAAATATCTAACATACTCGTAAATCAAAATTCATTCAATTCAATTCATTCATTCATTCATTCATTCATTCATTCATTCATTCATTCATCATATCACGAGTAATTTTATTTGACAAATTGCGCAATTAAACTCCACTTAGCGACCTTTTTACGATATTAATAACGATAAGATCGATTACTTCCTTGTATGTTTTGAACTCGCTTTGTGTGCTAGCTTACTTACTTAGCTAAATATTATCAAGTGAGAAGCAAGATAATTACATACACTCGGCAGGTTATGAACTCGATCACCGAAATCTCGGCCATGGTGGCCGAGTTGCATTATCTAAATACATATATAAAACTCAAAGGTGACTGCCTGACTGACTGACATAGTGAACTATCAACGCACAGCTCAAACCACCGGACAGATCGGACTGAAATTTGCCATGTAGGTAGATGATATGACGTAGGCACCCGCTAAGAAAAGATTTTCAGATATGTAACTTTTAAAAGGGTGCAATAGGGGATGCAAGTTTTACTTCTTAATGCGAGCAAAGCCGCGATCATATACTGGTATATTATATAGGAAACAAGCTAACAAGTGATTTAAATGACTAAATTCCAAGCTAATTCTAAGTCAAACCTATTACTACTTGACTGTAGTTTTCATTTTTGACCCATTGTATCTCATAAGTAATCTGTGGAGAGGCCGAGTTGTAACCTAGAATTTTTTTTTGTCAACTGAACCAAACTTGCCGGCAATTTTCCGTCTGAGTTGACATTAAGCTATTTAAATTGATGCATATCCCAATCCCAATCAGCTTATAAAAGTATATAACGCCTTAATATAAAGATATTAAGGCGATATTTTTTGCGTGTGTATATTTATGTATGTTTGTACTTTTTCATGCTAAAACGGCTGAAAAGATTTGGATGGAAGTAAATAGATTAGACCCTGGAATAAAACAAAATGTGTCATTTTTATAAAAAAATACGCTGGTTAAACCGCGAAGCGCCACTGGTAGATTAACTGTAGCCATGATAAGCGTATAGTTTTCAAATTGGATGATTCAAACATTTTAGACATTGACAATCTATAAATAAATAAATAAATATTCCGGGACATTGCACACAGCGCCATCTAGCCCCACACTTGTGTCGTGGGTACTAGATAATGGATATATTACAATTACACTTTTTTTTTGTAAATACATTACTTATTATACATACAAAAGATCAGACTCAACACAAGTAATTATTAATATTTTAAATTCATAAATACTTGTGTCACGCGGGAATCAAACCTGCAACCCCTAGATTAGAAGGCAGGGCCACTACCAACTAAGCTAACAGGCCAGTCATTATAAAACTCCTTCATTCCTTGTTCCAGCACAATGTCCCTGGTGCCGCCGGGGGGCGCGGAGTCCCCGAGCCCGCGGCGCGCCGTCAGTCCTCTGCTGGAGATGAGGCGACCGCACTGCACGCTCGCCTGCGACTACTGCGCCGCGGTGCTGGAGGATAAATTCAAACGTAAGGATAACACAGAAACACATTCAGAAGAATTGAGAACCTACTTTTTAAAGTAACTGAATGAAGATAGTGTGACTCAGCGTTACCAATGTCTGATTTTCATTCAGACGCATCCTGTTTCGAATCCGGCACTAAACCAAAGACTTGTATTGTCAAGTTATGTGTGGATTTGCACTCGCTTAGCGGTGAAGGAAAACTTCGTCAGGAAACCGATATGTTTCAGGACCACAATATCCGAGGGCATGTGTCTTCTGTGGAAGGACTTGGGCGCCCACCACGATGTCACTGCACAAGAGAACTACCCTAACGAATTAATTCTGCAGGAGAGTCACGACCCTCAGTCATGAGGAATAAACGACTCATAGAGAGAGAGAGTAACTGAATAACGTTCGTGTCACTGTGAGAGCGTGACGAAATACATTAACCACGTGGCGCTGCTATTCTTTATAGTAGGTAATATGCTAGTAGATCTGAGCCTGCGGCGCGCCGTCAGTCCCATGTTGGAGATACGACAATAACAAACAACAATAATTTGCCTGTGACTAATGCGCTACTGTGCTGGCAGATAAAATCAAACGTAATAATCCGCCTCCTCGCATCTCCTTCCTCATTACAGAGGGTCATGACTCCCCTAGATTATGACCTTTATAGTAATTTAAAGGTCTACTAGTACCTCCCTCTGGGCAAAATTCACATATGGTTAAATTGGTTAAGGGTGTATTTATCATAATAGTGATTTTGATTTTGAATAATAGATATAAGTAGTGTGAAATAATGTGATAGAAATAAGGCTTTTTCATTTTTATTTATTTTATTTTAGTACCTCCCACCACTATTAGGTTTATAAACCACTTATTTACATTACTTTGTTACGATGTGGAAGTGGAACAAACATCAACAAATTCATTTTGTAATGACGGAAAGTAGCGGATGCGTTAAATGTTTTACATTTCGACCCTATGGTTTCCTTTCTCGCATCAAAAATACAAAGAATCATAATCTATACTAATAATATTATAAAGCTGAAGAGTTTGTTTGTATGTTTGTTTGTTTGAACGCGCTAATCTCAGGAACTACTGGTGCGAATTGAAAAATTCTTTTTGTGTTGAATAGACCATTTATCGAGGAAGGCTTTAGGCTATATAACATCACGCTGCAACTAATAGGAGCGAAGTAACAATGGAAAATGTGGAAAAAACGGGGAAAATTATTCATCTTTGAGGGCTTCCGTTGCGTGCGCTGCGAAAACGGTTCAAGATATCAAAATAATATGTATGAAAGAATTATTCCTTTTAAAATGTTCTAATAAAATGTCCGCGACAGTATATGTCTATCTTTTAAGATTAACTCACTAGAACCGTTTTTATGGTAATAACTATTCCACGCGGGCGAAGTCGCACGCACCAGCTAGTTATATCTATTTATATTTGCTGAAATGGCTTTGTGAGCTCAAAAACCGAAATGCAACATAATTTGCTCATTATCAAAGCGCATTGCGCAGCCCATAGTGAGTGATACTCTACAAACTTAATTTCAAAGCTTTATGCTGAAGCGTGAATTTCTAGAAATGCCAATTAGCTGAAATAGAATGCTTCGAAAAGAACTGTCTAACTGTAAATAGTAAGCTAGTTATTCTGTCTATCGAATTCGCTAAGTTTAAATTTATTTTGCTCAGTCTAGTATGTTACGGATAAATATCCGTGTATTTTATGGACAAGTGTTTGGTTATTATAAATCGACGCGTTTGTGTTAGAAAATGATAGGTAAGGCAATACAGCTAGACTATTCCAACAATAAATTGATTCCATAGCCTAAGTACAATATATAATTCGAAGTACCTATCTCAATTTTTTTTAAATATCTGTAATGTTCAGACTTTCAACTTTCTTCAGCTTTTTTTTTTTTAGCTTTAGCTTTTTTTTTTTATATGTATAGATGTTATTTCCTAAAAGTGTTTAGAACAAAAGTAACACGATCAAAACAAATAAAAATTTACTGTCTCAAATTGTGATTTTGAATAGAGCTTTAAATACTGATATTATTCAAATGGCCACTTCAGCATTTGAATTTCATGATCAAACTGAAACGGATCCTTTTGCCTGTATTTTCTATGAATGTTTCATACAGCTGAAGCCTAAGGGCATTTACACAGGAAACGACGGAAACAATTTAAAAAGTTATCCTCCTCCCTCCTTGAATCGTATCCCTCATGTCTGAGGATCGTGGCCACCACCTCCCAGCACCTTCTCCCTTACTCTTTATAATGTTTCAGTGCGTGTTTGAAATGTGCAGGAACTTTTTTTTCATACTATAGAATACTTTAAAACTCTCTTTGAAGTTGCATGTTTGCTCCATTATTAGACCTTCAATATCATTTGGTCCTTCAAAATCAAGCGTCCTCCTAGGTTTATTAAGAATCTCAGTAAAAAGTTTGCTTTCCGTTGCCAAAATATTTTCATCCAAACTACACAATCATATAAAATTTCAAAATCGATACCTTGCAAAAAATTAAGCTTTTTGGTTACATATTTATTAGGTTATCTTCACTACTTAGTTACAGCTTAACCAGCGAACATTATAATCGTATTATAATGCTCAATAAAAACACTATAAAACAAGTGACAACTGAGAAATTTGACAAATTTGATTAAATGATTAAAAATAAAACTAAATACAACTCATACCATCCAATTCTCCCAATCTTGCAAAGCTTTTGAAACACCTACATAAAGTAAGAATCCAGTTCCATATGAATCAGCCTTAGAGGTTATTCACGGAGCTTGCAGTGAATCATTGAGACGGTTCGATGCGAGATTTATCGGATTGGAACTGGGGCAGGTACCCTCGTTAAATCCAACCTGACTCGTAGACACAGTACAGTAAAATAACTGGCCATGGTAAACTGTTCATTATCATTATCATACCAATAAAAGTGAAAATTTAATTGTGTCTCTGTGGAAGGAGTTACATCATACGAACATAGGGCTAGAGCTAAAACAAGAGCATTCTTTTGTAATGTACAGAATAATTAGATATGTTATGTTAAATATACACATTCGCTAGAACACAAGAACATTTTGAAAAGACCGCTCAAGGGCGCGAGCACGTCCGATCACGCAAAAACGCTTTAAGTACGCACCGTTTACATCAAGCGAGCGAGCATTCTTAGATCATTCTATAGAATCTTTGCGAACGCACCAAGAACAACAATAGTATGCTCTACGCATGTATAAGAATTTGGCGTGGTGGGGGGACAAGCGAATGCTCGTTTGATGTAAATCTCTTGCTTGTTTCACGTCGCAACGGAACGAAGGATCAACTTGATCGTTAAGTAAGGCGGTATCTGGTATAGGATCCCCAGAGAGACAAACTACTATAGTATGTGTAGGCTATGTTTTATTGCAAGAAACAAACCGAGCGATGCTGTGTTATTCCACTAGTTTTACAAATACCTATCTAGTTACCTCGTCTACCATTTTACTTGCCCCCTGATCCCTGCCAGATTGGTTACCTGCCAAAGATCGCTTTGAGCGATAAGGTCGCTATCCTAATTAGCGACCTTATTAAAATTAGTGTCCTAACACTTATTTTAAGTTTAATATGTTTCACTGTGGGTATTCCTGTTTGTTGGTGTTTATAATTAAGTGTTTTCTATTTATCTCGTTGAATAATCACAGTTATAAAAACGATGAAAAATTAATTTGTTAACATGTAGTTTTGAGCTTTTTTGTAAGTATTTTATGTGGGTGTTAAGCCATATTCACAGGCCCTAATGCGGTTTAAAAACTGTAAAAAATTGCTTTTTACCCACTAGTAATATCGTAAGATCAATACCAAATGAATTAGGATTATGATTATCAATATTTGTTTATTAGGGAAATTGTGCACTGAGGGCACTTCATTACTATGCTGTGTCAATGCTCTGACTTCATAAAATAGGTGTACAGACAGGTATCTGGAGAAAGGTAGACGTTCGAAAGTAGATTAAACGCGGGGTCACGTGTTTTAAGGATATGAGACTGCTTTACAATAGCATGCTTAAAGTATCCTACCATGATGTTTAAAAAAAATTAAATCATTTTTAGGCCTCTAGCTTTACTTGTACAGAAGAAACACACAAAACTTCTATTCTAGCTTAATATAAAAAACTTACAACAAATCACGTTTATAAATAAGGCTTTTGCCCATTTTGAATTTTTTTTTGCCCATATTACATAAAACCTACCGCATAGCCATAAATAAATAGTTCTGAAAATGTGATAGTATTTTCAGAACTATTTATTTATAGCTACAAAATGGAGTGTACACAATTTATCAAACCCCAGGTGCGCAAAATGGCAGTATCAATATGAAACCGGCCGTGAAGCAAACAGGTAGTTAATAGAATTTTACTTTCCAAAGAAAACCTGTTATAATTGTAGTATAGGTTTTTTCTGTTGTTTTTTGTTAAGTAAAGTTTTTTTTACTAGTATGGACGGACACTGTTTCATGTGAAGATGACATTTCCATTTGACTTTGACAATCAAATGAAAATGTTACCTCCATATATTATTTACTTCTAACGAAAACAATAAACTAAGAAGAAAAACAATTTAAAACCACCGTACATATCGATATTTCAATTAAAATTTCTCAGTTTGATGGCCTATCTTCCCACTTGACATTGGCAGAATTGCAAAATTATATCTTCGCAAAAGCCAAAAAAAAAAAGAAGAAAAACAATTACAGCACTTGATAACCTCCTGTTTTTGATGTCGGTTAAAAAACGAATGCCAATGCTGAAATAGACCCACTGGTGGTCAAACATTTGAAAAACAAGTTATGTAAAAAAACTGTTTAATAGCAGTTAAACAAACAAGAGCCTTCAAGGGAAGCCCAGCTATGAATAAGTAAATAATTTTTCACTGTTTAACTTAAATCAAATCAAATCAAATATAAATTTATTTACAGTACATTTATACATGGTAGCACATTTATATAATTAGATCAATACCTTATTATAAATACAGAACAAGATTATGTGCGCTTCCAACGGGCCCCGAACTAGGCCAGGCCTGTATCTCGGTGGCCCAAAACAGAATTATTATTTAGATTTAGGTATTTGTTCGCGTGTTTCTGAAGATTTTAGATACAAAAACAAGATAGAATTCACTTAAATATGTATACATAGTACAGTTTAGTGGAGATAATCGAACAAATGCTTACATCTCAAAACCCGGGTGGAGCTTATTTACAATAAAAACATTATGAGGCACATCTAGTGAAATACCGGCTGCATAACGCAAAGGGTCTTAAGGTCTGAAGGTATGGTCTATCACTCGTTTTCAGAATACTAAATGTATGTTACTTCCAAAGCTGATAATAATCTGACGTCTACTGTAACATTGTAGGTCTCAGCCATTAGGGTCTTAGTCGAAAAGCTCCCTTTATGTCGGTCCTTTAGTTGGCTAGACGCTAGATGGCGTTTCTAGAGATATATATCACGATTATGATCTAGAATGTGTCATACACTCTAGTAATCTTGATAGAACACCGGTTAGGGCGTGGCTTAAAAAACTAGCTTGTTTTGTGTTTGGATATTATTGGGAAATAGTATTATTTTAATAAAATCGACAAAAAGAAGGCATTGTATTACTTAATAAGTATAAGACTAGAGTGTTGCTTGAAAACTGGCTATTTTTGGTTAGGATACTGGAAAATAGTATTAAATGAATAATCTTTATCACTAAAATAGTATGAAGGCAGTAAATACTCGGCACGTATAAGAAAGAAAGAAAGAAAATTATTTATTTACAGAATTACACGTTTAAATGTAGGCGTATACTTAAACAAAACCTTAAGCTAATAAAATTAAAATCTTAATAATGTACCTATTTTTTGTGTAAGTATATTTTATTATTCTATGATAAGAAGTCTTAGCAAAAGATTTTAGTAGGTAGGTAGGTATATCGGCGATATGTAAACAAACTAAGTTATGTGTAGCCACGTTAACCTGTTTGTTTAAATAGGTAGGTCATTTAAAGTCACATTGCAGGTACAGTCGCACCTCTTCCCGAATCAGCCACCGCGGCAGAACTAGCAGAACTAAGCAAACTGCTTGTATTTCTAGCCACGGGGACTTCTCACGAAAGCAATGAGCCTGTAATGCATCACATTTGTAAATAGTGCCTACGCAAGTATACGACATTCTAAAAGGTTAAAAGTTATCTATCATTTGAATGACGGTTAAATTCTTAAATGTAATATTGTAAGGAATGGAAAGTAAACTTTGAATAGTATTTTTCAACATACTTACATAAAATACTCTGAATAAAATCATGTACTTGAAAAAATACTCTTATTGCACGCTAACTCCAATTAATCATAATGCTACAAATTTCACACGCGTGCTTGTTTTTCATAACCTTACAAGTGGCATACCATCATTACTTTATAGTGCTCTCCTAAGCTTACATTAGTCACTCAATTGCGGCACAAAGGAAGAATATAAAGACCAAAATACTAGTTCTTCTTCTAGAGGTGACATATCGTACCGGATGTTGACTATCATTAAGGCAATTTTCACTTTTGACACAGTTACACGAAATAGGGATCTGGAACCAAAAAACTAAAGAAAAACATATTTTGTTTTCCAACAGGTAGTGCAGAGATGCGAAACCGAGGTACATCGCCCCTCTCGGCGTCGCCTCGACAGTCCCTGACGGGTGAACCGCCTTGGACCCTGCCGGATGATGACCGACCTGACTTCTCCGCGCTCAAGGAGAATATACAAAGAATTAATAAGTAAGTCTGTGATTGGGTAGAATGTCTAAGGTCTGAATGTTTTAGTAACGATGACTGTAATTATTGAGTAGAGTCTTTTGCTTAATTAAAAAGTCTCAATCGGTAATTCAAATGGTTAATACTGGGCAGTTTTTAAAAAATCTAATATCGAATAATAAAACGAGTAAGTTATTGGATGAGTTTATTTACATGGTCTTCAGTTCCATAATATTGTAAAGAGACCCCAAGCGCAGGAAAGTAAACATTACATAGTTACTAATTTTTCAGCTCAGTTTGTTCCTATTTTACTTTTTCTACTAGGTACCTTCTACATTTTCGGATGTTTACGAGAAAAAAATCTGTATGTCGGTTAGGTTTTTGACCGTCGCTTGCCTGATGTCAAACCTTGCCGTAGGTTAGAGTGTAGCACGCTTATCTAGAAGATTGAAGACTACTGGCTTGTGGTTCGCAGGAAATATAGTTACTAAGCTAGGCTCTCCAAGTATTTGCTTAATTATAACCCCAATTACTATTTTCTGTTATTTCCCAGGGATTGTGAGACCTCGACCCGCCTGGACATGCTGCTGACCCAGGTGGAGCAGTACGCCAACAACCTGGAGGCGCTGGTCGAGGAACGCACCTCCGACTACCTTGAGGAGAAGAGGAAGTGTGAGGAACTGCTGTACCAGCTTTTGCCTAAGTAAGTTGTTTGAATGAAAAGAAATAACATTGGTGCAGTCTGCGTCTGTACGCAAGTGACTTAAAGATGAAGAAAGCGTAAATTATAATCTCATATTGTAGGTAACAGAGCAAAGCGCTAGGCTCTACCACTCTTGATTCAAAATGTGAGAACAAAGATGGCAACCATTTAAGACCAACCTACGAGTACGTGTTAATTAGTTGTCAAATTAGAGGTAGATTTATAAAAAAAAAGTTTTGTTTGTATAAAATACTTTAGGAAATTAATTACAATTTAAACAAATGGAACACCCTGATTTCAATTTCTCCTAAGACAATGTATTTTAGTGTAAGTTAGCTCCTCCTCCTTGCGTCGTATTCCTCATATCTGAGGGTCGTGACTACCACCATCCATGAGCCTATCTCTGATGATTTTCCGCCATCTCTCTCTAATAGTAATCTAACCTCTCTGTAAGTTAGCTACTCGTACTAACATCGTTATTGGCGGCAATATTCGTACAACTTACAAGTGACTTTTAATGGTATGTGAAATATAATTAGGTTGTAACATAGTGAGCCTATCAGAGAAATAAAATTTAAAGGCAATGTTAACAAAAAAAAAAAAATTATATAATTTAGCAACAAAAATAGCAGAATGGAAAAGTTGGTCAAGGGCTGTGCGTTAGGGGGGGAAATCCGAGTACTCCCCTGGTATGGTACTCCGTCGATGGCAGGGTACTGACTGCCAACACCAATAGCGGTGGAGTAGGTACTGAGGTGACCGTCAGTCTTCTGGTTGAATTAATCCGTTGGTCGATACGGGTGCTGTAAACCCGATTCTAGGACCCTGGAAGGGAATTGATGGGCAGGGTCAATATCTCTTCTTCCATGCATTCCCCCGCATCGGCTCACCAAGCCAAGTACCTACTAGTACTCAGATTTCAAGTCCATGGTGATGAGCCGATGACAAGGGTTATCAAGATAGATGTAACAATATTTACAATATAAACGTGATAAATCATAAAGTAATTAATTCTAAAAATAAATTGTTGGAATGGTGCCGACACGGTTAGAGGTTATATACATTTTATTATTATAATTTACAAGTTTAAACACTTACCTACCCAATCGGGGAAAAGGTTAAAACACGGAATAATCACGCTTAGAAGAAAACTAAAGAAAAAGAAAAGAAAAATAAGCAGATTAAATTGATAATAATGAAAAATTTGTGTCGTCCTTGAATAGTGAAAGCCGACTCGTCTGCAGGTAAAAGTGAATAAAAAAGTAAAAGTAACTCCTTTATCAAAAGTGCGCGAGAGCGATGATATGCATCATTGCTATTTGAATTTCACCAGGAACGTATGTAACGTTTTCATCGTTACAAGGCTACGTTACAAGGTATCAATTCTAAAGGTTCATTTTGCTTCTAATCCATACCAACTTGTATGCTTACTTGCTCACATAGCCGATGCTTAGATGAAAGGGTCTGGAACTTATTTGTGCTAAATGACCCAAATCAGGGGTTTACTCAAGTACATCCAGTTTTATCCACGGAACCCTAATCTCATATAAAACCTTTCGTGATGAAAAATACATGTTTAGTACAACCTTAGTATACAGGGTTCGTAGTAACTAACTTTTCAAGATGAAGAGTTCTGAAACTTTCGATACTCTAAAGTAATGAAGCGAATATAAACATTAGAACGTCGTAACATGTTCAAATTTTTTAGAAAATTGTATATGTTTAACTAGGTATTCATATTAAAAATGATCATCCTCTGATAAAATGTATAAAGAAGTAACTTATTTTATTGCGAAATTTCCAGAGTCATAGCAAGAATGTTGTAAGTCTATACTACTCTATACGTATTAGAAATAAAACATTTAAGAACACATTCTTTTGTGTGCCATTATAAAATAAATAATTAAACAGTCCTTACATACATACTCGTATATTACTAGTTACTCTGTATATCACTCAGAACCCTAAAAAGGCTTACAAAAAACGCCGGTTGACAGCCCTGACATGTCTTTACAACCCTTATTACGAAAAGGAATAACCTAGATTTATTTATAAGAATCTATACCTACTAGTTGTTAACCGTGGCTACACACTTTGTGATGACAAAATCTTCAGAAAATATATTTTTAGACTGTTTTACAACCATTTGAAAATTACGATGATCCGCTGTTATTATAGGTACATTAGCAAGATCAATCCATCAACATTTTTGTATCTTTCACGTTGGAAAGTTTTTATTTCGAAAAGAAAGTGTCATTTAATGATTAACTTGATTTAAAGATTGATGCCATTGTTAATGTCAGCTTAGATGTATATGATTAGCACCTTGATTAAAAAAAAAATATTAGATTTTTACACCTGTGAAAAAATAATAAACAGACAAAAAAAATTGTATATCTTTTATACATTATGTATGATAAAGATACCAAAAAAGGTTAATAGACATAACCTTTGAGAAAAGAAATTGAGCATGAATTATCCTAGGCCTAAGCGATATTTATAGCTCAACCTATTCTTATTGCTCTTAATACATGTCAGAGTTCTCTAATAAACGCTTTTACTGGAAATGTGCGGATTAATGTGGCTTCTGCCTCGTATAGATTTATTATATTTAATAAGAGTAGTCTATAACTTATACTAAATCTCATATCTTTTATTTATTTTTTATTGTAGTTACATGCTGTACTGACAGACTATTTCACCAAAACATACAACATGGATTAATAGAAGAGAAAGTTACTATACAAATATACATTTATATTATTTTTTTAACAAAGGAATAACAATCTTGCTTACATAATATAAACACGCATTACAAAATACTCTGTAATTTGAACAAAATACATCAATTGTAGTATTGCGAGCTAACAGAGCATTGAGCAGACAAATAACCTTGTAGATACAGATACACAAACATTTCAAAGTAATCCTCATAACGGATTAAGTTTAAAAATCTATTGTTAAGTGTTACTTCCTATTCACGTTCAGACGCTAGAATAGAGATACATAGATAGATTAGACTGTAAACATATGCTACTTCATATTTTGGATTATCATGGATAAAATCTGTACATACCAGTAGGCACTGCTTATACTGGTAAAGTAGCTATTTTCATATTATTTCCTAAAGCTTACTTGTCACATCAAAGCATTCTTTGGAAATAAAAAGAAATCCTTATTAACAGTACTGAAATTTGTGTAAAACGAAACACACAGACCGCAAACCGGTATGCAAATGAAGCCGTGGTCTCCTTTTGCCGAGCTATTTACTAGACTGCAAATTCCTGTTTGCTTTCGATTGCTGTTTCTCTACGGACGATGTATACGTTGCTCTCTACGAACGAGCAATCGATATGACACAGGGTAGAGTAAACAGCCGAATTGTGTCAACGTTGGAGCAGAGAGCATCTAATTTCGTTTCGAAATCTCTGACCTCTGACAGTTCCGTGCACTGCAGAGACATGAAGATATGAAAAGCGTATTATGTGTTAAATATTTTGATATTGGAATTTGATTTATCGTCGTGAACGACCGTTCTTATGCTAGATTATCTTTGTAAATGAGTTACGACATTGTTTCAATTCATATGTTATGTAGATGCATAGGTAGATGTAATATTCGCACTATTACAAACAGGTTTTATAAGCGCACGCTTTATATTTTCTTCTTGACTTTATGTTTTGATGATTGTATTTTGTTTTATAGCTGTCAGTAAATACTTGTGCCATGGGCTATTTGCTTTGTGTATTTGCTTGGTATGGCGCTAGATGGCGCTGTGTAAAACGTCCTCGAATATCTATTTATTTATGTGTCGATACGTAGTGACACAATATTTATAGAACTTCAAATCAATACTTCAAACTCACATGTAGGGTGGTTATATTTGACTGGGGTATAAAATACTTTGAATCATTATATAAATATTTTGAACATTAAAAATTGTAATTAGGTACTTGTGTTTAGTCTGGTTGTTTTTTATTTATATTTACAAAAGAAAAGTATATATGTATTATATCCGTTATCTAGTACCCATGATACAAGCGTAAGTTTAATATGGGGCTAGATGGCGCTGTGTTATATGTCCCGATTTTCATATCGTTTATATAATCATATTAATCCTTATTTTTCTCTGCAGATCCGTAGCCTCCCAGCTGATAATGGGCCAGCCAGTGATGGCGGAGACCTATGACCAGGTGACCATCTACTTCAGCGATATCATCGGATTCACTCAGCTCTCAGCGGAATCCACCCCCATGGAAGTGGTGGACCTGTTGAACGATCTGTATACGTGCTTCGATTCTATTTTGGAGAACTTTGATGTTTATAAGGTGAGTGTTTTTTTTATAAACAAGTTTTTCCAAACTAAAATGTTTTATATGGTCAACAATTACTTGTATCGCATAAGTTTTATTAATATATAGTAAGTTTTGCCCGTATAAACATAATTTATTAACATGGCTTATGTCAACTTTGCAAAGTGAATTAGTTCAAACTGATTGGAATAGATCCCATTTCTTAAAAAGATTACGTGTGATATCGTAATTTACATAATGTTCAACAACATATATTGTTTATTTTCATAATTTTATGAGTGAAAGACTGAAATAGACAGTTGTGATCATAATATTCAAAATTATTTGAATTGACGCACTCTGCTAATCACTACAAATCATTGATCTTGTTTCTGTTGCCAGATTATCTTTAAGGAATAATGACCATGTAATAAATTAACTACCTTTGCATCAACATTTTTTTGTCAGATAATGTATCTTTTTTCGTTTGGAAATGGTAAACATATCTAAAGTAGGTTTTTTATAGTATTCATTATTGAGGTAGGTACACAACGACAAGGCAAACTGACATAATAATGACTAATTACAAGGTCGAATACGACATAATGTTAATACATAGGTATCAGGAACTGGGTCCCATAACGCCTAGACCTAATTAAGTGATTACAGCCCAACATAATCTAGATACAATATATTAACTAGGTATTACTGTCTACCTAACTAAGTCCTTAGGTAATAGACAGATCAATTGCTATTACACATTAATTAAGCTTTAATCATTGAGTTTGAGTACATAGCGTAAACTTCAAATTATATTGTAGTAACTAACCTTTTTCATCCCTTCTGTTTTTCTCGAATCTGTTATCCTTTAGTTATTCCAAATGAAAACTTTTCTTTTTTGATATGACTAAATCTTGATAATAAAATATTCTGATAATAATCTTATACTTTTCAAAGGCACATTTTAATAAAAAATATATTTGTCAAAATTAAATAAAAGGTTGAATGACATCACTAGAGACAAGAACGCTGGCTGGTTCCTTGCGTAAAGGATTTCTATAGCAATCCAGCGTGGGAATGCAGCCAGCGTTCTTGGTTCCATACCACATGTGGATGTTTTAAATTTAGGTTAAATGTACATACTCTTTTTTAGTTTTATTAGTTTATATATGTGTATATATTGTTTATTATTGAATAAATATTTTCTGATATAATTTTTGTCAAATAATTTCTTGTTTTTTATTGTTATTAAAGACAAATCCTTTGCAATATAATCGACAAAAAATCACGAGATATGGAATCCCAAAAATATCTTCATTGATCCACTTACATCGGTACAGGTTGGAGGTATTATACCTACTCGTACTTGAAAGGGTAGGTAAATTAATGAGAAATCTAGCTCAACCCAAGGCTTCCCTTTTTAAAGGTCGGACATCTATTTATTATGAAACGAGAACATTCGGTCAGTTTGACCTTTAATAAATATCGCTCAGTCGCATATGATGACCAGTTCCATCAAAATCTAATTTGAAGGGCAGGAGGATAAGGTTTCATTGTGATACTAAATAAAGATGAAAATAAGTTGGCCAACGTTACACGCAATTACTTACATAAAGGTAAAATATATATAAAATAGACTTGTTCATTTACTGTCGACGGTCGTAAGCTTATAAACGTGAATCGAGATGTGAATGATGGATAACTCTTTTAAATTTTCTCATAGTTTAGAAAACAGGTAAAAACATATTTCATGTCAAATAATCATATTTTATTGAAGATCTTAGAAATATGTTTAGTAGTATATTGTTAATACAAAAATTTGTCAAGAACTAGTGAAAATTAAAATGTTCTGATTTTTACACACTCAGTGTAAAAATTACAGCCTATTTATTTCTGCAGTAAGTGTCATCCTAATAGGTTCACCTCTAAAGCGTAAACTTTCGCAAAAGCGTTGATGTTACGAGTAGGGGTTCGGCAAGGAGGCACCGTTATACAGTCGAGGTTCCAAAGACTCGCACCAAGCGTTTTGCTTCGACTTTCATCGTGCGAACAGCCCAACTGTCTCTATTCTAATCTCTATTCCTCTTGAACTATAATTTGTCGGTATTCAAGTCGAGAGTAAACCGGTTTCTTCTAGGCAAGCGCGCTAGATCGTGACTATAACGTTGCTTAACATCAGGCAAGTTGTAGTCAAGCGTAAGCCTATACCATGTAAAAAAAAAATGTTTAGAAGGTATATACAGGAAGGTATATACTATAAGGTATAGGCTATACTTATAGCTATGGTAGTCTTTCTTACATATGTTTATATTATGATGTTTTGAAACTTTACATCATCAAATTTTAATTACTTAAACCAGTTTAAACAAATTTAGACCTTGAGAGTGAATGCCGTAAACGCTAAAATTGTTTGTCATTCAACGACTTATGTTAACCCGGGATTGTATGGAAAATTCAAAGACATTACACCATAGTAGACATCTCAGTTGTCTGGTAAAAAATAGACACACATAATAAATAAATTCATGTGACATTTTCAGTACACATGACTTATGTATTTGGATCGTAACTTTGTAGTAGATAGATAGATAAAACTCTTTATTGTAACACACATTGAAAAAAAAAGACAAACAGAAACACAAAAGACTTAAAAAATAGTGCCACAACTGGCGACCTATATTGTATGTCTGACAGGATAATTTGTCTGATTCAGACTTCGGGCGTCTTTTTGCTTAATATGCGTAAATACAGAGTTAGAGAATGATGTCCATATATATATTATTATGTCGGAACCTAACATATGTACATACATGCGCCATCAGCCACTCAGTCTGAAGTGTATGGAAATGAGTGTGGATTTTCGCGCCTATCAGTTAGTAGACCGTACCCTAGTTTGTTAAGGCGTTCCGGACGGTGATCGGATATACGCAGGTTCGAATCCTGCCGGTCGTGATTATTTTCGCTCATTTTCCAATAAAAGTTTACATTTATATATACATAATTTTCAATAAAAAAGACGACAAAGTTTTACCTAAACCGACAAGTAATTAAGAGTCTCTAGGTTATGTTGTCTACAAGAAAACTTAATTTAACTCTGAAAGCTAAACTCAAACGGGCTAAGAATTTCCGCTAATGACATCTCTTTTAATGGTTTGCAATTATTCTTTATTCCTTTTCATGATTATGTTATTTACTTCTGGTTCATTGAATATTCTGAATCCCGTATTCATCGCTTTCATACTCGTATGATATAAACGAATATTTCTAAGTCAGTGAGTGGCTTATTTTTCTTTACACTCAACAGCTTAAACAGAAATTGATAATTCCTTACCTATCAGAGAAATTCATTGCATATCGATATTAAAGTTCATATCTATGGAAACAATTAAACTATACAAAAAAAAATCTCTAAAAAAATGTTTCTTCAGTCTTTCCTCATGACTGAGGGTCGTGACTCCCACTCAGAATTAATTCTTTGGGGGAGTTCTCTTGCGCAGATAAATCGTGGTGGGCGCCCAGATCCTTACACAGAAGTCACTGTCCTCGAATATTGTGACCCTTAAACATGACTCTTTCTTCACGATGTTTTCCTTCACCGCTAAGCGAATGCAAATCCACACATAACTTGAAAATACAAGTCGTTGGTGTAGGGCCGGGTTAGAACCAGGATGCGTTTGCATGAAAAGCAGACACTGGCACCGCTGAGCCATACTAGCTGCCAAAAAATAACCATCAACGAAATTGCTTACAGATATTATATTCGAGGTTAAGCGCCAGAATAAAAATACATTTTCATTTTGCTTCATTATAACTGTGAAAAAGATGTCTCTAATTTAGGAAGATTTTCAATTAAACCTAGAGGCCCGGGGCGAAGGTCGCTCTTGGTCCCTTTTAAAAATATACTGGTTTTAACTTTTCCTACCGACTTTGTAGAAGTACGTCACTGCTGCCATCAAATCAATTAACTTAATAGATAATGATTCACAGAAATATTAATATATATTTTTATAGCCCAGTGTTATCTAAGTACAAGCAGTAGTAAGTAATTGTGCATGTTCTTAACACAGATTCGTAGAAGATTTTGGACCTTCCTATATGTAACGGATAAAACTTCAAATTGCAGGTTGTTAGGTATCATAGTATCAATATTTACCATAGATAACAGAAATAATCTCCCTTAGATTGGCCTTCTAAGAATTTTTGTTTGAAACCCGTCCGTAAGTCATTACGGCATTATGCTAGCAGCGGTTGCATTTCGATCTTGATCGAAATGCTTGATCTTGATTCAACTCTTGAGTTGGCTTGAGTGTTTGTTATTAAATGCATAATCATTCATTACGGCATAAGAAATACTTTATTGTTATACGTCTTATACAGACCAAGCAATTGTTCAATAACTTTGTTTTCCTAACATCATATCGACTGACAAGCGGTGAGCCGATGCGTCTGTACGGGTGTTTTTCAGATTTAATCATTTTGCTTGTAAACAAAAAAAATAAATCAAACATTTTTATAACACAAGCCTTTATTCTCAGGTGGAAACAATAGGCGACGCTTACATGGTGGTGTCAGGGCTCCCAATGCGCAACGGCAACCGGCATGCAGCGGAGATCGCGCGCATGTCTCTAGCCCTGCTGAACACCGTGCGCGGGCGGACCGTGCCGCACCGGCCTGGCGAACGACTGCTGTTGAGGATTGGCATGCATACAGGTTGGTTGTTAAGAAAAAAAAGAAAGAAAGTATAGTCATTAGAGCATATAATGAACAAGAAAGTACAAACAAGAAACATTTAAAACTACGTAAATGATAACATTTTATTATAGCACATAACGGCACGGATAATTCACACTCCACAGTGCTAGCCAAAAATAAAATACCTACATATTTGCCACAATACATCCCCAACTCAGCATAATGCTGGCTGCATAGCGACCAGTGCTAGTCTTCCGTTGGGGTTGGTTTGTTATTAGTTTAATTACTATACCCTCCTCCTTGCTGAGTATTCTTGTCTCATTTCTGAACGTCGTGACTCCCCCGCAGAACTGATTCATTAGGAAAGTTTTCTTGGCTAAGGACATCGTTGTGAGCGCTCAGATCCTTTCACGGGAGATGCATGTTCTCGAATTTTCTGGTCCTCAAACATGTCGGTTTCTTCACAATGATTTCTGGAGGGCGAATCCACACATATAATGAAAAAAACAAGTTACAAGAGTAAGTAATGAGTACCTACATATTTAATGTCAATATTATTCCTCAGAAAAGACAGAAACTACACCTATAATAGATGAATGGTGGATTCATCTCTTTTGTCGTTATCAGAAAGTGAAAATGAATGATCAATATACCTACTTGGCTATATCAAAGATGGCAGCAAGTATGTCCACAATAAACCTTTCTATTTAAATTTACAATTGAGCAAAATATAACCAAAACAAAATCAAAGACCAATCGTCGAGTCAATAAAAAAATTATATCACTTTTTACTTAAAATATCTCTCAAATTCAAATGAATCCTGAATAAAATATACGATTAAAAGTTGCGGAAGTCTTTTAAAAGCGGGAAAATTTCCTAACTCTTTCTCTTGAGGTTAATTTACTTTGGTAAAGGAAACAGTAGTCCGCGAGGGAAGTTACTTTTCCTTCCGGACTTGACTCGGTTAAAACTTTGTAGAAAAAGCTTTTAAAGTTTTTAATTGGGTTCGCATTTTTTTTTTGATAGCAAATTTGTTTTTTGTTGAGAATAATAATGTTGAGTAAAAATAAAGCAATGGTTACCAAAAATGATATCTGCGCAGGACCGGGACGAGTCGCGTACAAGAAGAGAGGCCTATGCTCAGCAGTGGGTGCTAACAGGCTGATGATAATGATGATGATGAAAAGTTGATAGAATAAAAGATGTGATATGAGTCAGACAAAACCAAATACTTTAATGATAATAATATTACATAAATATTTTGTAACAATTTTGCTTAAAAAAATATATTAACAATAACATTTAAAAAGGTTTTAAATGGCACGCAACTCTTGATTTCGAAATTCTAACTTTCTTGTTGCCTTTCTTAGCCATGTTTCCATTTTACGGAATTGGCTCCCGATATATGTACTTACCTACTATAACTTTATTTTCTTCCTCTAGGTCCCTGTGTAGCAGGCGTGGTGGGTCTAAAGATGCCCAGATACTGCCTGTTCGGAGACACGGTCAATACGGCGTCGAGGATGGAGTCTCATGGAGAGGCTCTGAAGATTCACGTCAGCCCAAAAACAAAGGAGGTCTTGGACTTGTATGACACCTTCGAGTTGGAGTGCAGGGGGGAGATTACTATGAAGGTACGTGTTCCAATGTGTTTTAAAGTTTTTAATTAATAAGATATTTATATAATAGATACCTATCGCTGTTTATTATCTGTGACTTCAATACAATTACTAAAACGTGTTTTTTTCACGTTACCGGATATGCTTTCAATTCATAAAATAAATTAATACCAAATGCTGAATTATAATAATTGAATGTACATAAATATTGCTTCTATAACTTTTTTCTAAAACAAATCTTGTTCCACAGGGTAAGGGCAAAATGACGACATACTGGTTGATAGGCGAAAAAAAACCCCAGAATCAAGAAATCACATCATACGACCAACCAAATCACATTCAGAGCAACATCGTCAACCCGAGCATCACATTCCAAGGGCCTGACAGTCCTGCCTCTCACTCACTCACTCACAGTCAAAGCCCAGATCAAACCAATGAGACTAAAGAAAAAACAACGCCCATAGAAATACTAAACGAAAAAGACCGCATCAAACACGAAATAGCCACATTCGTCGCCAAAGACCTCATAAATAACATAGACAACGCTGTACGAGAATTCAGAAAATCACAAAGCGCTCACTTCAACTCCACTCCAAAAGATTTAAACTCTACGCCAGTTAAAGATTCCAAACCCCTCTGCAATGGAAGCGATAAAGGGTTAATAACACCCACGTACGATAAAGAGCTAGTCATTAGCAAAGGAAAAGTACGAGACGTAGTAAACAGATTTAACAGCGTCATAGTCACAGGCGATCTCAAAAATAGAGCTAGATCTATGAAAGACGAAGACTGAAAAACAACAATCGAGCTCGGTCTAGCTATTCTTTATAATAGAGATAAATATAACCAAAGTTTTATTCGGTATATTGTGCCAAGCACATTCCGTTTTACGCTCTAGTCATTACAGTTAAGTGTATAATGAAATTGGACTTTATGACAACTTTGAGTCTAGTGGTAGAGGGTGACCAAGTACCCCCGAATTTCTAGATAAGAGTAGATGAATTTATTATTAACATAATGGTTATAGGCTAAGAAAAATATCGCAGAAGCGACCCAAAGAAAGATGTAGTGAGATTGAATTAATGTACTATACACTTAGATCCTGTAGTGTTTTTACTGACCTTTTGTACTTCCGTATCTTTCTAACTGTACCCTACGTAAATAAGATTTAAGAGTAGAGTACCTATAGGTGATCGTATACTAAATGCCTAAATAAGATTTAGTAGCGTAAGTTCAAAAACTCACCCATAAATTCAACTTAATGAGCCTGTTATTTTTTATTTAATGTATAAACTATGATACATTGTAAAATGTTTGGAATCACATTTAAAATAGTTAAATAGTCACTTATTTTCGTGGGAGATACAAAAAAAAATTACTTTCTGTGCAACAGAATAATTTAGGTATTATCAAACTTTATTACGCTTGTATGTTCCTTGCCTAGTATAATTTACAATGGTATTACGGGTAGTTAGAAGTTATCAAGAATCTTAGTTGAATAATTATATAACTATTAGTAAGGTGTTAAATTATTTAAAAGTTTTTGCCTTGTTTTTTCCCCTAAACATTGAGTACTGTATTAAGTTGCTGTTAGACTTAAACATAGACATCTAGCAATGTATGCATGATACTCAAAGTATGCACATTTGTAAGTGTGTTAGATTTTATATATAAATATATATATATATACATTAAATGACCAAATTGAAATTTAATTGTTATAACATCTCAATCTACAGGTTGGCCAAATTGCCATTAGATGGAATGAATTCATAAAATATTTTAATGCATACTTTTATTATGAAAGTAGGTATAATCGCCAGGAAAAGGTTAAAACATGTAACCAATGGTATTTCATTGTTGGGCAATCAGTAATATTAATATTGATATAAGTTTGTTTAACATCAGTATATTTACAAAATGAGCTTTTTATTTGAAAAGAAACTTGAAACAGATATAAATATATACATTATGTACTATGTTATAAATACATGTATTTATGTAGTGAATTAGCACTTTTGTGATAGAAATGATCTCTGTTAGTAAAACTAAAACCTCCGTCTACTTTTATTGATATTTGTTTATAATGTTGTTATGTAAATGTCTTTTATTATTGGTAAGTTAAAAAGTTCCTTAAATGTAATTTATGAATAAACGTCGTTGCAAAGTCATTCAATTTACTGAACATAATATTATTAATAAACAGTTATTAAAGATTTGAGTTATTTTATTCCTTTGAAAATCTAGCAAAAAAGGTATCATTTTTGTCTTTCCTCCATTAAACTTGAAATCACCAAATAAGTATTTTATATAACACAACACAACGCGAATTAAGTCACTGGATTTTACTAGAATAGCATTCATTATTAACATTATTTTTCACTACTCTATTAAATTGTTCTAGGGAATATTTCGCTCTAATTCCTTACCTTACCCTTAGCCATTACAAGGCCGGAATACAAGACAAGTGCTCGCCCAAAACTAATATTTATTTGGCCGTTTGATTTATCGCTCCGTCAAAATATTGGACTATGAAAAATGATACCTACTTAGAAGCTTGCGTCAAACAGAAGCGTTTTATGTGACTACAACTGTCACAAAGACAGTACATAAAAATATAGGTAGGCATCCAAAATTAATGCCTCACACACGATTACAAAACATTATCCCAGGCGAAAGTTAGTGACTAAGTTTGTTGATTTGTTACCCCTTTTCCTATCAAGTTAAGCTCAGTTTGCAATTTAGTCAGAAATTTGGTTCGAAATAGATTAAATTTATCTAATCCTGGTTGGATAAGATAACTTAGATTTTTATCTTCAATTATAATACTCGTAATAATTATTGTTATGGTCCGTTAAAAAAATTGCATGAGAGAAAATTAAAAGGGACGCTCTGAGGTTGAATCGTGTTATATCGTGTCACAACACTTATACTCTAGATAAACCTTTTCTAGTGCACTGGAACTATAGTTCATCAAAACTAGTTCTTAACAGTTGTTACTGAAAATTGTTACACGCGGTGACCGAACAACTTTACTTGCAGAATTAGTACTAAGCTGGACACATGAGATTATTTTCCCCGCAAGCACTTTGCAGTCATACATTGCACAGGTATGTCCAAATACCGCGCAATAACAATTTTCCCGTCTTCAATTCCGTGATGGAGTCAGGAGTGGTCTGTCATTAATTTTGTATTGTTTTTCTAAAAATAGCCGGTAAAGGTTATGACGTCATTATATTTTTATTTTGTCTGGGGCTAACTGTGCCTCTTGTTAACACTTCTTCCTTTGCTTATTTTAAAAGATTTTCGTGTACTCGTGGTATGTGATAGCAAGTTATGTTTGGTCAGAGAATAGTAGGTACAATAATAAAATTGAAAAGTCAATATTTAAATAGTTTTCCAGATTTTAGATTATTTGGGAATTGTTGATGCTTTTGACTGCTCCGTTAGCTTAGTTGGTAGTGGCTCTGCCTTCTAATCTAGGGGTGCGGGTTCGATTCCCGCATAGCACAAGTAATTATTAATATTAACATGTGTAATTACTTGTGTTGAGTCTGGTCGTTTCTATGTATAATAAGTATGTATTTACAAAAGAAAAGTATATAATCCTCTTCCCCTCGGACCTCAGCATTGAGTGGACGCTAGTGAAACCTGTTAACTATTTATTTAAAATTAAAAATCAATTCTTTACACAAATAAACCAGTGTGAAAAAATAGGACCGCAGAAGCAGTGAAGAGGTTTATCGCGCAACCAAGTAAGCCACTTATACTACTACGAGCCCGCTCGAGAACACCTACCTACTCCACGCCGACCGGTCTGCGCCCCGCCGCCTGCGCCCGCGCAACCGCCCCTGCTGTGGATTCTTACCTGCGCTGCGACCCATTCATAAAACCGGCCCGACTCACGTAGGTACTATTCGTAGATTCTGTTTGCCTGGTACCTGGCCCGATACGCGACTGAATCTTTTGTACAATAACGAAGCGAAGCGCCTGCACAAATTCATTTCGACAACCAGCTTTGGTGATTTTTGCTAAGCTAAAATTTAATCGACACATCCCTGTTACAAAAAACTTTTTGTAATGTCGGTACAACGTACGCCGCCAAGAGGAGTCGAATCGCCGGTTGCGGCGATCTTTCGTACACCGATGCAAGAGCACTCAGACTCTTGTAATTCAGAAAACACTGAGTATGAGTCTGGAGCAAGCGCGTCTGTCCTAATTCCTAAACCTAAGGAGAAAAAGTCCCGTAAGGCTACCGCTTTAAAGAGATCCTTTGCGGAATCCCAAGACGTTACGAAATCTGAAGTATTAGAGATGTTCAATAAAATAAATGAAAGACAGGAAGCTAAATTTAATGAGTTGTTGCAGTCTAATAGAGACATTAAGGCTAGCCTAGACTATGTGACACAGAAATATGATGAAATCCTCACCAAAGTTTCTAGCGTGGAAGAAGAAAATAAGAAATTAGTTAAACGGGTTTCTTTTTTGGAGGAGCAACTGGAAATTCAAAATAGGAATGCTCGGTGCACTAGCATCGAGATAAGAAATGTACCGCAGGCAGAAAAAGAGACCAAAAAGGAGTTAAAAGAAGTAATTCAAAAGACTGCTGATTTCCTGAGTATCTCTAGTTCAAATATAGAAATAAAGGACGTTTACCGGATTAATACAAAGGCCGCTGTGAAGCCGATTGTTGCTGACTTCACTACAGTATCGGCGAGAGACTCCTTCATCGCCTCGTTCAAGAAATACAACAAGGAGCATCGTGGAGCCCAGATGAATACCGGGAATATAAAAATAGCCGGACCAACAAAGCCTATATACATCTCCGAGAACTTGACACAGAGAGACCGGCGGCTTAATTATATGGCTCGAGAATTTGCGACCGCACATTGCTACAAATTCTGCTGGATATCGTACGGTAAAATATATTTAAGGAAGACCGAGGGTGCGCCCGCTATAAGAGTCACAACCGAGGCAGACCTTGAAAAGTTACGTAGAGATTGACTACTTTTGTCCATAATCATACTCATTAAATTTTATTTAAGCTTAGTCGTTAATTTTACTAGAATTTTGCCATTTCAGTGTACTTCTAAGTGTTGTCTTTATAGCTTTTCTAAAGCAGTAAATAATCACTTGTATCTGCAACATACTATAAATAGTTATATGTCATTTATTACACTCAATTTAAATTTAATCAATGTAATTTCTGAAGTTAATCGACTGATGTCCACCGTTTTATCATGCCTAAAAAACACATTACATACAATACACACCATACATACAATACATACATTACATACAATACATACAATACATACAATACATACAATACATACAATACATACAATACATACAATACATACAATACATACAATACATACAATACATACAATACATACAATACATACAATACATACAATACATACAATACATACAATACATACAATACATACAATACATACAATACATACAATACATACAATACATACAATACATACAATACATACAATACATACAATACATACAATACATACAATACATACAATACATACAATACATACAATACATACAATACATACAATACATACAATACATACAATACATACAATACATACAATACATACAATACATACAATACATACAATACATACAATACATACAATACATACAATACATACAATACATACAATACATACAATACATACAATACATACAATACATACAATACATACAATACATACAATACATACAATACATACAATACATACAATACATACAATACATACAATACAGTCTGCAATATACTTTATCCCCACTTTCACATTACAAAACTTTTACTCGTACTCGTACATACGCACTAGCAGTTATATGGGTACCCTCTGTTACTATATAAAAGTAAATAATTGTATTTGTTCCATACTTTATACTGGACTTATTCAATGGAAACTATCCTGCATTAATTATTTTCTGAACCATCTTGCCCTTATACATTTTTGTTATGGATAAAGTCTCTAATAATATTATATACGATATCGACGAAACCGGCAACATCTTATGTAGCCACTGTGATGATCCCTCCAAATGTTCTGAAATACTAAAGTATGACACAAATTACTTACCTAATAAGCTGACAATAATATCTTTAAACATTCGTAGCTTACAGAAGAACCTAGACGAGTTTATTGTGTTTCTGAGTAATTGTGATGTTCATGTTGACATCATAATACTTAGTGAGTGCTGGACTATAAATTATACTCCACCGCCGTTACAAAATTACAGTTTATTTTATACCAAAAAACATTTTAACCAAAACGACGGTGTTGTGGTTTATGTTAGAGATCATCTTGTTGTTAACACTTATGAACCGGAAATGATTGAAGGTAACTGTTTAATTTTAGAACTGAACAATACCCATTCAGTCGTGTGTTCTTATCGCCCACCTTGCTTCACCAATCCAAATAAATACATAGATTCCTTAGATCACATACTATCAAATTTAAAGCTAAAATCTAATATTATTTTGACTGGCGACATTAATATTAATATTTTACCGGGTATTGAATGTAGTAAAAACGCTTCTAATTATTTAAACTTATTAGCAACACATTGTCTTGTACAAGCCATAAACTTACCAACTAGACACAAGACATGCCTTGACCATTTTATGGTGAAGTCTAATCACAATTTTCAGACCCTAACCTTTAACCGAATTACAGATCACCAACCTATCTTGTTATCTATTGACACCAAAGAGCTAAAGAGGAAC
The DNA here is from genome assembly GCA_964023185.1 of Macaria liturata. Taxonomy (NCBI): domain Eukaryota; kingdom Metazoa; phylum Arthropoda; class Insecta; order Lepidoptera; family Geometridae; genus Macaria; species Macaria liturata. Next base: position 5,891,492 of record OZ026828.1, on the reverse strand, counting down.
ATCCGCACTAGCTATAAAACTGTCACAAACATGGATGCGGTTAGAGAGTCACTTGCACTAGAAAATTGGGATGAATACTATTGTATAGAGAATGTTGATGATGCTGCAAGTTCTTTGACATCCACTATTAAAAGAGCGATCGATAATAACAGCCTAATTAAAAAAATACCCAGTAGATTCAAAGCTTTAAAACCTTGGATAACTAACGGTTTAATTAGTAGTATACGCAGAAGAAACCAGATGCAGAAACGGTGTAGGGGTCTTCCGAATGATAATGAATTGTTAGTAAAATATAAAAAATATAGAAATTTATGCAACCACCTTATTAAAACACAAAAACAAAATTATTATAAAACCCAGCTTAATAACTCTCAAGGCAATAATAAAAGTACCTGGAACATAATTAAAGAAATATCTAACTACTCTGCAAGTAAAGTACCATCTAACGCACTACTTGATATAAAAAAAGGTCCCGTTGAATCGTTGAATGAGGTTAATAACTTTTTTACGTGTATTGGAAACGACTTAGCTAATTTAACTCTCCGTAAGCTTAACAAAACCGATAAGCAATTGGCAAATAATGTATCGAGGTGTTCTAATGTACCTATCAGCTCGCTATCACTATTTCTAACGGATGCTAAAGAAATTGCCAGTGTCATTAGCTGCCTCAAATCACACAGTGCCCCTGGTCATGACCAAATATCTACTTCTATTTTAAAGAGTTGCTCTACAGTACTGTCAGAACCAATAGCCCATCTGTGTAACCTGAGCTTCTCTAAGGGATCTTTTCCAGCTATATTCAAACAGGCTATTGTGTCTCCAATTTTTAAAGCTGGTAGCAAGATGCAGCCGTCAAATTATAGACCAATTTCCTTGCTACCAGTTTTATCAAAAATTTTAGAAAAGATCGCCAACAGGAGGTTAATGTCGTACCTGGAAAAGAATACCCTATTAGCGGAGAATCAACATGGCTTTAGAAGTAGGAAATCCACCGATGGCGCTGTACTTGAGCTAACTACCCTCATTTCGTCTTATTTAGATGGGGGGAAAAAAATTGTGGGTATATTCCTGGATCTCCAGAAAGCTTTTGACACGGTATCAATTCCAATACTGCTTGAGCGGCTCAATAACATAGGAGTTCGGGGAATTGCCCACAGTTGGTTCTCTGACTACCTAAATAATCGGACCCAGAAAGTTAAAGTAGATAAACACATTAGTGAGAGCGCTTCATGTAATTACGGTGTTCCACAAGGTTCTACTCTTGGACCTACCCTCTTTTTAATATACATTAATGAGTTATGTACCCTCAAGTCTATAGAGGCCGAAATAATAATGTTCGCTGATGACACAGTTCTCCTGTTTAATGATAATCGAAGCTGGGAAAAGGTTTTCAACAAGGCAGAGGTTGGTCTATCGAAAGTTATAGCCTGGCTCGAAAACAACTTACTATCCATCAATACCTCGAAGACTAAATATCTGTCCTTTAGTAAAACTAAGGCATCCAGACCGCCGCATACTCTTACCCTTAAAGCCCATTCTTACCCTTGTAATGTCACATCTCTTCCACGCACCTGTACCTGTAGCACACTAGCCAGTGTAGACACAATAAGATACCTAGGAGTTATGATAGATCATCATTTAAAATGGGGTGCACATATACATACAGTTTCTCAACGCACTAGGAAGTTAATTCATGTCTTCAAAACTCTTAGACATGTAGCCGACAGGAAACTACTAATACAAACATACAAAGCACTGGCTGAGTGTGCAATTAGTTATTGTATATGTTCGTGGGGAGGTGCTGGTAAAACTAATATGAAAACTATAGAAAGAGCACAAAGGGCACTTCTTAAAGTAACATTTACGTTGCCTTTCCGGTACCCTACTCATGAATTATATAAACTGTGTAATGTACTTACTGTACGTAAACTTTTTATCTTTCAATGTTTGCGTAAATACCACAGAGAAGTAGTACCCCACCTTTCTACGACTGATAAACGAATAGTTAAATGTCCAGTTCCAAAGTACTACTGTAATGTATCCTGGAATCACTATTTGCATCTTGCACCTATGTTCTACAATGAATTAAACACTATTCAAGCTACTAGACAATTGACACAACATAGACTAAAAATTTTAATTTACAAATGGCTAGACACACTAAAGTATGACGATATAGAACAACTGCTGGAAAAACCTCCAGATTAGTATAATTCACTTTTTTATTTGTACACTCACATCCCCATATTTTGATATTTTAATTTTCATTGATTATATTCGCTCTAATACATTTCTCAATACAAACAATCACTCACATACACACATTGTCATACCCACATACACAAACACACACACACACACACACCCACACACACACACACACATACACACACACACACACATCAACACACACACACACAAACACACACACACATACATACACAACGGCGTGATTTGATTTGTTTTATTAACTTAGTAGTAATATTTATATTTAGGCTAGTATTAGTAATTTTATGTTATTTATTTAAATTGTAAACAAATTGATCCCCTGGAAGATCCTGCCTTCTACAACACAGTTAACACTACAGTAGAAGGCAGAGCAACACTATATTTTACCCCATTAATTGTTTACAAATAAAAATCTTTTATCTTTATCTTTTATCTTTATAAGTATTATATCCGTTATCTAGTACCCATGATACAAGCGTAAGCTTAGTATGGGGCTAGATGGCGCTGTGTGATATGTCCTGAAATATTTATTTATTTATTTGTTAGATTCCTGTGGGGTCTTGTAGGTATAATGTAGTGGCAGAACGAACAATCAAACTTACAGCGTAATTATTTTTAACCCTAGTAGGAAGTTTTATTTGAGGTTGTTTTATTATGAAAAGATTTATGTTGCAAGGCCAAGTTTACACGCGATTTTCTAGTTAAGGAAATGTTTCAGGAGTATGTCTTGAAGCAGTGTAGATTTTGATTTACAGTTGTGATACTTCTGAGGTTTGAAACCACGATATACTGAAAAAATACAAATTTTGTACATTCATTTATGTGACTATGAATTAAAATCACATTTGCTGTTATTTTATTAACTTAATTTTTATGAACAAAAATGGATCTATTTTGTGTTGTCCAATAAAGAACATTTTTATTTCATTTTTTTTTATTTTTTATATTAGTATAGATTTATTCACAACTTATAAAACATAAAGTAACTGACTAATAGTATATATTTACAAGTCTTAAACATAATATTAAAATAAATAACATACCTAATAATAATATTTATTTCATTTAAATTTAATGTGTCGATTATACTGAAATGTAATTTTGTATAAGAGTGGGCAACGCTAGTGTGGAGAGTTTTCTAACAGCCTTAGGGATGTCTGATAAGGCTTAACGACACTGTACTATATCAACAGCCGGATTACACGCTAAATAGGTCGATTATACTATTATTGTCTCAAATTGTGAGTTAAGAAATAACGTGAGTTGCTCTGTTTTCTATTGTTATAGCCGTGGGTTATCCAATAGAATAAATTTAACCGCATTACACATAAACTATAAAGGACAGATCAAACAACATCCACGCACGTGTACCTAGGTATATACATATTTATACCTATAGTAGTGGACGTCCGCGGCTACGCTCGCATTATCTCAGGCTAAAAGTAGCCTATTACACTCCTAATATCTCAACTACCTACATACCAAGAATCATGATGATCCGTTCAGCCGTTTTTGCGGTATGAGCGTTTAAATAAACAGAGACACAGATAAACGCAAAACAGTTAAACATAGTACAAATTTTCTAGAAATTATTAAAACGTGTTCTACTATCAATTCTAAGTAAGTACCTCAATTTTTTTTTAAATACGTGTTGTTAATATTCAGACTTTCGACCCTCTTCAGCTTTATTATATGTATAGATGAAGATAGATGTGTAAATTGTAGACATGTGAAATTCAATCCATTGATGCGGAAAACTCACTCGAACGATTCTGATGTCGGTTGATTCTAGTCGCCTTGTTTCCGAGTCATTCGAGGGACTAGTTTTCCTTGAACCCCTTTAAAAATACACGATACAAAAACATTGTTCTCTTTGCTCCCAATATCTTCTTACCCTGATAAACTTCGTAGAACAGCTTTATTATTGTACTAGTGGATACTAAATAGTACATACCCAAGGTTTTGATATGTTGTGTCATCTATCTATCTATCTAAATATATAAAACTCAAAGGTGACTGACTGACTGATTGACTGACTGATATAGTGATCTATCAACGCACATCCCAAACCACAGGACGGATCGGGCTGAAATTTGGCATGCAGGTAGATGTTATGACGTAGGCATCCGCTAAGAAAGGATTTTTGGAAACGCCGCTTAGGGGATGCAAGTTTTACTTCCGCGAGCACCCACTAGTACATATAATAACGCTGAAGAGTGTCAAAAATCTAAACATAGAAAATAATGAAAAATAATAATAATTTATGTTTTGTAAATTCATGCAAAAATCTATGCATTCAATGTATTTACTGACAGACTTTCGTTGCTATAATAAATTATATGCGAGTGTGAAAATTCTGGGTATAAATAGTATAGACGTAGGTACAAATGAACTCGGAAAAAGTAAAGCACGCTCCATCTTAGGCCATAGCCTTTGCTTGCTATCAGGTAAACTATGGCCGAGTGCAAACCCGTTCAAGTTTAAAAAAAATAAAGGTTCTACGGAATTACGTAGATATGGTGTAGCGGTTGCAGCTTCAATATTTTGTCATGGCCATTGTGATCGTCAATAGAAAAACGAATGATAGGATATTTATGATACGGGTACGTATATGAACGAGGCAGCCAAAATTGGTAGCTTATTACAATATAGGTCAAGAATGTATTTTTTCTGAAGCTATCTAATCTTAACATTGTGTTTAAACGCAGAAACTAAATATTAATAACAACATGCATCATATATATTCTTTAGATTCCATACTTTTATTTCTAACAAGCTTCCTGATGATCTCAAGTGTGTGCCAGTTAGCAGATTTAAATTTAATCTTTTAACGCTACTACTCTGTAGATTTATATTTAGGTGTTTATGATACAAAAAATGTTTGTATTTTGTGCTATATATATATATTAAAAAATCTTGTTTAGATAACTAAAAGAGGAACTATAGAATATGCTCATATTCAACAAGTAAGGTTACAATGCGTTCTACTACCAACTATTCTCCAAGCAGACCAACTCACGACCATGTTGCCCTCATAAACGGGCAAATGTCGTCGAAACCAAGCAATATCGCGGCTACGACTCTCCGCTGTTATAGTGACCAGCCAATATAACAGAAGTGGCTGTTAACTCTTTACACGTGTAGGGCAACTGTCTGCCCAAAAAAATATGTTTTTTACAAAATAAAAAGATTATATTTTATATATAAATAATAATATCGAAGAAAGACACAACAACATACAATAAACAGAATATGGCTGTTAACTGGTTACATATAGGGGGAAATTTCTGACTTATGAATTGATGTTTTATACTTTTAATCTGTAGGGAATGGGCCTAATATTATACAGAACTAGCGGCCTCCCACTGGTTTGTATGCGTTTATCTGGAATAAAACGTAGCTTATGTACAATGGTCTGCGATTTTTAGAATAATTCCATAAAAATAGTTAAGTTTCAAATTTGTAGTACTTACTATATTGACCGCAACAACTTCTATGCTGTATTTTATTTTTAAACTAGATTCCCCTACGCTCCGTAAATAAATAAAATAAATTTACAAAATGCAATGTACAGGCATTCGATGTTATTTGAATAATAGGTGTAATGATCAAAATGACTTTTACAAGTTCTGGAGAATCTTTGTGTACAAGCGTATCTACTTGAGTAAAACATGAAAATTTCAATACGCAGCTAGCTGCTCTACCTAAATAAAGCTTTTAAGTTCCCGACAGCTAATAAGAATTCCTACACGCCACCGAGGCTATTCACGAGTGAAAAATAATTACTGACGAACCTTGAACTAGGCATGAGCATTATGACACTGCTATAAAATTTGATTAGCTGTATGAAACGGATGACCTTTCCGAGACGTGAAGCGATTCGTCAAGATTAATCGGATGGGCTTGAAGCTTCACGCTTTGATTATGTTTTTTGCGGAAGCCAAATCCGGTCAGGATTGTGAGTTATTGTGATTTAGGTTTTATGCAGAAGAAATAATTGATGAAATATTGATTCGAGTGTTGCTATGCGGAAATCCATTGCAGACGAAAACTATGAAATTATAGAAATATCTCTCAGGTCCGAAGATATTGAGATAGCACATAGGTTTAATATTATGATTACTAACAGTATCGACTTCAATGTGCTAAGATTTGACACTCTGTCTGGCTGTTTATTGGTAAATTTAGTGCTTTATATTTTATCTCTAAAACACCCAGCAATTAATCATCATTATCAGCAGCTTTATCTACACACTAGGTACTGAGTAAAGGCTTACTATCTAATACGTGTTGTGTGAGATAGAATTTCAATCATTGGCTTACTATACTGATTTCATAAAATATCTACGTGACAAAGGATCCCAAGAATCCTAAAAAGAATTTCGTGGAAAAGACATCGTTGTCTCAGCTCAATGTTAAAGTAAATTGAACCTGACAGATTTATTTTGCAGAGGGCATGACATGACGTGACGTTTATTGAAAAATCTTGTTCCCGTGGGACAGTGCTGTCTGATTCATATACTTGGTAAAATATACGGTTTGGAGTAAGTATTTTTGGTGAAAGTAAATTTATTACATCTGGTGTTTTTTTAGGTTTCTTAAAACGGAAGTTGAAGGTATTTATATTTATTTATTCATATTTGCACAAGCAGCACACATACAATTTTCGAAATAAAATAATAATAAATTTGGCCCGAGGTATTGGGGCGTAGCAAGATATAATGGCTAGGCATTATGTAGCCAGTGTCTTCACAAATTTTGCTTACGTCTAATAGTCTACTATACTTAGATCTATACTGCTAAGGCAATCGCATGCAATTACCAGTGTTTAAGCAAAGGTCGACGCGGTCGGTTCTTGTATTGGTGACCGAAAAGTGGCATTCCATTTTGGGCGCTTCCGTGTGTCGGATGACACGTTAAATTGTAGGTACCGGCTGTAGTACGGCAGTCGTAAAGGCATTTCAGAGGCCCTTAGGGCGTGATAAACACTCGACACTAGAGTAGGCCACTCTCATTCGATAAGAAGAAGATCTATAATCTAGTGCACAATATACGTACTTAGAATCAGTATCTGAAAAGATACAGATGTCGTCTTAAACGTGCAGAAAACGGTCGCCGTAGTTGAAAACGGCTCGGAGGATTATTTATACTATAGGTACGACTAAACGTACCTAGATAATTTAATGTCATATACCAAACTCATCTAATCCACTAAGCTGCGGTAGACGTATATCTCATCTGCCAGTAAAGTAGCTACTAGGTTACGACGCTCTAACCACAAGTGGGTTAGTTCCCGTGCCGTCATACGCTCATGTGCAATCGAGATATAGAGAAATAGTTGTTTTAGGAGTAAATGACGTATCACCTATTATATAGGTATCGCTAGCACAAATTTAGCAACATAAAATTACTGTTTTAGTCGTATAATTCCTAAGTACCTACTAAGGGCCGTAACTTCCCCGCAGAATGTAGTTTTAGCGAAGTTCTCTTGTTTTTTGAAGATGTTTTTGGCAAGTACATCATGGTCGGCGCTCAATTTTTTTCATAGAAGTCATTAGTTTTTGTATTTACTTGTTAATAAGAATGCTAGTTTCTCTCATGAAGCTTCCGTTCACTAATAAGTTAAGGCAGGGCAAATTCACGAATATGTAAATTAAAAACAACTCATTGATGCACGAATGTATTCAAGCCGTGGTGCATCAGATTGCAAAGCAGACGATTCCAAAAGTAATCAGACCACCAAGCCATTAACACAATTACAAATCCGTTTTGTTTTTGTCAAAACGATAAACAGCACTTTATGATACTTTTATAAGTTACAACAAAGAAATGTGGAAGTGAGTTCGCATGAAGAGACACCCGTAAAACTAATACTTTGGTGGAAGGTGCAGCATTCCTATAGGTACTCAAAATATCGTCCGTAATTGAATTTTTATATTTTTTTTAATTAAAAGAGTCTCACTATTACTTCTAGTTGTATTCCATTTCATAGCGCTCATTTTTTTGGCAATATATAATATTTGATTTAGTTATTTTTACTCCATATGGGGTCGTAGATGCCATTATAATTCAGCGACACTAATTTCATCGTAATAATGTGGTTTTAATTAAATCAACTATATTTTTCTATATGTATCTGCTATAAAACCAACAGTAAACTTACTACTAGGTTACGAGGCTTCAGTCCCAAGTAGGCCGTGACGTCACAAGCGACATTTTACCCGTGACGTCATTCGATCGCAGTCGCAATCGGGAGCAAGTGTTAAATATATAGGGATACTGTTTTTAATGATTTTGACTAGTTATCTAGGACTTTTACTAACCGGAGTGACAGTTTTAGTAACTTATAAGATATTGAATCATCCGTTACTTTGCCGAAATCACTTGGGAATGAAACTCTGGAGAAATATGCAGTCGCAGCGGAAAAACACAACTTTTTTCTGCATAGAGGCATGTACATAATATGTACTCGTATACTAGGTACAACAATTCTTCCAAATAACTAATTCAAAATCCTTAGTAGTAGAAAATTTTGATATCAGACATTAAAGCATGGTTTATGACAAGTCAAACAATTTAATTACGGCGCGGCAAATGCCTGAGTAAATAAAGACATCCATCTCTGGGATTTATTCTGTCGCTTCGAGCCCGCGGGGGTGCTCGAAATATTGTTGTGTGACCAGAAGGATTACTTGACTAGTACTTTTTTGGTTCTTATAAAATAAACCAAATATTTTATTTTCTTGACATGATATAATCAATCAATATGATTCTTATAGGATGTTAAAAAAATTATGCAAGGAAAAATATTAGATTGTTGCAGAAACTTTCTATTGACGAATTCTTAAAACAAAGACAAGAAAAGGTACACATGTATAAATGAATGGAAATTAGGAAATGCAGTAAAATTATGGATATGATTAACTTAATTTAGTATTGTAATAAGACATTTAAGGCGTGTTTTGTCAGTTTATGACCTGTTCTGTCAAAATTATATCGAAGTCATAATTATTGTTAATAAACTAAGGTTCTCACGAGCTTGGAAAGTCTATAGAATTTAAATAACGCTATGAAAATGCCCTAACTTGGTAGATACAAGTACTATAAATACATATTGTATGATTACATACCTATTATTACCTATGTTTGACATGTTTTTAATAACAAAAATTTTCATTATGTTATTAATAAAACTTGACATTGTAACTTCTCAAATTTTATTAAAACTAAATGTTATAAATTCAATTTGACGAGATACTCGTATTGTAATTTGTGTAGCATATTCTATGATATTAGTACTTATACCTATGTTACAACTTTACATTATCAATAAAGATTCTTTATCTTTATCTTTATCGTTATCTTTAATAGTCCAATTTCAGACTAGGTTGAAAATCAAACACGGTCCGTGCGATTTTCTGTTGGCAGTGTAACCAGCAAACTAAATAGGGACGTTGTTCTCTTCTGTTCAACGTACCTACGTTGAACAGTCACATCAAAAAGTTTTACCAGTTTTATATGTTAAGTTATTACATAAGTTTTCCTTTAGATTCGAGTGAGTATATTACGAGTATGTCCATATTGTCCATACTCCTATTTTATTGTATGACAAGACCACAGGCAGCCCACGGGAGGTTAGAAATCCGAGTTTGTAATGAGAATTGTGGGCGGCCTCAGATATTCGGTCGAGTCGGTTCTTGCACATTTTACACCGACTTTTGAGTTTTCACGTATTTTGAGGGAATAAGTGCGTTTTTTCTCAAATACTAAAGGAATTTATTTGTGATGGCCTTAAAAACTGTTTTTTTATAAGAAAATAATATATATTTTCAAAATGTCTAGATACATACATGTTAGTGACCTAAATTATATTGTGTCAGTACCACTGTATCACTTTTGTGTCGCTTTACATGACCTACGCTGGTCTAGTGCTAGACCATTAGGTACATATAAAAACCTTATATTAGTATTAGCTTATTTAAACAAAATCTTAATAAGTATTTCTTCTTTTTTATCATTATTAGTTATGTTGATGATGAAACGATTCTCTGTAGTTTTACTAAAGGTGATTAATGATGAAGGCTTTATATATAAAATTATTTTGTACGTACAAAAACATAATTCAACAAACCTCTTTAAAATAAAATTGCTCACAGTAGACAGTTTTCGTGAAGGCATAACAAAACTGAAGGAATCCAATTTGCCGAATAGCTCTCCAGAAACTCTCGGGGAGTTTATTTTTTGACAATTACGACCAAAAATTACTTTGTTTATCCAAAGGTCTGGGACATGAAAAAGTTTGTTTACAATATTGGCCCAGTTACATCAGAGTATAGAAGATTTTTTTACTGAGTAGTACTTACGCTTCTTACTGACAAACTTTATGTTTTCTTTTCATATAAATTTATGAATGTTGGTGTATTTCGTATTAATCATGATTAAGGAGATAATAGACTTGTTAACCAAGCATGCTGATTAACCGATAATATCTAAATATATAAAACTCAAAGGTGACTGACTGACTGACTGATATAGTCATCTATCAACGCACAGCCCAAACCACAGGACGGATCGGGCTGAAATTTGGCATGCAGGTAGATGTTATGACGTAGGCATCCGCTAAGAAATGATTTTTGGAAACGCCGCTTTTAAAGGGGTGAAATAGGGGATGCAAGTTTTACTTCTTAATGCGAGCGAAGCCGCGAGCACCACCTAGCACAATATAAAATATATGTTATATACGTTAACAAAATAAACAAAATATTTTCATAGATTAGTGCTTATTGGCGTAAAGGCCTTTTTGTCATTTATCAATGTTATTTTGGTAATCGAGTTTGAATCCAATTCTATCTCGTTATCATTCAAATGTACATTTGAATTGGCAGAAGGAATACAATTTTTATCAATATTTTTTTTTATAACAATCCTATTTGTCTCTATAAGAAAATAAGTATTTTATCAGCTATAAATATTTTCTGATAGCTAGAATAGTTTAATTCAATTTAATTTCTTGCTTAATATTATCAACTAGCTGTCCCGGCAGACTTCGTACTGCGACCTATACTTTTGTATTTTTTTTTGTTTTTTTTTTTCCTTTTAAACCTTCCCTAGACCTCCACGAACATTGCAAGACTAAGATAAGATAAATCCGTTCAGCCGTTCTCGAGTTTTAATCAGACTAACGAACAACAATTCATTTTTATTTATAAAGAAGATAATTGACAAAAATGAAAATTCAGTGAGAACGTCTTATTTAGAAATCAATTGTGATTGAAGAATATCTACGATTCAGTATTATTTTAGCCCTTAGGGCGGCTTGATAAACTCTCGATACCAGAGTTGGCTCGACACTCTTATTCGATAAGAAGAAGTATAATTTTCGCAAATGACTATTTATGTCTGAGTCCCCAATCTTATTAACGTATAACCAGAACAAAATGATATGTATTTACATAATTCCTTTATACATAATAACAACATATTATTTGTATCGAAAATCGTTAGACTAGAAAATGTTGTTGAGCAAATATAATTTTGTTACTAACATAATTTAAAGAATTACGGTCAAGTGCAAACCAATTTCCAGTAAAAAAAAAAAAAAAAAAAAATTAGAGGAGTTTTATTGCATTCATGGATTAATAAAATATTTTAGTGAGATATTATTTTGTGTTATAAATATGACATGCGTGAATCTTCAGGCCCTTGTTTTGAATCAAAATCAAACAAAACCGGCATACTCAATGTTTTTTACTTAGTTATACCTAATAACAACATAATATATGTAGGTATCAGGTAGCTTCTAAAGAGACATTTTTCTAAAGGATTTTTCACTAAGTCTTTAGTACCACAGTTCATTTTACACTCATTATTTTGAAAGCAATAACCCAAATTTTAATATTCTGTAGAATTATGTTAATTTTATTTAAAATTCAACTCTTAACAGCTTTTCCAACAATAGAATCATCTATTACGTTGTTTATCTTACTCTCCAAAGCAGCATCTTGTCTTCGTTGAGCACGCTTGGCTTGACAAAACTACTAATTTTTATGTTCACTCTCTTCAACTCTTATTTCTATGTTATCAAGGTTGAAATTTACTTGAGCTGGTGCGAAGATAAGTTGGTTTTAACTTGAATGCATCTGCAGAGAACGGTTCAGTGATAGATATATGTATAGTTAGGTTAGTATGTTCAGCTGTGCTTTGTAAGATTTGCTTTATTTCCTTACAAAAATATTACCTGCTAACGTTTTACCAAGACTATGAGTAGGATAAAAAAAATACCTTTGCATTGACTAAAATATATAATGATTAATCATACTAGTGTATATTTAAGCTACGAACAAACCTAGAGAACACCCAGTTAATTACAAAAAAAGAAGTAAAAATCGTCTTTATTAAGATGGTCGATGATTGTGATTTGCAATAGAAATATATGTACAAAACCTACTAGCTATGAGGTTTTTTGAAGCTTTTAAATAGATTAATTATAAAAAAAAATATTTATTAATGAACACAATGGATATTAAAGCAAAACCCTAGACAACAATGCAAAAAGGACTTGAGTGGGTATTTTTAAATCCAAACCCAATTATTTTCAAGGAGATAGAAATGTAGAAGTACATTAAAAGTGATTTTCAGACGAATTGGTTTCCTTATCCTAATCTCGTTAAATCTTGAAAATCGGAATTAATGTCTTTTATATTTTTAGACTGATTTCAGAAGATGTAGCGCAAAACTTGAAAATAAAAATATTTATTATGTAAATCTAAATTATATTTGTACAAGTAGTGTGTAGTTATGTTGTAGTTGACAATATTATTTGTGTATTTATTTATATTAAAATAGATGCTAAAAATAAATATTAATTTTATGTCAAATTCTTGCATTTTTACCTCTGAAAGTTATTTTTTCTCATCATTAAAAACTTTGCCAATCTTCTGAAGTAATAATTGAATTTTAAGCGGCTTCGGCATTCATTTAAATTCTCATGTTTATTTACGAACCTTTACTTATATTTCATTTTCAATGGCTTCTCTGAAAAACTTTTATACTTTTATAAAGTATATTAATATTTTTTTTGCCTAATATTGCTTTGGAAATTCGTGTTATAAAATTTAAGTGGTGCGATAAGTTTAGAAAGTTATTTGTTACGAATTAAAAAAGGTTTGTTACAGAGTTGTATCACTTTGAATGGACCAACATCTAGACTCGTAAATGTATATGACTGTAAGGTTGGCTCAAGTAAGCATCTGTTTTTCCTCTAGGTAGTTATTTTTCTACTGATTAAATAGGAAATGAGCTCGGTGAGTTCATTAATTAAATACATTTATGAAGCTTCCGTAGCTCAGCTTGCGGAGGGAATCGCTTGCGATTACCATTGTTAAGCAATTGTTGACGCGGTTAGTCCTTGGATGAGTGACCGAAAAGTGGCATTCTATTCTGGGCGCTTCAGTGGGTCGAATGACACGTTAAATTGTAGGTCTCGGCTGTTTGTCTAATACGGCAGTCGTTAAGCCATGTCGAAGGCCATTAGGGCGGCTTGATAAACTCTCGACACCCGAGTTGGCCACTCTCATTCGATAAGGAGAAGAAAATACATTTATTTGCGCTAAGCCAGTGGCCAAATAAAAATAATATTAAATAAAAACACTAGTAAAACTATTTTGAAAAAATAAGTTAGGTAATTACTCACTTAACTTAGGTCTAACTTAACTTCGATCTAAGTTAGCACTTGTGGCCACTCGATGACCTAGCCAAGTAACAACTATAACACTTATTTTCTGCTTCTCTCGGGGCCATAATGAAAATCGTAGTTAAAAGGTTCCCGACAGTTATAGCCATATTGTCATAGGTTAGTGACAATAGATACAACATCAAACATGAAATCACAAAAAAGAAATAAAATAACAGAGCTGGTGTTAGTATCATTGAAATCATAGAACAAAACCGGCGCCAGTTATTGATCCCTACAAAATACTCCATATTTATAGTAGGTACATGCGATGAATTTTGTTAGTTATGAACAGGCGTAAGAAAGTATTGAAACCTTGAAATGAACCCATGTTACTTACCAAACACACTTATCTCGAACCATTTTGTGCCTCTGCGGTAATGACGAGTAATAAAGCATGTAAGTTTTTCTGTTAATGAATCTGTCTATCTATACATATAATAAAGCTAAAGAAGGTCAAAAATGTAAACATAGAAAATATTAGAAAAAAAATGTTTGGGTATACTTTAAATCGATAATAAAAACCGTTTCGGCAGTTCTTTTATATTTTTTGTCTGTTTATCTGTGTATCTGTTTATTTAAACGCTCATCACCCAAAAACAGCTGAACGGATCATGGTTAGTATGGAGCGTTAGGCGTGTCCAAGGCTATTTTTTATCCTGAAATAATGTGAGTGAAGCTGCGGGCGTCCGCGGGCGTCTACAAGTAAATAATAAAATAGTTATCAAACTGCAAGCCATCGTAATTTTTTTTTTTACCTGGGATACGTTAATTTTTGACTACAGCCTGCCTGATGTTAATCATTGCTGCAGCCTAGGGTGTAATAAAACTTGTTTCAATTTTTGTGAATTATTAAGACTGATATGCCATCCATAGAGAGTAATCTATGATCGGACCGCACGCCGACTACTGCCGATTAAACGCTTAGTTGGCTCCGCGGGAATTGGAAATGGAAGTTTGCTTTTCTACCCAATTAGTGGAAGATACGTATTATATACGAATCGATTTTCCTCCAAGGATATTAGTGGCCAAAAGTAAAGTGGATTCTTATTACTGAAACAAACTCGGAAACTTTACTAATCTATTGAATTCAAATTACCTATACAGCTACAAAATATATATACGAGTACATATATTTTGAAATACAATATAGCTATACGGTATTCCAGAAAAATATCTGTAAAACAATTTACAGAAACATTACTTAACCTAGGACATTGGACGACCTTATCGCATAGAGCGATCGAAATTAGGAGTTAGGTTGGGAGTTCATGACTTTAATTTTTAACATCTGTCTACTATGACAAAGCCAACAGGATATAAAGGAGCTATATAGAAACTATAAAATTATACTAGATTTAAGTGCAAAGTAATCCAGTAACTAACTGATCACGCCGACAACGTCGGTACTTTATAACCGACTTAAAAAAAGAAGATTATCAAGTCTTCCGAAAGCTTTTTTTTTTTACTTTGGTAATTAATTATTTAATTTGGTAATTTAATCGTAGATTATAACGTTGCTTAACATCAGGCAAGTTGTAGTCAAACGTAAGCCAATTTCTTGTAAAAAAAAAAAATTACAAACAAGTAGATACTTACTCCAGTTGAGCTAGTTATAAGTTGAGAAAATATCTTACTTACGAAACATTTCTTCAAAAGTGTATCCAAGAGCTCGGTTTTATTATAACATTTTGTATTCCAGTAAAGGTGAGGCATAAATCAATGCGCTGCCAAAAGAATTTGTGGTGCTATTTATCTTTCCAGTGAGCATAAAACTCACAAAGTACGCCAGGAAGCTGTCTTTGGAACACAAAGAAAAATAAACGGCTAGAATAACTTACTGTCTCGAGGCATTTGGGAGAAATCTGAGCTATATTTTTGTTACTAACTGAGGCGTATTAATTCTTTTATGTACTCATATATTATTTTTCTACATAATATATGAAACACAAATTTATTAAGACAAGCCAAGACTGTCAAGACGAGACCATGACTTAAGTGTGATATCAAAACGTAATCTTATCTCAGGAAAAACTAAAGTTTCTAGCTCTATTGAGCTCTAAGACTGCAACTTCTACATTATAGTTATCAGAGTATGATCAGTGATTTAGGTAAAATTTGCGGTTTTACAAATACTTCATCGCCATATATAAATTATAAAGCTAAATAATTGTTTTACAAAATGGAAAGTATTTTTGTGTAAAACCACCAGCCAACCGTTCTCCTAAACACACAACCTAATCAGCCTAACCCTATTCCTTTAAAATACGGGAGCAGAAGTAAAGGTCCTCGGTAATGGGTCTAGCTCACCCCATGTGTCAAGTGGAAGGGCCAAAAACAGGCCATTATTCAAGGAAAGGACCTGGCCAAGTGGACAAGTGGGCGTGCGTGACGTCACAGCCAGCCCCAACGGAAGATCAGCGCTGGTTGCTTCCACACAACCAGCATTAAGCTGAGTTGGGACTGTTTTGTGGCAGATTTTACGTTTCCTTGGCAATGTTTTTGGTGTGTTCTGAAAGTTGTCACTATAAATGTTTTCTTTCTTTCTTTCTAATTGCCACGATGTTTCTGCCCTTGAAAACCCCTCAAAGAATCACTGCGGATGAGTAAAGATTCCCAGTATTGAAGGACGACCAATGAGGATGATTTAAAGCATAAAAGTAAATGAAGTATGTTAGCTGTTATAGGGAGAACCATGTGAACCTATGAAACTGTTGCTCTTATGATGGTTATGTGTCTTAAAAGACTGTTTTAAAGTAGATACATATATATAATTTTAACCATCCTTTGTATTGAAATTAGGAGCAGAGACTCTAACGTAAATTGAATGATTTTTAACATAAAACTGTTACCACCTCGGATGCTTTTATTACAAAAGTATCAAATCAATCATTTGCCCCGTTTCCAACCAATTCTAAATCCGTATCTGTCAAAAAGGTCCGGTTATAGATAGAGGATCCATTAAACGTCTTGCCACCGCAGTTTGTGGGAAGGACAAAGGGCAGCCTACTTTACTACGACCATTGTGGAATGAAAGTTAATTTGATTGCTTTTCAGTTCTCACCTTTTGTAGAAATGGAAGACTGAATGAAGAAGAATCATCATCATCATCTTCATCTTTCAGTTAAGATTCAGTAAAAATAAATAAATAAAAGAAAACAAAACAACTAATTATAAAACCTATGTGAGTATGAGTACTTACAAGTCAATTATTCTTGAACCGTTTCACAATCATCACGCACTTATAATCCAGAGATATTCAAAGCGAGAAGTGAATCGGTTCTTTACGGGTAAGCACACTCCATCTTAGGCTATAGCCTTTGCTTACCATCAGGCAAACTATGGCCAAGACTAATCGTTTCAGTAAAAAAAAAATATATTTAGTAAAAATACATTATACAAACACAAATTTTCAAATGTATAATGATAGAAGGTCCAGATATTCTACAACGATGACTATACATACACGAATGAAAATATTTTATATACAATAATATATACAAATTTTGTATGTAACGAGAAATATCAGCCTACTCGTGTGTTAAATTATAAATTACTCGTATTGTGACGACGGAACCAAAGGTATATTTACTTAGGTTGCGTTTGTAAAACAAAGATACATCTGCCTGTACGTTGGTAGGTATCTACACCTACTTATGAACATAATTTTATTTCAATCAAGCGATCGAGGCGAATAGTCAAGCGATACTAAAGTGATAGTACGTGTGTGAAAGTTCATAGTGAAGTACTGTGAAGTAAACGTGTGTGTTTAGTGTTTTACGTAGTCTCTACGTACGTGTGTGTGACAATATCGTTGAATTAAAGGCAATAAATTAGGGCATTGTGTTTTTCCTGAAAAACAGCCCCCTATCCCGTATTGCGCGTATAAACGTTACAAACCCAAATGGGTGTTAAACTTTTGCTTTGCCGCAACTAGAATAAATAAATGAAATATTCCGGGACATTGCAGACAGCGCCATCTAGCCCCACACTAAAAAAACGCTGTGTCGTGGGTAGGTACTAGATGACCTAACCTAGAATGTACCTGTACTTAGATTATCTCCTCAAATAGTATGATTAAAGTAAGTTACCTCAAATCCCTCAATGAAGATTTTTTAATCTAAATCTTTACTCTATTGCGAAAACGATAAAACATAAGTAAGTTACACCATAATATTTCATACAAAGCCCTGATACACCAGATAATTCTTTTTTATGAGCGTTATAATACGGTCGGCAATATTTTGGACCGTCCACGGTTTATGTGCAGTCAAAGAAAATTACTTGTTTTTATTTGCTAGACGTTAAATTTAAATTACAAGACGGTATCTGGGTGCCTTAGTTAGAATGTTGGACGGATTTGAGATTTTATAACTTTTGACAGTTTGAGCCATGTGATATTTTTTTAAGAAATAACTTTAGCATGTTTCTGTTTCGGTTGATAAATAGGTATGTACGTAACAGTGATATATACAAAGATAACGATACGTTATTAAAAAAAACAGCCTAAAACACACAATTGAAAACATTTTGCTAAAAACTTAAGTATA
This sequence comes from Macaria liturata, assembly GCA_964023185.1. NCBI lineage: Eukaryota > Metazoa > Arthropoda > Insecta > Lepidoptera > Geometridae > Macaria > Macaria liturata. The sequence goes on along the minus strand of OZ026828.1, from coordinate 5,872,982 downwards.
TAAATATAAGACAATTTAAGTAAATTTCTACCAAAAAGTACTACCTGCCTACTAATTAAATGAATAATTAATTAATGTTTATGCAATTAAAGTCTCGTAGGTATCATAATACATCGTATTTTTAACTCCTACACATTTTAAAATAGCAACGTTCAAGCGCGGTTGAAAAATAGCAATGCAGCTAGCGCCTGAACGAAAAATAAACTTCATTAGAGTTTCCATCGGCGATATAAAATGATGTTATATTATTAAAAGTAAATTGATGGGGAGTGGCGAGCGCCGTAATAGAATCAATATCCAGTGTGCCTAGCATGCACACCTGCACATTGTGATTCACTATTTGATTCATAGTGTGAACCTGTGACTGTAGTTGCTTAACATTGGTGACCGCGAACGCATTTGCAGTGCAATGAGCTACAGGCGCTTTCTATTTTTTGCCATACAACTGTTCTCAAAAATGATGACTCTGTTGTTTGATAACATACATTTAAAGTTGAGCATATTATCGATTTGTTTTGGTGATATCTATGTCTGTAGCTGCTAATTATAAAAAATAATAAGGTATTTAAAAGGTGATGAGGCCCAAAATATAACGTGATTTTAACACAACTTTCGGCACAATTATTTACTAGACGGAGTATGAAATTTCGAAAACAATATAGCCACAGACATAGTTTGGTTCTTTAAAAGTTTAAATACCTTTATTTTAAATTACAATGTTTGGAATTGTTTTCAAGAGAACTTGAATTCTAACCAGTGGGCAGTCGATCAGTTACGCATACAGTCATACTCGCATATCCCTTTCTTGTAAAAATAGCAAGCAAATTACCTACGCCCACTAACGAGTTCGAGTCGGCGACTAGCGGAACCTTAAAGAGAAATAATAAGGATCTTATTTCTTACTGAAAAATTAAAATAGATGTATCTGTATATCGGAGAATTTACAATTTACATGCAAGTTTACATATCCCGGGACATGGCACACAGCGCCATCTAACCCCACACTTCGTAAACGCTTGTTTCGTGGGAACTCGATAACGGATATAATACTTATAAATATACTTATTTAATTATATTTTAAATTAAGTAGCGAAACATGCCGTATGTATTAGTCTATAGTGGTGCATAACATCACTCATTCGAGCTGTAAATTATTCCGTGTTAAAATCAACTCTGTTTGAAATATAGATAGGTACATTAAACGACTGATAAAGAAAATCACGCGTGCTAACCCCGTATTGGCTAGCAATATTGTATTATGATAAATTTATTAACGGGGACACTTATATCACCCTGCTTTTATTCCATATAAGTAGCACCCCCGGCGTTACTTGCATTAATCCGGGATTAAAGCACTTAGTTTTTGTTTTTAATTTATTATATTATAACTTAACACAAAATGGTAAGTATCTAAAAAAGTTAGCTAGCATAAAAGATAAACAAACATTCTCACTGCTGGGTATAGGCCTCCTCTCCTAGGTGAAATTGGTGTCAGTCTTGTGCTTTTCTTGTCCAGAGAAGCCCCTCGCTAATATTTTATACTGATCTAAATTTCTCAACTTATATTGGAAACACTGGTAAATATTTTGTATGGTATTGAGTATTTTAAATAAATAAAAAGCCAATGCGTTCGGTTAATAAGCTAATATAAATATTAATTAAAAAAGTTATTAGGCTTCTCTTTGTTCGTTACAGATTGAGTAATTTTTACCAGCAGCATTTTTACGATCAAAGCCAACATGTTTTCAATATTAAAAATATTTGCTTTACCTCCGAAAACGTTTTCTTTTCATTTCGTCAAATCAATTTTCTTTCGGCTTCTTTATCCTCTTTCTCATCTTGATTTATACGAGATATGATTTTTTGCAGATAAATAAGTAAGTGTTTTAAACTAAACCAACAAAGAAGCTTTTGGGTGTGCATTTTCAAACCGCCTTCGAATCTTATGACATATGTATACGTAATTCAAGATAGATAGATAGATAGATAGATAGATAAAACTTTTTATTGTAACACACATTGAAAAAAAAAGACAAACAGAAACACAAAAGACTTCAAAACTATTGCCACAACTGGCGGCCTTATCGCTAATAGCGATTTCTTCCAGTCAACCGTAGGATGGACAAGATTATATTTATGTGGTATTTACAATTTAACGAGTGAACTAAACAATGAAAGCGCCCATATGAAAATGTATGTTTTCTCCTTTTGCATGACTCAGTATCACCCATTCTATGATTGTTAGTGATTGCACGAGTCTACGAGTCAGATAGCCAATAAATTATTATTTTTAAATTTACCTTTAATTCCTCAGAGTTTTGCAAATTGTCAAAAATAAGACTCGATTCAGTTATATGTTTTATAAATATAAGTAGACAGTTCTTGCAAGCAGATAAACAAAAAGTCTGACCAAAAAATAGCCATTACTTTGCGATAAATAAAACTTATTTCGTTCTAGTTTCTACGAAAAATTCAATGGCAAAAAACGAAACGAGCTAAAAGTTGGCTGAACTCCCCTAGTTCAATGGTTCATTATTGTCAAAAGCGAAGTTCCGATGACTGCTGAGGAAACTTCGTAAATGTGGTAGTTTCCAAACTAATCCGTCGTTAGAAGTTTCTGGTTTTGTCATGACGGAAATAGAGATGGACAGTGTTGGTGGCAGTTTCTTACTTACCTTACTTACTAGGTATTATTAGTATTAAGAGTCAATGTTGGGCAAAGCCTCCCTACCCTCTTTCCATTTATTTCTGTCCAGTGCTATTCTATTGCAGTTTGATATGTGTTTATCCAGGTCGTCCCTCCATCGCTTTCTGGTTCTGCCGCGAGGTCATTTGTTTCTGTGGGTCCATTGCGTCGTTGTCTTAGCCCAGAAGTCATCAACCATGCGGCAGACGTGTCTACCCCAATCCCACATCAGGTCGGCAGACTTTCTTACTTTCTATAACAAAGAATTTCGACTCAGTTTTATCAGTAACTTTTTTAAGTTTACATCACTACTTATTTTTATTGATGAGTCATTTCATAATGTCTGCGGATATTTATAGACTTGCATTGCAAAATAACCTAATCAAAATTACCCATAATAATTTTCTATCATACCTGTATCTAAGCCTCTCTTTGCATGTGTTATCTTATGCAGACTTTATGAAAAAGTAAGACATGGCTAGGTATAAAATTATGAATATTTGAGATCCAAAGTCGTGGTATTACTCCCTGTCACAATCCCAGCAGGGATCTCCCATTGATCTTGTGTACTAATATTATTATTATTTCCTTTATTTCTCTTCACAGATTCTCGGGACTTACGCCCGGTATTTTTAAGGCATCAGTGGGGCCGTAGCCAACACTGAGAGCCCTTTTGCAATATTATACTTAAAATTAAGTAAAAATTACACATAGAGGATGTTAGGTATATAAAGTAACTATTGCAGACATGGTATTAATGTTACAGGCTATTGTGTTGAGTTGTTCATTGACTTAATTAAACTGGTCTATTGTACGAGGAACAGCACCCGCCAGTTATGCCTAATTCATAAAATTATATAAAAAAAAAAAATTATTTAATTTTTTTATCATTAGTGTAACTCGTGTACGGTTCTAATTAGAATAAATGAATTTGAATTTGAATACTACTATAGAATACTAGTAAACGTTTCTCCCATTTCCCGAATAATGAGTTCATTCCTACTGTAGATAAGCACAAAGAGAAATCAGGATGGTAAAATATGCAATTGTTCTGCAATGCAAAGAGAAGTTTGCTTTGAATCGTTGGCGTGTATTTGATAGTTCTTTCCGGGTAGCCAATTCAAGAACAATACAGAGCTTATAAAATGGTATAAGGAAATATTACTAAATTGCTCATATGAAAAATTTTATGCCATCATTTTCTTTTAGTTGTAAACAATTTAGACGTATTTAATCACTCCATGTATCTTAAACTGTATGTTTCAACATAATGTTCTAGTATCCAAATAATTTTATCATAAGCTCCAACAACAATTTATAAGTAATCAAAGTTACTGTGATATGTTACAATTATAATAGCATCATTTTGTTCTTGAAATTTTCTTTACCGATGAACTTAGAGCCTAAACACAAGGCTTGGTACACATGTGTTATCAGTTCCAACAATATCATATTATCCTGGTCGAGACCACTTTCTCTCAGCGTAGCAGTTGCTCGATATATCTTTTGTTTTCTAAAATGCCCTATTTTAAATTACATTATTAATAAGTGTTAGTATTATAAGAATTTGTGTGTCCAATAAACATTTTTATTATTATTATATTATTAATTAATTAATCACCAATATTTTGGCGGTAATAAAAACCCTGTAAAATGAACAACTTATGAAAAATCTACTAATTAAAAATATTCAATTAACATACATATATAAAAAAAGTTTACGAAATTTGTATTGTAATAAGCGAGTGTGGCTTGGCGGTTTAGGTGCTTATTGTTCATCCCGACACAACCTGGTTCGTAACCGGCCCTACACCAATGACTTGATTTTCAAGTTATGTGTTGATTTGCTCTCGTTTTACGGTGAAGGGAAACATCGTGAGGAAACCGACATGTTTGAGGACCACAATATCCGAGGACATGTGTCTTCCGTGGAAGGACCTGGGCGCCCACCACGATGTATCTGCCCAAGAGAACTCTCCTAACGAATTAATTCTGCAGTGGAGTCCCGACCCTCAGTCATCAGGAAATACGACTCAAAGAAAGAGAAGCAAATGTCATTTTATTGTAGAAATAAGGGCACATGTACTATACTAGTGGGTGCTCGCGGCTTCGCTCGCATTGCATCCCCTATTTCACCCCTTTTAAAGTGGCATTTCCAAAAATCCTTTCTTAGCGGATGCCTACGTCATAACATCTACATTAATTCCAAATTTCAGCCCAATCCGTCCAGTGGTTTGGGCTGTGCGTTGATAGACACTATATCAGTCAGTCACAGTTAAGTTTTATATAAATATTTGTAGTCAATTCTCACATTTACTGTACATCGGATTGTGAGTTCAGGCCCTAGTGGTTCGACCTCGGCCAAACTTTCCTTGTTATGAGTTATTTTATCTATAACACCTGCTTGCAAGTTTGTTTGTAATTACCCGGCTTGCTTTACTGGACTTTCTCGTGTTGTTTATGTGTAGTACAATTACAGAGTGTTTGAATATGAATAGGTATATTTATGACTGACCTGTTAGCTTAGTTGGTAGTGGCTCTGCCTTCTAATCTAGAGGTCGTGGGTTCGATTCCCGCATGACACAAGTATTTATGAACTTTAAAAATTTATAATTACTTGTGTTGAGTCTGGTCGTTTGTATGTATAATAAGTATGTATCTACAAAAGAAAAGTATATAAGATTATATCCGTTATCTAGTACCCACGACACAAGCGTTTGCTGTGGGGCTAGATGGCGCTGTGTGCAATGTCCCGGAATATTTATTATTATTTTATTTATTTATATTTAAAGAATATACTTGACAAAAACCTACTGAAACGTTAGGTATATACGAGTACATAAAAAGTGTGCTTATCTCGAACTAAACTTGATTGAAATCACGTGTAAATCCTTACATTGTCTAATAAAACTTACTTAGTTTATTGTTTAGGTTGGTCTTACAAAACCGTTACCTTATCGTAAGAAGACAACGCAAAGAAAATACTAAACTTTATATAAATTTTTGTACTTGTTTTTGTTGATCGTTTTAAGATACCTTTTCAAGGCTAATAACCGTTTTCATACAACATGGTTAGCAATATTTGGTTTTGTAATCACATTTACACTTAAATTATAATAACTTTTCACAGTTTGCAAATCCCATGTGTGTAAATTGTCCAATGGCTGACTAAAACACCCTGTATTCTGAATACTCTACGAAGCTCAATGCATGCAAATGACCTGTTCCAACTGTACGTGATTCCGCAGATGTGGTATCTTTGTTAATAGACCTTTATCTCGCGCGGAGCAGTTATGGTGTGGTTACCATGAAGGTTAAAGAAAGTAACGCAATTAGATGCCCTGAGAACTGAACTGGGTTAGGTTGTTAATATGTATTAAAAACGTAAGAAAATGAATTTTTTGTCTTATTAAAAAACGTGGTTTAACTATTAGTCTAGAAGTTTGCAAATATTCAACCCGTTCTTGTTGTTTAAATTTGTTTGTTTTCTTCTGTCATAATAATCAAATTGTCAGAATGTTACCAATGATAAATCGACGTTCCATTTTGAAGTTGACATTTTGTTTTTACACAGCAACAAACAATAAGAAGCGACTTATTATTTTCAAAGTCCTGGACTAACATTTAATCCGCCTTTTCAAATAAGACGGTTTGTAAATAATATTGTATTTTAGACTCAGTCATTCATTGACTGGCGTACAATTAACCAATTTGCAAGATTTTTTGAACTGCTGATCATGATAAGAATTATAAATTTGTCTTTCAGCCAAAGCAATGCATTAAATCGTGCCTACCTTTAAGCTTATAGTTGCAAGCTTTGTAATATTTCTAGGCATGGCTCAATTTTGTTAATCCAGGATAAGTAGTATTTTTATTTATATTATTTATAATTCATATTCAATTAAATAAATAGTATTTTTTTTTGTTTTAATTAATTGTGTATTCTATCTGCCTTCCAAAATTTCAAAAAACATTCCTGCCGTTTAAGCTTACAGACTAAATAAACTAACATGATATAAACACTCTTTAAATTTCACCTTAAATAATGTGTAGAATTAAAGCGACGATTCAATTAAATTCACATGAAACGACACAAAATGTCAAGAACCTCGTATCATTACTGAAATAATGACAGCATTTCATGGCGTAGCTGCCAAATTCATGCTCAAGGAGTGTGAAATTGGAATCTTTTACGTCAAAACCTTTACGCGGCTTCTCAAGTTATGTTTTTGAAGAGACTAACTTACTCAAGAACCCCTAACTACGAAATACAAAATTGTTTGCCAAAAAAACTATGTCACAAAATGTTTCGAATCCTCTGACCTCGTGGTAGCCGTTAGGCTGTGTTACGAGGCCAGAGTCATCTCCCAGTAATATACAGAATTATTATTTCAAAATCACTCTAATTATAGGTGAACAAAGTGTGTGTGAATATGTTTGTTCCTTATTTAGACTCGAACCACTGACCCACTTTTAATGAAATTTGAGATGGACATAAGTAGATCTGACTTAAGATGAATTGAATATAAATAATACTTCTTAGCTTATTTCACTTACTCCAATTTTATAGACGTTAAAAATAATGCGAATACATAGCACTGCACTACTTTTCCGCCAAAATCATGCGCTAACCAATCAGCATTCAGAGCTTTTATGATTCTTAAACACTGCCCAATTAGTTTTCTGAATTATACCGTGATATTTCTGTCTGACCAATCATTTAATCATTTGGATTAATACGCACGAGGGTCGGATTTATTATTGCACTAGTAATGTGTCTATCGGTTGTGATGTTTATATCTTAGTTACTCGCGTAACACCCCTTAATATTTTTACGACAGTTTTCACGTTGAAGTGAAATATTAAAAATATAATTATATTTGGGAGGCTGGGTGAATTGTGAATTGAAATTATTGTATTGTGACCGTGAAACGACTTTTCAAGTTAAGTGTATTATTTAATCTTAATAAATAGAATATTTTGTATTATTGTAACAGATATGAAGGAGATAATTTAATTATATCTGTTGTCTATTTGTCTAAACAAATGAAAAAACTTTAATTACGTCAATACCCCGTTATATTTAAAATTTAAAATAAAAAATGTTATAATGAAAATTTAAAAGATATAAAGTGAAAATTAATCTACTTATTACTTCCATTCCTGGGTTCAAACGTAAAATAGAAACGAGTACTTCTGTATAGACTCAAATCCATTAGGATTAATCAATGTGTAAAAGTAAAATTCTTTGAAAAACGACTCAGCTAACTGAATAAAAAGTGAAACGGGAAAATGTACTAAATCCATAACTCAAATTGACACATAAAAGCACCGTAAAAATCCATTTCTTAATAGAAACGGGTAGGATCTAAATGAGGGCTATAAATAATTAGGTACTTCTTCTTACCTATCAATTTGTATCTTACTTAGCTGTTATATTTAACTAGCTGTGCCCGCGACTTCGTCCGCGTGGAATAGTTATTACCATAAAAACGGTTCTAGTGAGTTAATCTTCAAAGATAGACATATACTGTTGCGAACATAAACAAGAGAAATATTTTTTTCATGCATATTTTTATGATATCTTGAACCGTTTTCGCAGCGCACGCAACGGAAGCCTTTAAAGATAAATAATTTTGCCTGTTTATTCCACATTTTCCATTGTTTCTTCGCTCCTATTAGTTGCAGCGTGATGTTAGATTTTTTCAATTCGCACCAGTAGCTCCTGAGATTAGCGCGTTCAAACAAACAAACAAACTCTTCAGCTTTATAATATTAGTATAGATTAAAAAAAACAACTAAACTTAAGTACCTAGTTCTTTGAGTGATGGGTTTCTAGATATTTTTCTTTGCTATCTGACTTATAAATAATCTTGAATTGGATTAGTTATTAATATATGTAATGTAATACCAATAAAATTAATTAAAACAGATTATTTACTCAACTGCAAATGTGTTATATAAAGTACTTTTCATATGGTTTGATGTTTTCCTCTCACTCTCTCTATCTCTCTCTCTCTCTCTCTCTCTCTCTATGTGTCGTGTTTCCTCATGACTGAGGGTCGTGACTCAACCGCATGATGTTTTCCTAGAATGTCTTAAAATGTTCCATGTCAATGTCATAAGGAATTTAGAAATAAAATATTGAATATAAATATCACTAATTTAGTTAACTAGAACTAACACTATTTACAAATAAGGGCAAGAATTTTAAGGCGCGTCATCTCTGACTGGCAAGTACTGGTTGCGTCTTCTCTGGGTTAGTCTGCGTTTGGGCTGTGGGGTCACAGTCTCTTCGGTTATTCTCGACTGGGCACCTTCCAGGTTGGCTGCGCTCACAGGAACAGGCGTCACGGAGTATCCCGCAGCCACCAGCGCAGCAAACTCTTCAGGCGTATACGCCTTGTTGTTCTTAGGGGGAGGAAGGTGAACCCTTTGGTCGTCCAAGTTGCGTCCGTGCTGTTCGATGTCAATCTGCTCAATATTGGCCTGCTCTCTGTAGTCAGGGATTGGCTGTGGCCTGATTTTTCTGGGAGCTGGCAAGTTTTTACTCACGTAAATTGCTGAGTGTGGTGGCTTCGTAGGCTCGACGCGCTCGCTTTTGGCTGGTACTTCGTATCTTGGCCTTTGCTGTTCGTTTGTCCTGTACACAGGTCTGAGAACAAATTGCTCACCATACAACTGCACCTGTTGTTGAGCACCGTTTTCCGCAACGGGGTCGTAGATTTTCACAGATCGCTGTTTGTCGAGCTCAGGGTACCGTTTCAAGTACGCAACAGGCCTTTCAATGCTAGAGGATGGGAGTCGCAGTTCTTGTCTGATAGCCTGTGGTCTCTGCTGCTGTTGCGGAACTTCGACTATTCTGTATTGTTTTGGCGCGGCTTCTTGTTGCTGGTACTGCGGAGCGACTACTCTGTAGTTTTGCGGTCTGAGTTGCTGCAGTTTTGGGGCTGGTACGATCTTCAAGCCTTGAGCTTCAGGGCGCTCGTACGCAAATTCTGGTTGTTCTTGAGCCTGTGGAGCGATTGGGACGTATCGCAGAGATTGCGCCAGTCTTTGTGGTTGGGGAGTGGGGCGGTACTGCTGTTGCTGGCTGGACTGCTGCTGCTGTTGGACGTTGGTAGTCTCGATGAGGTACTGCTGAGGTGCTTCAGTCGGTTGCTGCGGGAATGACACGTGGACCTTGGAACGGAGTTTGGAAGATTTCTTGCTTGGTTTGTTGACATAATGTTGTTCCACCTGGAATTCCACAAATTATCCATATTAGTTTACAGATAGATGTTCTTCGATAATTGTAAGCAACAATCTTGTTCAATTCAGAAAGATTTTTATTATATGAGATCGATTATGTAATTTGGAAGTGCAACTTTTAGATCATGGTAGTACTGTGACATTTATTGTTTCTTTGTTAAAATAGTTTCAGTTAATTAAAAAAAAACTCAATGAAACGAATCGTAAAGCCTGACAGAAACAAATGAGCAAGTCGTTTAAAAGAAAATGTTAAAGAAAATTATTTCACCTGTTGATATTGCGGAGCAACACTTCTCACAGTAGTAGATGCTACATGTTGGGGCGCTGGAGAGTATGCCTGTGCGTGGGACTCTGGCCTGACTTGAGGCTGGCCCAGCAAGGCAAGCAGTTCCTGATCAAAGGAGTCAGCGGAACTGGCCCCGGAGTCACTGACGGAGAGAGCGGCTCCGACAGAGGCCTCGCCACCGTTGAAGTTGAAGTGCGGGCGGGCGATTACGGTGTGGGATGGAGGGACCTGGAAAGTGAAATTATAATTTTTAGGTTAATGCTAGCTTGATGAGATTTTTTTTTCATTGTCATGCCCCTACATGTTTTACTTGAATAGTAGGTACTACTACTTCAGGAAATCCTTTCAGACTTTTCCTATATTTTTGTAATTTTTTCAAACTTAATCAGGTCAATCAATTTTGTTATCATACACATTGATGTAATAGCTTCTTACTCAGACAGATTAGATAAAGTAAGTATCACTGTGGACTAATCTTAGATATAAAAATTACAAAAAGCTATATAATAATTCTTCATTGTTTTTCTAGTAGCACAAAGGCACGGGTCAAATATTCAACTATTATGTTATCCAAGTTTCTCTTATAAATTGCTAATATAAAAAAGACTAACATAAGATTGTACCTGACGTCCTGATTGCTGCGGCTCTAGGTAGTAAATCTGTTGGAGGTTCTGCTTGTGCTCTTGCTGAGGGCTTGCATACAGCTGTTGCAGGATCTGGCCGTTGGAGATAGGAGCCTTCCTTTCTGGCTGCAGCTCTAACAGCTCTCGAGGGTTCAGAGAGAATACCTGCCCTGGACGGTACTCTTCGGGTCCAGGTCTGCTGGAAAATATTAATGTAAGTTAATATATTGATTATTTTATGGAGATCCTAGAATTGATCGTAAGATGGTAACTTGGAGTTAATGAACTGTTTAGTTTGTTTGTGATCAATACTGGAATTAGGTTTCTATTGTTAGAGTGTCTTGTAGCCGTTGTTAACCTAAATATGATAGGTTATGTTTGGTTCTTCTCATATTTTCTTGCCTCTTGTATAGTTTAAATCATCCGATCACCTGGTTAACACTAAAGTCTTGATTTTAAATATTAAAGAGTCTTGTTTGTTATGTTATTGCCTTGGTCAAAACCTATCTGTAAATCAAGGGTTAATACAAAAACTAAAATTTTGAGGTTAGGTTGTATCCAATTATTGACCTGGGCTGTGGCTCGCCGTAGTTAAGCGCGTTTACAGGAACTGCCATGATTGGGTATCCAGCTGCCAATAACGCGTGGTATTCCTCAGGAGTGTAGAACTTGTGGTTCTTAGGTGGTGGGAGAGTGGCCAGGCTCTGTCTGTAGTGATCCAATAGTCTTGCCCTCTCGAGTCTTAGGGCTTGTTCTCGGAGAGCCAGAAGTGGAGGTAAGGTGCCAGGGGGGAAAGCACCCGGATGAATGGCTCCCGGAGGTATGGCACCAGGCGGTATGGCCCCAGCAGGGAAAGCACCAGGTGGAAAAATTGGTAGACCTCCAGGATGAATCAACGGCGATGGCCCTACTGGCGATACTGGGTGAATTAAACCAGCGTTTGGCGATGCGTAGTCAGGAATTGGAGTAACTGCGAAACCAGACACGACCAGAGACGTGAATTCTTCAGGAGTGTATGACTTGCCGTCTTGCGGAGGTGGGATGTGAGACAAACGACGATCTTCCAAGCTAAGACCGCGGTGATCCACTGAGATCTCTGGACTCTGCAGTTGGTTTCCAATCACCTCCACATTTACTTCTTTCTGACTTTCTTTGTCAATATTGTCTTCGCTGCCTGAAGCTGTGCTAGGATGTTCTGTGCTCGACACTGATTCTTCTCTCGGCAATCTCTCGACGTTCGCACTTTGGTCCTCAGAAATTGGTTGTGGCGACGTCCGATTCCTAAAGATCAGACTCAGAGATAAGTATCTTCTGTTTAGTCCGTTCACCGTTATTCCTCATGCCACCAGAGTTTACCAAATTAAAATTAAAGCTGGAAATAAACTGGTTAGATTTCTAAAACCTCCAATCCCGATCGGTAAAATTTAAGAGCCAAATTGTTTCTAGAACCTAGTCGTAGGAGAACCGACGCCGAAGGGTGGTTAGCGATTCAGTAAGCGAATATCAACTTGGCTATGCGCCACACGAAGTGACCTTTAGCGAAAGAGTTTCCAAAGAAAATTTTATTAATATTTTTTGAAAGAAGTTTAATATTTATAAGATAAGGACTTATAGGAAGTTGTTAATTAAGGGAGCAGTTTTTTTGAAACGGGTTATAGATTTCTTCTTATTTCTTGATATTATAAGTAGAAAAATTATTGTTAAGGTTAATTAGGTTCTTATCCTCTTTATAATATGTGTTATTTTTATTTCCTGAAATTTAGAAGAGATTAAATCCGTTGGAAGATTTAAATTTTTAATGCCGAGCTTATAATAAAAATAATTAGTAAACTATTTGTGTTAAATCCATAACATAAAATAGTTAAAGGGCATGTTACGGATGTAACTTAAATTCATTTAATACGTACCTGAGATTATCATCTTGAGCCTCCTCTACAGGCGCTACTTGTTCCTGAAAATAAAAAAAACACATATTTACTATATACTATTAAAAAAAATAGGGTCAAACACATAATTTCCTCCGTTATTTTGTAGAATATATAAGTTGTTTTACGACGGGGTAGTTATCAATGCTTCCTACTAATATCGTACAAAATTATATGTCAACTATAAGATTCTATTATTTATAAGAATTACATTATTTTTTGTTTATATGGTAAGTTTAAAGCACCGCTATACTATATCTAACTATAATATTATTATATTGTAACCTAATTTACCACTACATCGCATCTAAAACTTCCAGAAGCAACTTATAATAATCAATCAATAAAAAAACTGATTATTAATCATCAGTACTTCAAGGTTCAATTATCTAAAAACGTGTGTAGGCATTGTAGGCTTCGTCAGAATAAACACAAACGTTTAAGATTCCCATGAGATTAGAACAAAAACAACTTTACAATCGATTAAAGTTTTTTGAAGCCCTGTAGTGATGACAATTAAACATCTTGATAATAATCTCTGTGCCCACAAGTACCTTCTTGGTAATGATATAGATAGATAGATATTGTCTCACACATATCAAACAAAAATAATAAAATTACATGTAGAAACTACTCTAGTGCCACAAGTGGAAGCATTATTGCTAAAAGCAATCTCTTTCAGGCTTGATGTAAGCAATAATACTATCGAAATTTAGAATTTTAGTCTCTCGCCTATTTTGCTAATATAAAATCTAAATGATTTCTCATAACTACTAAGTTCTCTCTATACACTCGTATAATTGTGTCATGTATGCCTTAATTTCTTTATGGCAGTGGCATTGAACTTACAAAAAAAAGACAACTTGTTTGTTTTCTTTAGAAACGCATATAAGTGGAAACATAGGAAATGTTTTTCATTTTCTGCGCCCCACAAATAACCATCAAGATACTAACCAGCTAAACCGTGTCGTGTCATAACAATCCAATTATCTATTACATTGAGCCTCGAAAGTGGAGGGAAATGGAGACAATGCTATTTGTCGGCCATTTTCTAAATTAGAGGTGTCATGCGTCGATAGCTCGATCAATTAGGTAGCGAGTTGGCACATATCCCGGGGTGGAATGTGGATGATCGATTGAAGAGAATGCTGAGATTTGGGATGTTTGTTGTTTGCAGCAGAACAACAGCACATATTTATTTATTATCTTTCCAATATATCCATATTATACAAACTGAAAGCGATTTCTGAAAGGTGTCGATTGAATTAATGTGTTCAGGGGGATGGTAAAAAAAACTGACGCCATACACCTTGTTGCAATATTTTCAAGCAGCACTAAACTTGTATTTTCTTAATCAGTATCATATCCAAATCAATTTGAAAGGAAAAAATAAATGATTATACTACGACGACGTTACATGCTCGAGATTTCTTTATTAACTATATGTAGTCTCACTTCTGTATGTACTAGGCGTCAAACTTTTTATAGCTGTGAAAATAAAAACAAAAAAAAAAAACTTTTGAGCAAATGTCACTGTTAATGTCGCACCTGTAGCGCCGTCCTCCTGTCAAACCTCATTCATTTCTTGTGTGCGGGCGTCGCAACATCATAAATTTCGTTGAATTTTACTATTTGAATTTTTCGTGGAAAAAAGTGTTTATTTCATGTGTTCAAGTGGTAAATTAGGAAAAGGAGCATCGGAATTTTAAAATAACGTCGAAAATTCGACGTTTGGTACAAAAACTAAGCAATTCATCAACCAGCTCAAAGGATAAAGGTTAATGCAACTACTAACATACCAAAGCAATCTTACTGCATTTATTCATCATCGATTTTCATTTTCTTGGTATAATCTTATATATTTTATAAAACTATACCGAATAGATCGTAAATATAGATTTTTTTTCAACAAATGATATAACGATATTTTTTTGAAATACCCACATTTTTGTCATGTAGATCGGAAACATGACTTTTCTAGCAATGTTTCTGTAACGATCTTTTTTCGATGTAGCGACATATTTGTTGTTTTTGTTACAAATACAATACAACAAAATATGAATTTATTTATTACCATTTTCTTACATACATTGTTCTACAGTTTATTCAATGTAAAAAGAACTAGATTTTCTAACCTATAACGGTTATTTTGTTTGTGATTCATATTTATTTGAGAACGGTTGATAACAAACTAGTCTAGTGGCACTGTGTGAACTTACCTTAAGTGAAGTTCAACCATAATTATACGAGACGACGTTACATGCGAAGAGATTTAAAGTCCCACCCGGACCCTGTAAATGTCAACAACATTGACTAACCTGTGTATTGTTAAATAGCACAAACGAGAGATGGCAAGCAGAGCATATATTAGTACTCCATGGTTAGACTCTAAAAATAATGAGGTTTGACAGGAGGACGGCGCTACAGGCGCGACATTGACAGTGACATTTGTTCAAAAGTTTTTCTTTTTTTTGTGTTTTTATTTTCACAGCTATAAAAAGTGTGACGCCTAGTACATACAGAAGTGAGACTACATAGTTAATAAAGAAATCTCTTCGCATGTAACGTCGTCTCGTATAATTATGGTCGAACTTCACTTAAGGTAAGTTCGTTTAACCATTAATTATATACCATGTTTCATATCAAATTGCTTCTGACTTCTGCCAGTAATGTCACTACTAAATTTCCTTAACACATAAACCAGCTGTGAAAGGATCAAATAGTATAGGATATACCTACCAACACAGGACATTAGATCAAGTCTATCGTTAGCAAGTAATGAATAGTTTAGTCATCAGAAACCCCGCACCATTAATCAAATGACACAATGTCCATGCTCCAGCCTATTAGACTACCCTGCAACGTGGGAGGGCTAAATCTTTTGTACACTGGGTGGAAAATTCAGATATTAATGTTTTTGAAATAAATATTTCATGTATTGACTCCCGCTAATATTATAAAGGCTTTGTGTGTATTTGTTGGGTTGTTACATCTTCAGGATCAAACGACTGAACTGATTTTGATTAGATTTGGTGTGAAGATAGATTAGACTCTAAATTTACACGTGGACTACATATCGGATTAATGAAAGCAACCCGCAGGGCATCGCTTGTGGACTGTACATAATATTACTCGTAGCAACAATATAGAGGATTCTCTTGCCATTTGCACTGTTAATTAGTTATTTATAACTCTATGTCATTTCATTTAAAATGGAACTTTGAAATACTTAGAAAATGAGAATCATGTCATAATCACTGCATTTCTTGTTTACTAACAACATATTGGAACATTGTCTTCTTAATATTAGCAACATATTGGAATTCTAGTGGACGCCCGCGGCTTCGCTCGCATTATCAATATAATATATAATACTCAAAGGTGACTGACTGACTGACTGATATAGTGATCTATCAACGCACAGCCCAAACCACTGGACGGATCGGGCTGAAATTTGTCATGCAGGTAGACGTATAACGTAAGATTCCGCTAAGAAAGGATTTTTGGAAATGCCACTTTTAAAGGAGTGAAATAGGGGATGCAAGTTTTACTTCTTAATGCGAGCGGAGCCGCGATCACCCACTAGTTTCAGAAAAGTAGCCTATGGTACTCCAAATACTACGTACATACCTACCTACATGGTTATACGTTCAGGCGTTTGCGTGATGAGCGTTTAAATAAACAGACACACAGATAAACAGTCCATTCAAGTAATTGTTGGAACGGTTTCTGCTATCAATTTAAGTATCTCCAAACATATTTTTAAACACCTTGAATATTCAGACTTTTAACCCTCTTCAGCTTTATTATATGTATATAGAAATAATTATCCTCCATATATTTTGCTTAGTGTGCCCAGGCCTTAAAAGACCTATTTCATGACTTGACAAGTCGGCAAAATTCATCCAATTTTGGTTGTAATTGACATTGAGAGGAGATACGCATTTTTTTTTTCGTTAATTTAAAAATGACCATCTATTTTAAAGCTGCATTTTTTATTGATGTTTCGATATCTAGTTAGAAAGTCAGAAATGTTGTATTTGGATATTTTTCTCATAATTTATAAAAACATACAAAAGTATGTTTCCTAACAAGTTGTTTGTATGTTTCCTAACAATTTGTTTAAAAAACACACCTTTCGAAAAACACTCCTAGCTTACAAGCATTGTCAGCATATGCAAGCTATATTGCGATTTCTGTTACAGAGGTCTGGTACATGCTAAATGTTGAACCTACCTACCAAAAATATATTCTATTCTCCTAAAAACATCTCTTGATAACACTTATTGCTTATTGGATCCTTTTTCCAAGAAGAACACAAGTCTTCTTCAAATCCAGAGTAATAGGTTTCAACTAGGCAAGCGTGCTACATCTTAGACTACAGTGGTGCTTAACATAAGGCAGGCTGTAGTCAAACGCAAGCCTATTCCGTGTTAAAAATCTACTAGTATGTACACACTTAGATTGGTCATAATTTCAAAACAACAGAACGCCAACTGGACAACGATGCTATTAGACTGCACTTTGCAAGATCTATGCAACTATGCCATTATGAGGCATGGTGTAAGCGCTATTAAATAAGAATTAGAGAGCTCTAGCAATATACAAGAGAAGGGAGTTAAGTAGCAACTCATTAAGACATTATACGAGGAAAATTTGATGTGACATAGCTGTAATTAGTGTGGTTACAAAATTAAAGTAATATGTGAATGTAGCGAGTGTGGCTTAGCGGTTCCAATGTCTGCTTTTTATCCAGACCAACCCTGGTTCGAATCCGGCCCTACACCAATGACTTATATTTTCAAGTTATGTGTGGACTTGCACTCGCTTAACGTTGAAGGAAAACATCGAGAGGAA
Organism: Macaria liturata; assembly: GCA_964023185.1. Taxonomy (NCBI): domain Eukaryota; kingdom Metazoa; phylum Arthropoda; class Insecta; order Lepidoptera; family Geometridae; genus Macaria; species Macaria liturata. Next base: position 5,855,354 of record OZ026828.1, on the reverse strand, counting down.
ACCGACATGTTTGAGGACCACACATTTACGTGGACATTTGTGTATTCCGTGGAAGAACCTGGGTGCCCACCACGTGGTATCTGCCCAAGAAAACTCCCTATCACGTCTATAGAAGTTTAGTAACAGATATTTCTAGATATTCCTATTACTAAGCTTTAAGAATAGGTCTACAACATTTCAAAGAAAACTGTAGGTACAATAACTTTTTTGCGAATAGAGCAAGAACCTTTTTACGCTTGAAAAGGTTTTATGTGACAGTATTCTGTATTTTCTTCTACATCACAAGAAAAATATTCCTAAGTTACACATTTGTTATTATAAGGAAAACGTTATTTTAGATATTTCGTATGTTTTCTGTAGGTAATTGTTATGAGTTATTGTTAGAGTTATTCTTAGAGTTATTCTTATAGTTATTCTTAGAGTTATTCTTAGATTTCTCTTAGAAAAACCTTTTTTTTTTCCAAGAAGTAAATTAATTCTATAAATAAGTCCGTAACAGCATTAAATTGTTTTATTTCGGTTAAGCTAAGTCTTTGCATGTCTTGTAGGTGGATTGTGGTGCACTTTTTAAATTTCGTTTTATATTTAAGATCTTTGTACATACCCGTGTTCGCAAAGGAATAAACGAATTTTGAATTATGAATAGCTTTAGTATAGTAGATTAGATTATGCGAGCATCATACGAGTACTTACGATTGCTTGTTCTAGTTTGAAAAACACGATGAAATGAAATGGGCATGGAGTCATTTTATAGTTTTAGCCACAATATGTTTTTTTTTTGTCACAGCGTTTTGAAATTTTGTGTACTCTTATATACTATCTGCAATAAAAGAACACTCTATGGTAGAAAACTCAGGAGTGAAGAAGGAAACAAAATTCACAAACATTCACATATTTAGTACCTATTAGTGTGATTACTGCTATTCAATTTAAACACTTCACAAAATTCGTCACAGTATTAGAACACTACACTGTAAGTACATACTTCTGTCAGACTTTGTACATAAAATGTATGTACTTATATTGCGGTCGCGTGATTCTTCTAATGGATGAAATGTCACGCGTGCTTGACTCTGCAATCTATCTGTCGCTTTATTGACGGGATTGCGCCAATCAATTTCCATTGAGCAAATGTTTTGGTGTTTTCAATTTGTCAATCACATTGTACCTGTTGTACCTTGTGCTATCAGTATGCATATAAATGAACGTTCGAGAGTGAACCTGTTTCTTGTAAGCAAGTGTGTTTAATGCTTGGTCAATATCTACTTGTGTGTGAATCGGTTGAGCATAAAACAACCATATTTTAAATATATATATGAACGAAGGATTTTTTTAAATGACTCATTTACTTTATCAGAATGTTGCAATAATAAAATATATACATATTTTTTATTATGTTTCAATTCCAAGCTTAATCTATTGCCATCAAATTTCATTTAAATTAGGCCAAAAATCAAATACTGAAATTTTGTCTTTAAAATATAAGTGTGGTATGCCACACTCTATGTCAAAGTGGCGTAACCTCTTTACTGCTCAGGATTACAACCACAAAAGTTCAATCTAAAATCCTCAGCGCAGAATAAAGCTGGTTTTCTCTCCGTAAATCTCTAGCTTTTACCCTGGAAATCCTCGTCTGTGGGAAGCCACAGACCGTTAATTTGTTGCCAATGGAACCGGCGGTTGACTTTATAGCATTTCGGATAAACACTGGCTTAATAATAAAGTCGAATTTAATGGAGAGAGACTGAAAGGTTGTGTTTTATTGCTTGATTCTATGAAAAGAGAAATTGAAAACAAATGTTGTAACACGAATTAGATTAGATTGTCTAAAATCTATACTAATATTATAAAGCTGAAGAGTTTGGTTGTTTGTTTGAACGCGCTAATCTCAGGAACTACTGGTGCGAATTGAAAAAATCTTTTTGTGTTAAATAGACCATTTATCGAGGAAGGCTTTAGGCTATATAACATTACGCTGCAACTAATAGGAGCGAAGAAACAATGGAAAATGTGGAAAAAAACGGGAAAAATTATTCATCTTTGAGGGCTTCCGTTGCGTGCGCAGCGAGAACGGTTCAAGATATCAAAAAAATATGTCAGAAAGAATTAGTCCTCTTGAAATGATGTAATAAAATGTCTGCAACAATATATGTCTATATTTAAGGTTAACTCACTAAAACCGTTTTTATGGTAATAACTATTCCACGTGAACGAAGTCGCGCGCACCAGCTAGTTGGAGATAAATAACTTTTCAGAACATTTTTTTATTTATTCAGTTGTTGTAGCTTTAAATTGGCAAAAGCATTCAAACAAAATTACCAATAAAATGGCAAAGAGTTTTTTCTATTTACATTTGTAATAATGACTCTATCAATTATGTGCTAACGGCATACTGTATCTAGCAGGTGTGTAATGTACATAAAATTTAACTTTATTAAAATATAATCTAGGCTTTATTAAAAACAAATCGCTATCAAATCTTGTCTCACAAAAGTTCAGAATACTACAATAATAATTTCCCCACTAAATCGCAGTATAAAACGCCGTCAAAGTTTCGTTTTGTTTCTCTCCTTGAATCGATCGTGAGTTAAAAGTTGCTCGGCTAGAGTTGCAAACTCAGACCACCTCGTTGCTAGACCAACTTCCAAGCGCCTGAACTAAACTATACTTGTTTTAATCGTGAACATGCAACGTGTTTTTAAGATTTATTCCAGGTAGGAACTGCCCTGTTAGCTTAGTAGGTAGTGGCTCTGCCTTCTAATCTAGGGGTGTGGATTCGATTCCCGCAAAACACAAGTAATTACCTACGAAATTTTTTGTTTTTTTTTTTTTCAAAACATTTATTTACAGAACATAGGATACATAAAGATGGTAACAGGTATTTCAGAGCGCTACGTTCTTACCCATAGGGTGTGCAAATATGTACATTAAAGTGACAATAAATTTAAATACCTACTAGATTCATTAAGGTACACAAAAACATGACAGGCTTTAAACAAGTAATTATTGAATTGAGTCTGGTCGTTTCTATGTATAATAAGTATGTATTTACGAAAGAAAAGTATACATTGTATTATGTACCTATACCGTTATCTAGTACACACGATGCAAACGTAAGCTTAGTATGAGCAAAGAATACAGATGGGGCTAGATGGCACTGTGTGATTATGTCCTGATATATATTTTTAAACATTTAGTTGTATAAAAAAAAACTTAAAACGAAAAAATCGTAGTGACGATATTCTATGGTTGAAAAGAGTATATATGTACAATCAGGAATTTATGTCAATTCACAATAAAATGTTAACTACTTCCCGTGATCTGCGTGTCTTTACTTTTAGTTTTCATTATATCGTCCTATATTTTTCTCTCCATCCAATGGTTGCCTGGAAGACATCGCTTTTAGCGATAAGGCCGCCACTTGTGGCACTAGTATAAGTTTAATCTATTTCTTTGTATTTTATTTTTGTGTGTGTTACAATAAAGAATATTCTATCTATCTATCTATCTATATTTCTGCTTTGTTGTGATTTTTAACATGGATAGTGGCAACCACTAGCCATTATCATATTTTTAAGATAAAGTATATTGTAACTAAGACAAGGCGTGTTGAACTATTAAATTTTATTTGTCAGTGATTTGAATCAACTGTAAGCTGTGAGTTTTTTGATTATTCATACAATTAAAAAATACGAGATTTACTTTGATATATTATTAAGTTAGCTGCCACGTTGTACAGAATTTAATTTATTTTCAACTTGTTTCACGACTAAAATTATACTTAATTCTACCTGGTAAAACTAACACAACAATATTAAAGATATCATCTGCAAATTTTAACAACATGTGAACTATACCCATTTATTTAGTGAATTTCGTCAACTGCGTTTAAAAGGTCCTTTCAGTTTCAAGGATATCTACATTCCCTCTCAATGTCCTCACGGCTCGATGGCCGACTGATATTGAGTACTTCGAGTGTCCATCTATTTAGCATACTACTTATTTATTAAGTTAGGTACCCGACGATTGATTTGATCAGAAGTTAAATTAATCTGATCATAGCTGGTATCGTGTTGTTTAGGATAAATGTAGATGTCACTTGTCATGGACTTTCTAGTACAAATTTTGGGGTGGAACTGGTACAAATATCAATTAATCAATTAATTCGGTTTTACATAACCATAGTGTGGCAGTTGTTAAGCCAAGTCAGAGGCCTCTCAGGTCATTTGTAAACTATGACACCAGATTTGATATGAATTAAAATAATTAAAAACTGTAATTGAACGAATTCAGAACTCTTTCTACATATTATCTAGCTATATGTTTCATTATGTAATTTCTTTGGTGTGCATTAAAGACATATCTTATCTTATCTTATTATCTTCTGAGAGGCTCGCATACAATAAAAAATCTACACAATCCCACGGTTGCCAATGTTTAAAAGTTTATGACTAGTACTGCATTGCCACTATCTCCTAACCTACGTCTAGTGCACGAATTTATGTACCTTTAACCTAGAGTCATTCTCTCGTGACGAAATCTAGGGCACAGTGAAAGGGCTAGTACCTTACTTCTTTATCTGCTCTATCAATACTAGAAATATTGCGGCAGGACATTATCAAGGAAAAGCTAAAGAGTAAGCTTTCGAGAGATATTGACCTATTGATGGAGAGAACAAAGTTGGATTTGCGCAACTGTCTATATGTTTAGCTGTTAGTCATAGTTGTTTGCTAACCTACAGTCTAGGACAAAATAACAACATAAAAAATAATTGTTTAATTCCAGTACTACAAACACGATGTTATTTGCTTTCATGTATTGTAAAAAATCGCACTACAGAATTAAAATAATACCTACTTGAATATTTAGATTGTTACTGGGATTGTGAAGTTAAACCAAGTTAGTACAAATACCAATTTTATACAACCGTTAACGCTGTCAATCTTTCGATAAGTGACCAAGATATGGCATAATTTTGGACGCATCCGTGATGACAAACAGACGGGAACTACAATTTACGTTAAATTGTAGGATCCAGCTGTTTATCATATGTACTTACCACGGCCGCCGTCAAGCCATGTAAGCTTCCTTTTTTTTACTTAAAAACATGATCGAGTATTTACGATATTTGGAGATGAAAAACACAATTACAGTAGGTACCTACAATTTTCACTCATAAATGAAATGAAAATTTTCAATTAACGCCTCTTGAGCGCGAAAAGGTACGATTTATGTCGCGACCATTGTGTCACGTATCGAGTAAAAAGGTAAAAAGAAAATTTATGTTTCGTAATTTCCGTTTCGAAGTAGAACAGTGACCGGAAAATATCAGGCAGTAGTTCATCGACATCATTATTATAGACATCTTATTGCAGTTTAAATGGTACAATGAACATCTGATACATATGCCACCACACGACCCTATTAGTAAATGTTATTTGATCATATTCACGTTTTGATATTTGATACATGATTAAACAGCCGCGGTACCAACGTGACAACTTTGAAAACTTTTCTTTTTTTTCTGCGAATTTTGGCAACGAAACCTTGTTCGTGATTTTCTTTTGCGAAGGGCGGTTGGTATAGAAATTGAATTATGTGTATTTTGCAATATTTAAAGAAAAAAATTGGTAAGGGTTCATAGTTTTAAGTCCACTGTTAGATCATATTATTGGGCATTTGACTGTTACGGTTTTTTCAAGGAATTTATAACTTGAATGCTGATAGCTTATTTTTACATGTACCTATATCAATATTATTAATCAATAAGTGTGTTTGCAATCCATTTATTTAAATTTAAAAAATATTGTTTAACGTTTGCGTACCTCATGTGAGGTTGTAATGGCGGATATACTTATATTTAATGTGATCTTTATGTACCCATTTACATGCAAATAAATAAATGAATCTGAATCAGAATTTACTATTTCTATAATCTACAATCAATTTCAAATAAGGCAAAGACAGCGCAATACTCCAAGAAAAATAAACATAGTAACATGTATTAAAGTAGTAGTTAGTAAATGTGCCGCGGCGGGATACTGCAGCTCTGAAACACAAGATCCACTGGATACTTAGCTCAGAGCTCAGTACACTTCTGACGTACTGTACTAGTGCATAAGATTTCATTTGTTTTTGTAATAGCTATGTAATGTACGTACACGTAAGTATTACTGAGCTAAGCTATTTTTGCCGCTGGCTGAAAGTTTGAACTAACAATAAGGTAATACAGAAAACAACAATATATAAACTCTATGTTTGTAGTAGTGTACAAGCAGTAGTGGCTCTGTAAACTTAACACGGCATGCTTACAAAAGTCCCAAAAAACGAAACCGCAACCATTTAAACGGTAAAAAAATGTAAATAGTTCAATAAATCACATTCTTAAATCATTGATCAGCCTTTAAAAAAAGTTGATAAATTGGTAGTCTTCTTCTTCTTCGCATGAAAGTGGCCAACTGTGGTGTCAAGAGTTTTCAAACCGCCCTAAGGGTTTTTGACATGGCTTAACAACTGTAGAACTGAAAACAGCCTAATTGGTAGGTAGGAGTATCTGAATTACATTTATATTGTCTGCGCAATGGCTGTTCGTTATAGCAAACGTTATAAAAAAATGTGTCAACGGTAGAAACGTAGTCAAAGCAAGTGCTTGCAGAGGTACTAGTTGATTTTTTATGTCCTCATGTCTGTCTGGTACGAGAAAAACATGATCATAACCGTAAGGCTTGAAAGAAACAAGTCCTTAGTTCTTGGTTATGCGAAAATAGAGACTGGAGTCAGAAATATGTGTGATTTTATGTAACCGCTTTCTAAAAGAAGGATATTTATTTATTCGACCCGAGTAAGTTTGATATACCTACTAGCGGCGTCCGAATTTTACTGAAAATGATAAATTACTTATCTGTGTTATAAGCTGGCTTCATACTAAATTCTATCTAAATTAGTTCAACCATTTGTTAGTGAAGATGTGTCAAACATATACACACACACCGCACAACTTTTGCTTGTAATTAATGACATTATATTGTTTGAAATTTAAAAATTTGCTAAAACCTGTGATTCATCTATTCAGGCTTTCAAACCTATTTAAGTCAACAAGATTTTTGAAGTAGGTAAAGGCCGGATAAAAATAAGTTTCTCTTGCTGAATTACATACCTGTTTCCTAGCCTGTCTATACTGTAAAGCATAGGACCCCTCCTGCGTCTGCCGCTTGTCTGTGCTGTGCGCTGTGGGGGCTGCTTCTTTCGCAGGCGCTTCCGCTGCGTACGCGCATACGGCGATTGCTATAACAAAGAGAAATATGATGTTTAATTAAATGCTTTCTCAAGAAAAAAGGACTCGTGGTTAATAAATTTCTTTCTTCTTTTTTTGAGATTATTGGTTATTATAGTACTATAGTCGTCAAACCATATCAGAGAACTTATAAAAAAACTTTGGGTGGTTTGAAAATGTTCGACACCAGAGATCACAACACTTTAACAATCAAAGCATAATAGTCAGTATGAAAAAAAATGCTATCAATCTGGCCGCACTCCCGCACTAGATATCAAAATGCTACACTTCGCAAAAAAACGAAAATTTAAATAGGAGTCGCCCGTATTTTCTCTACATTTTGGACGTTTATAACAGACAAAAGGACCTTTTAAAAAAATTGGAGATATTTTTTACTCTGCACTTATCATGTCAGAGACAAGGCAGTTTGATAACTTTTTTTTTTTGTTGTTCCGTCTATACTTCCTCTGACAACGAATTTCAGAGACATTGTTAGACTAAACAAATTGCTTACGCAGTTTACTTTGTTTATTCATCTGATCGGTAAATAATTTCACCTTTTTTATTGTTCGTTCTAATAATGGTAATAATAAATAAATAGCATTACTGGTTTTTATATCTTAAATACATACATACATTCCGAGTTTGATAACTTTGACACCAGAGTGGGCTACTCAAACGAACACATACACATCACGTGTGCTAAATCTACCGGTTTATCATCTATCGAAGTAGATCAAAAACGTATCGTAAATGAGCTATAATTTCTCCAATAAAAATAAATGGCGTACTGATCGCATATTGGATCTATATTTAACCCACATTGGTAAATATCTAAATGCTACATCGGTACCTCGTCGTTGTGATACGCTTCATTAAGCGATACATGTTAGTGATTGTTAACAAGGAGATAGATTAGATTTTTTTCTTCTGTTCATTTAAAAAGAAAATGCTGTTTAGTTAATGTTTTACTTGTGAACCTGGACTTAAATTAACAGCTTCTAGAATTTCGTTTCATTTTGTAGTTTTCCCTTTTTCGATAACTGAAGAACTTAAACCTCCTGGTTTATTACCCAACAAAAATGCCCATAAAAAGTCCAAAGCATATATTCTACATAGCTACTATAAGAAATGTTTGCCTACGTATTTCTTTGTTAATTTTAAATGATCTACGCCAATAACAAGCATCTGAAAACTAAAACCATTACAATTACAAATTCTTCATAAGTAAGTGTTACTTGTGTGTGTTACGTCAGATGATATGGTAGTCAAATACCTCGCTATCTAAAGAAATAATATTGTAAAGAATCTTATATATCTTACAAGTGTTTGTTTAGTATCGGTATGGGTAGATGGCGCTGTGCGGAATGTCCCGAAATATATATATTTTTTTAACAATTTTATAAATGGACGCATGGAGGGAGTTGGGGGAGACCTTTGCCCAGGAGTGGGACAGTATAGGTTAATAAAAAAAAACATTTTAATAGCTATAAACTAGCTCTTTGTGCACTGGCACTCTCAAGCGCACGGCTGGCTGCGCGCTGCTAAATTAATTACAAGAACAACAAAGAGATTTTACGGCATTGTTCTGAAGAATTTCAGCGTTTTATGATACGACTATTAATATCTATTAGCATTGACTGGAACATATTGCTCTCGTGTTACGGCTATTTTAAGAAATAACAATATATTTTTTATTTTCATCATGGTATATTTTTAGAATATGATCGAGTTAAGCAAAGCACATATCTCATTGTTGTTATCATGGCTTACTATAACAGACGCTCTCAAAGCATTACTTTTGAATTTAAAAACCTTCATTTAATAAGAAAAAACGACTTTTTACATTTTATTTATTTACCTATTTAATCTACCTAAACAGAAAATACTATTTCGTGCCTTCCGGGGTTCAAATTGGCACCCATCGTTTTCGGTAGATCACTACAAAATTGGATAAAAACAGCTTCAAATCTCATTTCATTAATAAATAATTTAAATGTCATTAAGTCACGCTAATCTGCCCTACAATGTCGGTCGAATACGACCCACGAATTTTACCATACATAACTCAGGAAACCATCTAAAAGCGTCATAAAAACGCATAATACGCTTAATTATTTGGCTATTAATTATATTTGAGGGCTAATATAAATCTTTACTAACTAGTTACGTGGATACGAGTTAAGACGACCCAATAACCTAGCTGTTGCAATACTACGATACCGGAAATCTTCTAGAAAAGTGTATAATAAAATATCTTGTTGACAAGATTATTTAATCAAATGTTGTTTGTTTGAAATATTTTGTTTATTATACTATAGTAATTAATTCCCGCTAGAAAAAAAGATAAAAGGAGGATAAGTGTAAAGTCGTCAAATTAGAAGAATTGTTTTGAGTTTTGTGTTTTTTTATTATATTTATTGTCATAGTCATAGTCATAGTCATATCGTTTATTTGCAAATTGTAAAGAACACTTAACAATGACCCTGATAGGGTATGCAAATATGTACATAATGTATATGTAAGTCTGAGTGAGAAGCGGCCCGATTCATATCTCAATTTAAAATTTATCTCAATTATTCAATTTCTCATTTAAAAATTCGTCGACGGAGTAATAGCATTTCGTAGTCAAATATATTTTTATTGTATTATATTGTTTGTCTGTTTAGTTGTACCAACAAGTACTTAGTTGTAAACAAGTAAGTTGTTAACTTATTTTAAATCAAGCAAGCCCAACAGGACAAAATATGTGCCCTGATGTTTCAGTATTTTTAGTATTTAAGAAATTTATTCAAAATTGAAACTTTTAACTTAAAGTAAATCCAAATGGAGATTTTAGAATCGTATTTAAATTTAACGCAAAAATGGCACTTACGAGCAAATTCACGAAATTTTCCGTCTTCAAATGCATTTGCCCAAAACACCTCATGCATTTAAAACGAGTCTGAATGTTTTCTAATTAGTTTTCCAGACACGTACCTACCGACTGCCAAAGTATTCCTTAATAACCACTGAGTAAGTGTTATAGGTATACTTTACCTATTTAGGAACCGGTATCTTCTTCGAAGGCCAAAGACTCTCATAAACTGAGAAATACAGTTTGCAAAAAAATGCAAATATTTTCGAATTACGAAACATTTGAACGTTGACCAAAACTCAAAATGATTTATACAATTTTGAAACGGAAAATTTTGTCGTGATCCAAATTGTGTCAGCATTTAATTATTTTTTGCCATCTGTTAGGCGAATTTTCGAAATAGTCATTTAATAATGGACCTAGATTTATAAAAAACTAGTGGGTGGTCGCGACTTCGCTCGCATTAAGAAGTAAACTTGCATCCCCTATTTCACCCCTTTAAAAGCGGGCGTTTCCAAAAATCCTTTCTTAGCGGATGACCACGTCATAACATATACCTGCATGCCAAATTTCCGCCCGATCCGTCCTGTGGTTTGGGCTGTGCGTTGATAGATCACTATACCAGTCAGTCAGTCAATCAGTCAGTCAGTCACCTTTGAGTTTTATATATTTAGATACAATGACAGTCCCTCTATTTTACCCGCGTTTAACGGTCTAGATCCAATCTATCTTCAAAATCCAAGTTTCAAGCTACATAAATTGATTTAAGTTGATTGATTTGATTGTTTTAAATTTCACACTGCTGAGTAATCATGCAGAAGGAACAAACACACTCACACACAAAGTTTTCTATTTATTAATGTATGATAACATTATTAGTGATAATTATTTACTTTGTTTATTTCTTTACTTCTTTTATTGCAGACGGTAGTGCATTGACTCGACCTGGTTCTCACAAAGATAAACTATACCTATATAATAACAAACGTATAAAAATAACGTTAAGCACCCCAAAAAGCAAGAAACTGGATTAGCTATAGTAAGTAGTAATAAATTGAAATGTAAAAAAAAAACGGATTTTTGTGTCATAAATTCAATGTTTGTAAATTTAAGTAAATTTTGATTTTAAGGAAAAAACATTATCGATGGCGTAAATGCATATAAGCATGAGATACATATATCGAAGACAAGCTATATTTTTTGTTTACGCACGTGTACAGAAATTTGTTTATAAAGGGCTTGGTTTGATATGGGTTTTGTTTTAAAAGTATATAATTCTCTAAATTGAAACAAAACATAATACAGACCCGAAGAACTTCATAAGCCTCCACACATAGTCTCCCTTTGATCCGAAATATCAATTTCAGTGAACCTAAGTAAACCTTAGACCTCCCCGGAAAGAAAATAACAGAGGTGGCAATTCCCACATTATTCGATTATCATACATATCGCAATCAGCAAATTCGATTCCACCCATCCGATTATCATGACTCGAGTATCAAAAAAAAGTTTCGCAAGTTGCATCTGGAATAGTGATGTGCTTCATTAATAATTCATTTTATGTGGGCTAGTGTTATAATGTATTCTAACATCAAAATCGTAATATAAATGAATCGCTGTTTTACTACAATCCGTGCAAGATAATTTTATAAACAGCTGATGACAGCACTTATTGGAGGTTCTCAAAGACACAATAATGAACAAGACAGTGTATTTCTGGCTTGAATGATTATCTCTATACTCTTGCAATTTCTATATAAAAATCTGACAGTGTCTTATCAATTGACAGTAAAAATCGTTGGTTGGTTTAGCCCTTATGTGTGTTTAATTCTTTGATCTTTCTAGCTTTTTTTTTGTTGAGTTTTTAGTTCCAATCTTATCCACGTGCATGGTTATTTTGCGTGGACTCTACAGCACTTTTACTTTTCGTTCTGTCAACTGGCAGAAGATTCTGTTGGCTCGGTTGCGTCGTGACAAATAGCGTCGTGTGTATAGATAACGCAAAATAAATAACGGTGCAGTATCGTAACTTTATATTGACTTGTATTGTTTCTTTTAGATTGAGGATAGTTTACAAATATATTTCAGCGTCCATTACTATTAAAGAAAAATCAAATAAAGCCATATAAGTAAAGTCAGTTTTTCTTGTTATAGAAGTGATTATTTCAAATTCAAAATTCAAATTATTTTTATTATGTCAAAATAAACACAGTACTTAGATTAGGTAATGTACAGGAGTTTAAATCTTACATGTAGCAGTACAAGTTGGTATTCCATTGTTCCGCGCTAAGTCCTATAGATGGGCTTGTGTTGCAGGACAATGTTTCCTTCTGTGACCTTTTATTAGATAGTAAAACTCATATTAAAAACAAACATTTTTCACTTTACAAGTTTGTAAATAGACTAACATAACCTTCAAATTTGTAAATACATTTGTGCTGCCAGGCTTAATATGTAAAGTTTGTAAGAGATATTTAGAGGGTATAATATCTGTTCATGAAGTAAAAGTAAAAGGTATAATATTCCTAAAATTATGTTTGTTAACATTTAAATGTGTTTGTATTGCTATCTTGAGATATCGTTAAGATACACTCTAGATTTCTCTGTTCAGAATTATAAGATGAAATTCAACCAAATGTTCAACCTTATACTTACCCAAACTATGTCAATACCTACACACTTAATTTTATTCTGCAAGCAACTTAATGTTTACAAAATGTCAAACCAATAAACCCACCAACAAAGTTAACCAACTGCCGTAAAGAATCTATCGCATAATATGGCCACTGAAAGTTGCGGTCGAAAGTGTTCGCGTGTAGTGAGGAACGCGACTAAGTAAAAGTAAACTTCCTAATCGTTGCACTGTCTACGTACAATAGACAATTATCCAACACGCGATACGAGCGGGATTCGGAATACTGTGTCAGCTTTGAAGGTCAAGATTCACTCGCTTTCGACAAGGTTTTTGAACTCACTTTTTACGATAACATTTTGTGATTCGGTGATTTTGCTCGCGCGTTTTCTTGATGGGCTGGTTTATTTTGACGGTCTTGAATTATAGGCTATCGAGGCGAAGACGATTTGTATGTAACGTCGTGTAGAGAAGGCGGGATTCTGAATTTCTCGCCACGATTTTCGCTTTCACAGTAAGTATTTACATTATTACGAGTAACTGGGTACGGTTTTGCGTTACGCCCCATGGTTTTTTGGTGCATTACTTACTGTCGAAGCTCGTAAGTACATAGTCGTATACTTAGTAAGTATGTGTACCAAATTTACTTTTCTAAAAATAGTAGTAGTAATAACAAAATAAAATTCAAATACTGACGAATGAATTTATAAATGTACTCGTACCTACCTACATTTACAATGCTATTGTAACACCTGCTTGAAATAAAGATATCAGATAGAATCGCAAAATACTATCTACATCTTTATCTGAGAAAGATTAGAAGGAGAAATACCTGTTATACGTAAACACCGTCCATAGGTTAAAACTATTAACCTCTAATTGCTCTGCTATTCACCAAAACAATGGATGCGTGCCAAAAATCCCTGACACCTGATATAAGGTTATTCTCATGATAATACAAAACAAGAGTCCATTAACACCCATAGCCTCGCCAAATATAGGCCACTATTAACACCGGTCTGAAATTAACAAACTAAGCATTCGTCATACTAAGAATTGAAGTTTACTTCCCACGGAATAAACGCCAAAGCGCCGTTTGGTCACGGAATAAATTAAAGTTTGGTTAAGGGTCGTTATTAAAGTTGTAAGGCCTCTCTAAGATCTCACAATTCATTTACAGATCTGTTATTGAGACTGGTGACTAGAAATTTACTACAATAAATTGTCATAAGTTTGTTGGCAATAAATAAAATCAAATACAATGAAATAATACCTACGGCGTATAATTTATAGGATTCCTACTGCGTACGAGTAATTTAGATTCCACTAAGAAAATAAAGAATAAATAAGATGAAATAGGTTAAACAATGACTATTTCAAAGATGATTTACTAGAATAATTCCCATTTAAACTCAGCCAAATTTTTGCTAACCGCCATAAATCTACTAGTTTTTAAATCTGCATCGTCACAAATCTCAACAATGTAACCAGCTCTGGTACACTTTCATCTAATCTAATCACATGTGACTCATCGTATTGTAAGAAATATGCATCATATTTTTGCGAAACGGCGGCCATTTTGTGCAAATAATAGAAGTAATAGGACCGGTGTCGGCTTTCGCTGGTGAATCTTCTGAGGATGTATAAATCTTGATGGTCAGACAGCTACAGGCTCACTGAGTTTTCTATTGCAATTTGCTGAGTTTCAAATTCGTAATTAATGGGTGTATTGTTTGGTGACAGTTGGAAATATTAATTTTATAAGAGCTAGTATAAAATTAATATGGAAAGCAACGCTCTAATTTATTGAACGTTAAATTCTATCATTTCTATTATATCTCCTTTTCTAACTGTAATTCTGATTTATTTGACATAGTAATTGAGATAAAAGGTAACTACGTAAAGTACAAAAGTTTTATCTTAATCGGATCAGCCACAGATTATTGTTACATGCTCATAATAATTTCAGTAAAAAATATCCTTTCGACTTTTCTTCTTTGGAAAGTTGACATAATGTAGATTGCAGAGTATGGTAGGTAGATAAACGCATAACTATGTTAAAATATAGGTAATCACATATCCAATTTTGCCTTTCATAAGCATTTCTTACAAATCCTTTGCAAACGAGCCTGTGCTAATTCATCTAGTGATCCATCAATCTGCTTCCACCAATGACGCCACACAAATTACTTGCAAAACATCCAATAGGGAGTTTTGTAATATTTCGGCGAGTATTAGCCCTCTGTGGACATACAATCCAATTTATGTATATAGTCGTGTGTGCCTATGTATGTATGTTAACTACTATTTTTTATAGCACTTTCCGACCGATTTTTGATAAAGATCCATGCTTAGCGTTATGCTTCTATGTATTAAAATAAATTGCTGTTATTTTAACTACTGCTATCACCTATAATATTCTGTTGTATATTATATGTATTTGTATATAAACATCTATTTTATTATATTAAGTATGTGTATTGTGTATTTATATGTATGTATAATATATATAATATATATTTATATATAGTATATATTAGTAATTTTTCTTATTTCCTTTTTGTTGTACACCACATTCTTCTTTTTTTTCTTTTTGCTTATTTCTGTCCAGCCGAAGGTTGCCTGGAAGAGATCGCTTTTAGCGATAAGGCCGCCGCTTGTGGCACTAGTTTAGATACAATTTGTTTTATGTACTGTTTTTTTAATATGTGTCAACAATAAAGAGTTAATCTATCTATCTATCTATTAATTGTACGAATTGCCAAATATTTCTAAACATCAGTGTTAACATATTTATTTATCTGTACTGTTTATTTATTTTGTGTTGATTTCAGGACAGGTAAATATTTTTTAAGCTAAGCATAGCTGTGTCGCTAAGCTGTCACTAGGCAAAAAATCCGACAAAGAAAGAAAGAAATTACAAGATTATCTGTACCATCATTATCGATTGCCATCTTTATATGGAAGTTTGGAGGTCAAGAGGCAAATTTTTCTGCTCTCGCATACTACTTCTTTTAGATGCGGATAGCTCAGTTTTGTACTCGTCTACATCTAACTCTAATATATATCAGATCCTTCTTTATAGGATCGTAAAGCAGGCTTTAGCTAATCTCGCAGAGACACAGTTGAATGTTTAGAGGTACCGTCTAATAAATCACTGTCAATCTACATTGAGACACAGCCCTTAGATTGGGAACGTGAGGTGGACGTTGACCTTTGACCCAATAACCACGGTTTATTCAGGTTAATTACTAAATTACATCTATAAAAATGACTTTACCGGAAGCTCAAGGCAATCTAAGATAGAAAAAAAACGATGTAAAAAACATGCTCATAATATATAGTCAGCAAGTACACTAATTTATTATTTGAAATTTTAACACGTTATATTATTTTTAAATCTTATATTTTATAACAATTGCTTAGTGTGGGGCTGAATAGCGCTGTGTCAAGACAGGGAGTACAACTAAGACGACTAAAAAATCATTGTTATCATTTCATGCATCAAGTGTAACTAAATTGTATTTTCAATTCAAGATGTTTATTAGGTATCAGGCAAACTATGGTCAAGTGCAGACCTAGTTTAGTAAAAAAAAAAGATTTGTTCAAACAATGCCTAGATAACAGTAACCCAGTACGAAAATGATGACAATTTTAGTACGGAAAGTTAATTTCATGTAACGGTATATGAAATAAGGCCCAATTTCATCACTGTCCCCATACCTCGTCTATTGTTGTGAAAAGAAGTCAAAATATCGTGGGAAACATTTGAACGATTCTAAACTTTCTTTAAATTGGACATAATTTGACGTGATTCATGTTTAGGTCATGATTGAGGCTTTAAAAGTAGGTCTTTGAAATGGTGTTTAAGGTCTAAGCTTATTCCAGTTTAAAAATGAAACAAAATCGAGTGTAATTGATGAAATTTTATTTGAAAATTTATATCACAATAATTTTATTTTGAGTAGGTGTTGAGGTATATTTTTTATATTTGGAATGATGATAAATTTTGATTGCTTTTAAAACAGAATAAGTGAAAATATAATAAACATATTTTTTATTCCTATATAGCAGAGTTTGAATCAGTTATTATAAATATTCCGGGACATTCCACACCAGCGCCATCTAAACTACCTAAGCAAACGCTTTTGACGTGGGTACTAGATAACGGATATAGTACTTATATACTTTTCTTTTGTAAATACATAATTATTATACATATCAAACGACCAAACTCAACACAAGTAATTATACATTTTAAAATTAATAAATTCATAAATATTTGTGTCACGCGGGAATAGAACCCGCAACCCCTAGATTAGAAGGCAGAGCCACTACCAACTAAGCTAACAGGCCAGTCAATTCATTATGTACATTAAGTTTGTATAATATAATTGTCTATCTCTCAAAACCAAGATATCCTAGTCTAGACTGTGTCATCTAGGTAGTTAATAATGCATTGAAGATCCATAGAGCGCCGCCCATGCATAATGTAGGCGCTAGCTAAGCATGGCAAAGGAAATTTATGCAGGCGCATGGAATTGTAGTAGGTTAGACTAGGTTTGACTTTACCTATAAATACTAAAACTGAATAGTAGATAGATAGATAGATAGATTTTATTGACATACAGAATTACAACTAACGTATTACAATGATAATTAGTGTTGGCATCAGTCATGCCTCGTCAAAAAAATACTAATTAAAATTACATTAAAATAAAATAAAACTTAAAGTTATTTTAGCTGTAAAGGGGCTAGATTAGATAGGTAGTAGGAATATAGTTTAGTATACTAGACTGCTATATAGAAAACTATGCTAAGCTTAATGTTAAAAGTGGAAGGACCTGGGCGCCCACCACGATGTATCTGCCCAAGAAAAATCCCCTAACGAATTAATTCTGCGGGGGAGTCACGACCCTTCCCTCAGTCATGAGGAAATAGGACTCAAAGAGAAAGAGATATGTTAAAAGTACTAGTCTAATTAGATTAATATAAATTTAGGTTTTTTTTATCGAAACTTACTAAGTAAGCACGCTAAATTAGACCTTAATAATTGCTTATTATTAGGCGAATTATGGTCAAGTGCAATTTCACTCCATATATAAAAGACCATTATAGTTGACTTAATAAAAAAAAATGTAACACGTGTCATGTTATTTTTATGTCAATTCTTACCGGAAATATAGTTAGTAGTACATAAACAAATGATTTAATTTATAAATTTACAAAGTCGCGGAGATGAGACTAAATACTTATTTATCGACTAGGAAAAGACGGCAAAGTTTATAAAAATATAAATACTTAAATGAGGAACATAAAATAATAAATAAATAAATAAATATTTCAGGACATATCACAGCGCCATCTAGCCCCATACTAAGCTTACGCTTGTATCATGGGTACTAGATAACGGATATAATACATATATACTTATCGTTTGTAAATACATACATAATATACATATAAACATTCTTGGTTTACATAAATCTTATTATTTTCACTATTAAACTTAGCAATTATTGCAAATCTACCTAACATATTACAGTATAATATACAGCAAAAGTAGATTTTAACAAATTAGTGCAAGCAAAAAGTTATGTAAAGTTTAAATTACATTTAGTTTACAAATAACTACTTTATAATTATTTAGATAGCTATCTATTCTACTTAGTGTCTGAAATTACGTGCGAGTGATGGATTACAGTCATTACAGTTTTACGGAAATAAAAGTAATTTAATATGTTTTCTTTAAGGAAATAATATTGTTAGGTGCTCGGTTACAAGTAACAATTAGCTGGCATTGTAATAAAATATACATACTATTTATGTGGCTACATGTAGTTGTTTATGTTTTTCGCGTTTCAACAAGACACCCGCTTGCAGTCATTTTTTTTACTAAGTAATTAATTAATTAATAAATTACGGTGTTTTGAGTTTTTTGTAAATTTATGTGTTAAGTATTTTTTTTCTGTGTTTGTTATTAATTTTTTGTATATATGTAAGTACCTACTGTCATAATACTAAGTGATTTGTCGCTAAATTAAATTAAAAATAATTCATTTTAAAATTATAATAAAATCTGTTTTTTTTTCTTTTTATTAAGTATATAAAAAACAAGAGTACATAATAAACTAAAGATCCGTAAAATCAGATTTTGTAAGTAAAATTTTAAAGTATGTTAGTAAATCCTCGGGAGTATGACAAATTAATATTATCTATACATATGTTAAAGCTGAAGAGGGTTAGAAATCTGAACATAAAAGATATTATTAAAAAATGTTTGGATAAACTTTTAATCCATAACAGAACACGTTTAGTGTTTAGTAGTTTTCAGAATGTTTGCCTGTTTATCTGTTCTTCTGTTTATTTAAACGCTCATTACGCAAAAACTAAACGGATCAGCATGATTTGTTAGTATGTAGGTAGTATGAGGTCTTAGGCTTTTTTTTATCTTATATTTATATTTTACACAATTTAAAGAAGGTTCATACAGCAACGATTTCGATATAATCTTATATTAAATATCTCTTCATTGCCTTTACAAACAATGAATTTATAAACTAATTAACAAATCAGACTCAAAGAAACCGCAAAAGTAAATTAATTAAACTATTGATTTCAAGTGAAAACTGATATTAATCAACGTCGAACCCAATATCAGTTGGTTTGAACAGAAATATCTGTAGACAATATAATTCAGAGACACCTTACTACCTATTTTTCCCTATAAAAGCCGTGTCGCGCAACTATTATTATGTTGGACCATTGACTGGTCTGAAAGGATTCAATTCACATAATCAACACCATATATCAGATAAACAAAAGAACAGACCAAAGCAATACACAGATGCTTCGCGACAGTAGACTTAATCATGCCTACCGTTTTGACATTTGAAATCTTACGATCCATTAGCGTTCTTAACGACAAATCCGTAAAGTTGTGAGAACATTCGGACTTTACTTGCATCTTAGCATTGATCTTAGCCAGTCATGTTGGTGGGTTATTGTAATAGTGAGACATCTATTTAGTAAGATGTCTATAGAAATACCTATTGAATACTGACACGCTACATTCTGTAGCACGATTAATCTATACAGATCTGATTAGCGGATTTCCTATTGATACGCTTAGAAACTGCTCAGAAATAGTAAGATGTTGCTCTCTCTGTATCTTTTATTGGTTGAATCGATAAGTTCACTAATTTTGATAAAAGGTTTAACTTTTTTTGTTTTTTTTTTGTACGTATTAATGTGTTTCAAATTACACACTTTGTATATATAGCTTGACTTGAAGACTTGAAGTGTTTGTTTTCGTCGTCAATTCATATCAAACGTCTGTTTTTTTTGAACTTGAATGGGTTCACACTTGGATAATAATAATTCTTTGGATTTGTTTTTTTTTTCTAGTATTCTGAATAAAATGTATCATCGAACTAGCTTTTATTTAAAGACATTGTTTTTCCTGAATAAATAAATATACTACACGAGTAATTTCTCAATCAAATTTTACTATCAACTGGTAAAATCAATTTTATTAACCTTTTGATTTCAATAAAATCAGTCACTTGAATTGTTACATCAAACTAATCTTTACAAAGCAAAAAGCGTCTTCGTCGTAAAATACCAAAACATTAAATCAACTGAAGATAATAAGTACTTGTAATACTAAATCCACTTTATTAGATACATTTTGTTTTACACTCAACTACAGCTTAATTTGCCAATTAATTAAGAGATGTGATCAGCTGTTTTTATTAGAGTTTAATATTGCACGCGATTCTCCGTTGCGGATAAAATATGAAAGATTTGTTTTGAAATAACTTATTGCTTATCTATTTAAAAGCAACGTTTTGCGTTGCAATACTTTTTTTTAACTTGAACGGGTTTGCACTTGGCCATAGTTTACCTGATAGCAAGCAAAGGCTATGGCCTAAGATGGAGCCTGCTTACCCGATAAGAACCGATTCACTCTTGCTTTGAAGATCACTGGATTATAGTGCGTGGGGAACAGAGAGTCAGGCAGGGAGTTCCACAACCTTGCAGTACGAACAATAAAGGTAGAAGCGTACCGTTTCGTTTTTATCTCATTCATGTTAATTGGTAATAATTCATAATAATAACATTGAAAAAAATCATATATTATATTGCTCAGTCTAGACGTAGTATTATTATATGTTCGGGATCTGGACAGATTCTAAAAGATGAATAGTTTTTAACTAAAAGTAATAATGCTAGTTAGTTTTAGCTGCAATGCGAATAAAGCGAGTATGACTCAATGTGAAAGCGTCTGACTTACATCGAATCGCATCCTGGTTCTATACCAGCTTTACAGCAAAGATTAGTTACAAAATTTTAATAAAAATTTGAACTTGCTTTACTTTACTGCAAAGAACGCATCGCAATGAACGTTTTCCTTACGAATTTTTTGAGGCCCACAAAATTTGAGGACATGAATGTGTCATCTGGAGAGTTATAACCCTCATTAATGAGAAAGAAGAGGGATATGCGCCAAAGAGCTAGATTTCAAATGTATATTACATACCTATTATTATGTTTGACATGTTTTTAATACCTAACAAACATTTTCGTTATGTTATTAATAAAACTTGACATTGTAACTTCTAAAATTTTATTAAAACTAAATGTTATAAATTCAATTTGACGAGATATTGTAATTTGTGTAGCATATTCTATGATATTAGTACGTATGTATGTTACAACTTTACATTATTAATAAAGATTCTTTATCTTTATCTTTTATATCGGTTTTGTCATATATGGAACATATGTATGTAACGTACATATATTGTAATTAACATTAAATACATGCAAATTAATGAGCAGTATTTGCATTGTACCGGAATAAGATGACAGATACGTTGTGTAATTCATGGGATTAATTACAAGGGACTCAGTTGTTCCAAGATTAGATAGACTAAACACAGAGCTCCATTTCTCTCTAAATCCTAGCTCAATACACATACATACAAGTTTCTTAAGTTGGTAATGTAATGTAATAAGGTCTGATTGTATTTATTGTTTTAACTAAACTATTTAGGTTATTTGCTTAAATGGTAAAAACAAATTCTAAAACCAAAATATATGAAGGTTTTATTATTTATTGATAGATAATAACACATTGTTATAAGGTTTTGTAAGTTTAATTTTATTTATACATCTCATAAACAAGCAAAGCACCACACGTTTTACATTGTTTTAGTAAATAATTCAAAGTAAACCTGTGTACGTAAATAAATTAAAATAAACTAACGCCTTTCGCTTCCCTGATTAATTCTAGCTATCAGCAGAAAAGGTTGCTTCCAGCATCGACATAACACAGTAAGTAAGTTATAAGAATGGCCAACTCTGTGTAGAGTTATAAAAGTACCCTTCTTAAGGAGAGGCTTAACTGCAGTAAGATAACAAACAACCGGGTCGTATATGAGGAGCTGAACTTTGCTGATACATCTGCATACATATCTTTTATCATTATCATATTAATTTAGCAGTATTTAGAATGTTTGTCTGTGTATTTGTTTGTATGTTCATTTAAACGAGAATCACGCCATAACGGCTGAACGGATCATGATGATTTTTGTTAGGTATATAGTATCTTCTTCTTCTTATCGAATGAGAGTGGCCCACTCTGGTGTCAAGAGTTTATCAAGCCGCCTTAAGGGCCTCTGACATGGCTTTACGGTATATAGTATGAGATTTTAGAAGTGACATAGGCTAGATTTTATTCCGAAATAATGCGTGAAAAGCCGTGGGCGTCTACAAGTTTAAAATAAGTCGACGAGTGTTTTTTTTTTGTTCATTATTCCCCCTGATTGTGTCAGAAACCTTTTGTAACTACGAGTGTTGAAACGGGTCAATGAATCGTGTGTTCTACCTCAGTTTATTTGTAACTGAGATACACTCCATGCGCTTTAAAATGGTGCACGTAGGCCAGTCTGATTCTATTGTATGTCGACGGCTTCCAGACCTTAATTTATAGAGGGTTGGTAGTGAAAGTAGCTGAATTTGTTTTCTGACTACTCTACTTTGTTTTCGAGTCGGTACCAAAATTGAGCAAGTGACTTATGTAGAATTGTGAAGTCCAGCTACGAGTAGGTACATATACCTATATATACCTAGAACAATGTTAAGTATACGTTTTCATTTACAAAAAACTGTCTATTTAACTTTTAATTGAAAAAAAACATAGATAATTTATACGTTATATATGTCTATCTCATAAAGATTTTATTTGATATTATTTTTAATAGAACAAAAGTAATAAATCCAGTCAGACTTTAAATTGCGTAACAAAAAAAAAATTAAGTACCAAGAATGTAATTTAAAATATTTTTTGTATTGCCAACTTATGAAAGTGCATGATAATAGTAATTTTTACTTTAATAATATCAGTAAAATCTGTAACATTTTCAAAAACGTTACACCATTTTGTATAGAAAGTAAAAGGAACCTTACGTGTATCTTCAGTAGCATGAATATGACCCTATTATTTACTGTTAATTACCTTCAAATTACCATGTAATTGGTGGTTGTCGCAGCCATAACGCTTGTGTTATACAATAACAGAGCAGCAATGTTATGAATTAATTTTGGATGGTTTTGATTTAGTTTCATAGATATAGGCGCGTGTATGGTAGTCAAAATAGATTTGTGGTTGTTTGTTACGTGAAAGCTTTGATTAGTATTGGAAACAAATTTGGCATGATCAGTTTTAATGTTATATTGTCACTTGTAATACCACAAGAGCTTCAAAATTATCGGGTATTTTCCGATAGGTTCGTTGCAAATTTTTATATTTATTTGTTTGCAGGGAACCTTGAGGGAAATGCCAGATAATTTTGAAGCTCGTGTGGTATTCGGGGGATTATTTTTCCGTCCCAAATGTCGGCCAATAGAATTGCACCATGAGACGAAACTGTTTTTTTTGCCTTCTCCGTATTAATGGGAACATTTCCTTTGACTTTTTTATCGATGGTGGACAGAGAACAAACTCCAAATCGACTCATTTTCATGCAAAATCTCCAATTTTCACAATTGAATTCAACCTGTCAGTTTGACGTGAGGTACAGAGAAAATTTTCAAAAAATTATCAGTATAATACCATGTATATGACGTCGAATGGTGCAATTCTATTGGTCGATATTTGGGTCGGAAAAATAATCATAATTATTCAATGAAATATAACCTTACTTGGAAACGAAAACAAAAATAATTTGATAGATGGCTGTTAGATTAGGTCATTTAGTTCAATTTCTTGGTATAATAGCTGTACTCAAGAGTTAGGTTAGTTTTACTATGTGCTATTCTTTAACAATAATTAATGGTGATTTCAACCTCTCGGTATTTTTTTTTACTTCCAATGACATAAAAAGACAATTAAACAATGTAAGACACAATCTTTTCAAACTCACATCAACACAAGTAAACCTCAAAACACCCCTTTCGACTTAAGCTTATCATTCTCAAATCCGGTCTCACGCGAACAGTTTCATAAAACGGTCTATAAAACTGCATTATCCCACAATCATTAAATGCATACCAGTCCAAGGTCATTCCCCTTCCATATTATAATAATACTTACCTACTTAGAGTTTTATTAAAAACTTTTTTAAAACAATTCCTCTAAGTCAAGGTCTAAGCAATCACGATTGGCATTTTAAATCGTATCTGATATTAAGTAATAATACTGATAAGTGTTGTTATAATCTAGGCAAAGTTCTCAGGAATATGTTACGCGGATATAATTCTGACCGGAATCGAATCAAATGAGATCGATAGAATTAGATTAGTTTGCTTCATTAATTAACTGGTTTAGGTATCTAGATAAAGATAATATAGTTTATGTACTAAAAAAAAATAAAAAAAGTTTATGTTATTGACTGCTCTGTTAGCTTAGTTGGTAGTGACTCTGCCTTCTAATCTCGGGGTTAAAAAAGTATATAAGTATTATATCCGTTATCTAGTACCCACAACACAAGCGTTTGCTTAATGTGGGGCTAAATGGCGTTGTGTGCAATGTCCTAAAAAAAATGTACTTACTTTAGTTTTATTTGCGAGCAACTATAAAAGATTGATTAGAAGAAATGTTTATGCCAAATTGAATGAGTATCATACTTAATAATATCTTTATATATTTATTATTAAATTAAAAAATATAAACGTAATTCTTTATATTTGTAGCTTTTTCTTGACGATTAGTATATTATGTGGCAACTTAGCACTCTAGTATTTTGTGCATTACACAATCCAAATTAAATTTAGTAAAACTATAGCTATACAACTATATTCTGAAAGAAGAAAATTAAAATAGAAATAACAAGACCTTATAATATTCGGTCAGTAACAATAATAACCTAAATACCCAGATGCTTATCCACATTTAGCATCCTTTAAAAATGTTGTAAATAGAGGAAACATAATCTTGATCTGATAAGCAATTTTGTTACTCAAAAATTCAACTACATTTACGAATGCACAATGAAAGGCTAAAAGTATTGAACCAGTAAAGAAGTAGGTTGTTCATTTAAATTTAGTCGCGTATTCTGAATGAAATTCATGAACCTCGGTTGAGTTAAGTTTAGAGTATATGTGTTGGTATTCTAGGTGGGTGTGTTTTAGTGCAGATAAAGCGAGCGAGCTGGCAAGTATTTCAGCCAAAATGTAGGCATCTGAGGAAGGTTCATTTTGGTTGGCGAAATTGCATAGTGCAAGAGAGATTTATCATCATTGTGAAAATAGAACCTTCTTGCAATAAAATCAGAACTCAAAATAATGAAAAGAGTTTTGATACTAGATGTGTTTGCCAGTGGTCTTTTGCACTTGACCATTATTCATTTGATGGTTACCGATCATAATGGTCAAAGATAAATAAATAAATAAAATACATTTATTTCAGGCTTAACCCTGATACAAACACACAACTTTATACAATTAAGACGACATACTATGAAGCAGTGATATTGGTGTCATTTGCCATTCAGTAAAAAGGTTTCTCATAATACCTCAATGAGTAGCGAAAAATATTTTGTAGGCATAGGTAGGTAATAAATGATATTGCAAATTGAAGTTTGTTTTTAACAGAGTTGCAAACTGCATACAGTGTTGGCAAGACTCCAATTCATTTGTAGCAAAAGGCTGTGTGCATTTACATATGCACTTTGAAAACTGATTTATTACCGACCTGTATCATTTTTGCGTTACTTTTTTATAATATACCTATACACATAGTATAAATAAATAAATAAATATTCCGGGACATTGCACACAGCGCCATCTAGCCCCACACTAAGCAAACGCTTGTGTCGTGGGTACTAGATAACGGATATAATACTTATATACCTTTCTTTTGTAAATACATACTTATTATACATACATACGACCAGACTCAACACAAGTAATTATATTTTTTTTTAAAGTACATAAATACTTGTGTCATGCGGGAATCGAACCCGCGACCTCTAGATTAGAAGGCAGAGCCACTACCAACTAAGCTAACAGGCCAGTCAATAGTAATAGTAATAGTATATACTTAGGTTTTTCACATACATTTGTATATGTAGGTATTTTGATATTCATTTACATACTAGATTAATATTGCTTGAGACAAAACAACAATCAATTTGGAATTTACTTTATTCCATCACTAAATTGATATTATCAAAAGTTTTGAATGTCAAACGTAACTATCAAGTCTAAAGATAACGGTATTCTGCTAATGAATTAGTTACACCAAAATGCGTTTGAAATTCAGCAAAATTTAAATATCAAAGTTTAGAGATAATTTTCTGCGGCGTGTCAAATGAAAGCCACAAATTAATATTGTAAACTAGAATATTAAATAAATTAAGATCTGCTGATAAAACAGCTAAGGTTTGGATGAAGTTAAACTGCGTCTGTGCTAATTACGAATATTAACATCTTTTTATGAATTACTACGCATAGATAGACTATTTTTGACTGTTTTTGTTTCAAAGCAATTACTGTGATATTTGTTGTATTATTTTTGACCGAATAAGCCATTCTAGTGACGTTACTGTATCAATAGAAATAACCTCAATTTGAATAGGTACAACAAAAGCGGATAACATAAAATATTGCAACAGTAGTATATAAAAAATAACATTCAGGCCAATTGAGTCTTCCTCCTTTTTCAAAGACGGTATAAATTACAAACAAAAGATTTTTTGAGCTGATCATATGTTATTTAAAAAAAAAAAGTATTTATAGCATTAAAGTTATACTCTTATACTCAATACGCAACAACGTCTTACTATGCCTGGTATTAGTGTAGATACTAAGCCCTAGGCAGTAGGCATAGCAAGGACTGGTTCGTTACTACGTAATATCCCGTTCATTAAATATCAGGATATAGGCGGCGACGGAAGATTGCGCCTTTATTAAACGCGATGCAGAATTATGTGGGACGTAAAGTGGTTTGTGCAACACTTTAGAACCTGCTTTGAGGCCTTTATTTTAAAAGGAAGTTTACAAATTTACTATATCAATGATTTATTTAGCGTAAAATCAATTACAAAACAGCACAACCATATCAACTAAAATAACAACTATATAATTTAAAATATAAAGGCAATATATGACTGCAGTATTTTTTTTTAAATAATGTATCAATTTCGTAGCAAAATATGCTTACGTTGAACATCAGAAGTGTTAGAATCTGATTAATGTAAATAGATTTTTTAAAGGAATGTGTTTTACTTAATCTTAGACTAAAACGCAACATAACCAAAGATAGGCTGTGATATATAGTATGTATGTACTAATACGTAGCACCTTGCTAGCTAGGAAATTCCCGGTACATTCGACAATGGACCGGGATCAGAAGTGCCGCAGAATTGTTTCGCTTAACAATGTACAAAATAAAGTATGCAGAGCTGACTGCCGGCCTTCACTAGTTGGAGGGGCACCATAAGAATAAAAAGCTAGCAAATGATGTGCTCAAAATAAGAAAATCTATACATATTGCAACAATTGACCTACGCCAATGTGAGTCTTATTCTATACAAACTTTAATTGATTTTGAAATTTTAAAAAAATGTAACTACTTTCACCACATTATAAAACTTGTAGGACGAGCGATGATAGTGTTAGAGGAATTTTGTTTCTAAGAAAATATTACGCTATTAGATATGCAAGTTTTATGGATCATCTAGAGCATAACCTACCTCAGAACTAACGGTAAATAACATAATGCAGCTTTTACATATAAAACTAGTATGTCAATATGTGTAACTATCTTTTCGAGACGCTATAATGGCATAATTATTTCGATAAAATTTTACCCATTTTTATGGAATAAATACAGTTGAAACAATTTTAATCTAGGGTTAATGTGGAACTCAGATACCAATTATTTCATAATATTTTTTGTAAAATAATAACAATAAAAAAAGCCTTTTATTTATTTCACATTATTTCAAACTACTTAAGTATATCTATTATTTAAAATTAAAAACACCATTATGATGAATATGTAAAATAATATAACAGTTTAATTAAGATCTAAACAATCAATCGTTTGTACCTATGATATTGTAGTAAGTTAGGTAGTTGATTACTCGTATAATTATGAACTGAAGAGTTTGTTTGTTTGTTTGAACGAGCTTATCTCAGGAACTACTGGTGCGAATTGAAAAATTCTTTTTGTGTTGAATAGACCAGTTATCGAAGAAGGCTTTATGTTATATAACATAACTCTGCAACTAATAGGAGCGAAAAAACAAAGGGAAAAGTGAAAAAAACGGGTAAAATTATTCTTTTGTGTGATATGTCCTGAAATATTTTTTTTATAATTTTTTTTTGTTCCGTTGCTTGCGCTGCGAAAACGGTTCAAGTCATGGGTAACTATAATTTATAAAGCTGAAGGTTGTTGAAGGAGGTTGTTTGCAAAAATAAATATGATGCCCAAAATAACTATTCCACGCGGACGAAGTCGCTGGCACAGCTAGTCGATAATATAGTCGTTTCGATGTAGACATTAAAGTGCGCCCTTTCTTATTCTAATTAATTTACATAAATTACTTATTCCTAGATGACTACCTACCTAGCCTACCTGCGTGTATATCACTAATACCTAAACCTAGTATTCAATGTACATAGTATTGTATAAATGTCCTTGCAAGTAGCGCCAGTCGAATGCAGTGACTGGCGTCCGGTCTACAGATTATAATTTAAACTAGTTGGAACTACATTGTACTTTATTCCCGAAGTTTTAACCAGTTTGAGAATTATTTTGAATTTCTATGCACTACTATACAAGGTAACTGTTTTTTTATATTAATGTCAAAAAGCAATTTTTAGTTTGAGAGAATACTCTCTAGAATAAAAGATGCATTGTTGATGTTTTAAAGAGATGAGACTATCTTTTTTTAAAACCAATCTATAATTGATTTAGCAAAGCTAAAACTATGATGTTATTGGTACTAATAAAAAGCAGGCCAGTTGTCTATGAAAAATATTGAATATTGCGTTTAATTGTAGTTTATATTGAAATGATTACATACATACACTAACAAAATACCTGTAAAGCCTAGCCCTGTATGAATGCAACATTGTATAAGATATAATTATACTAAGCCCATAAGTATTCGTAGAAGGTAGATGTATTATGTGACAGTAAACCGGATCCGCGGAAACACGGAAGCGTCTAGGTAATTTCCATTCTTGAGATATGCTTTTTAATTTCAAATTTCCTTTAGGTACGAGTAATGTATAATTTTGTCATCAATAAATGCGTTTACTAACTTCGTAACTCTTTAAATGTTGGGTCACAGATAAAATAAACAAATATTCCGGAACATTTCACACAGAGCCATTCCTTAAAAAGGGAGATATTGATTTGATCCAAAAGAAAGTGGATTCGAGAAAGGAAAAAAATAACATATGACTGTTTTAATGAAACAAAATATAATAAGACACTTCCTCAACAACTAAATTCTAAAGAAATATCTCGTTTATTTATTCCTTCCGCTTAGGAACTATGATATATCTTTGGAAATATTTAATCGATTACGTGAAAGGTCCGTATTCAAATGTGACTAATTAATTGATTGCGATTGACCCGAGATTGACCCACAGTGACCGGACCTAGTAGAGAATATAGTTAATGGAGGTAACTTTTGATTGAGCTATTAATACAATAAAAATAAAATAGCCTTAATTCCCTACAAATATTTAAAGTTTATAAAATAAACTTTAGTTAGTTTATTTTTTATTTTCTTATAATAATATTATTCATAGAGTTATTGATTGGGTTTTTAAAAATGTAGATTTGTTAATAATACACCTAAGGGTACATTTGCTATGATGAAGTATCATTCCTCAAACTTTAAAAATATATATTATCTAGATTAAGCATAAAACCGAGACACATGGAAAAAGTTGGGGAGACCTTTAACCAGGAGTGGAAAAAATATGTAGGTTAACAAAAAAATCTAGAATACCATAATTAATTTTTGTACTTGACATGAAATTGGTATGGCATTGATTAATAACGTAAAATAATTACATTACATATACGAGTAAAATACCTATGTGATAACCATCATATTTTTGTTGTCCTTTTTCAAAGCAAATTGGATAAGCTCTGACCCACAAAAATATATCAGGATCATTGGGTACAAATTAACATCATTGAAAATATCCATGTAAAAAATTATAGCACTAGAAAAAAAAACATTATAGCATTATAGCACACCATTTATCTCATTACAAACTAATAACAACTGTACAATTTCGTTACACTCCACCCTACCTTTACCTTCGTACCTGGCAATTACTCGCGACCTGTTTAGCAACTATCGAGTGCTTTTGACTTCCCTCGTAGTTTATGTCTCGTTGTAGCTGACCTATGCCACTCTACGCTGAGATAGTGTATGAACTGGTCTGACTAATAAACTTCTATAAGGCTGTTTTAGATAATAATGAAAAAACACAGCGCCATCTAGTCCCATGCTTAGCAAAAGTTTGTGGCGTGGATGATACTTTATAGCAACACGTAAAAGAATAAAGGAAATGCAAGAAAAATCATCTTATTAAAGTACCACAAGTATCATTATCGCTAAAACAGATTTCTTACAGACATGGTAAACTTATGGTATAAATTGCGGAGGTCAAATAACAGTCGCTTCATGTAAAAACCGGTATTATGTTGAAATAGAAAGATCGCGATAGGAACAACAACAAATTTTGGTTCAAGTCTGGTCTGGTCTGGTCGTAGGTAAGTGCTTTTTAAAGCTTTTCAAACCATAGTTCACTGTTCACGTATGAGGGTTCATACAAACTACCAAGCCATTTAAGTTATACACAAAATCACTTCCTTTGTAACAACTAAGTAGGTATAAGTATGATGTTGCAAACTAATCTTTAACCGCTCATCCTATTGTAAACCTCATTTGCGGTGACACTTTCTTATTGTTCAAAGTGATGGTTCCATTCATAAGGCAGTACAGTGAACACACAAACAAAATTATGTGCGTATTTTATCTATTCATGGCATAGTCTAAACCTGCCTTAAAATTTCACCAATGCAGAAATGCTAATGCAGTTGACCTTAGGGAAATGGAGACGGGAAAGCAATTTCAAGTGAGAAGCGGTGCAAGTTTATATCTACGTAACACCTACATAGTAAAACCACCGTAAACGTCAACGTTCGTACTTTTAACAAATGCCAAAAGGCGGAACTAACTCGTATGAGCGTCAAAATTATAACTTTCTTGTGCAAATGAAGCTTCGCTAGCCCACACGTAGGTACATAAATATATTCAAAATCAAGTAATTCGAAGGTATTAGAAATTATGTCAACCCATAGAATGAATTGACGTAACAGCCCATAATGTATTCTAAAACTCCGCTTTGCTTTTATTCAAATGAGATGAACGGTGTTGTAATAATAATATTAGGAATGTTGCGTCGTTGCTCCAATTTTACCAATGAAACTGCAAATGAATTCGTAACGAGTTGGCTGCAATTTTTAACGAGTATTCTGTTGTCATTATCAATTAATGAGGTAGGAAAATATTGAAATGAAATTTAATTTCATTGTCTTTTAGAGATAAAGAAGTAGTTAAAGTTGCTATTGTCTTATAACTGTGTTTCTCTTGACTATATTATTGTGTTCGACAAGGTATCACTATGAAAATAAAGGTTGTGAAAATTTTACTGATACACAAATCTATATTCTATAGAATTACAGCTCAAACTATTATTAAGAACACATACCTACAAGAGAAAAACTAGTTAATTAAGCTGTTTTTGCACTCGCAAACACCGTTTTAAATTAACTTGTTTTCAAATTGTGTACTGACTACAAAATTTAAAATTTTAAATGCCGCTGTATGTTAAAGTCATACACGATAAAAGTAAAGTTTGGAACGACGCGAACGGCAAAGTTGCACAAAATTTAATAAACACAAACTTGTTAGCATAGACGATGTTTCGGGTAACTTAGTTAAAGTACAATCTTTGTTTACAATTTCATCGAAAATTATATAGGTACCAAGTACAGTATATGAAGTACATTATCATGTATCTTTCCGATATTCAACTCGTTTATTCTAAAGTTTGGTTTAGAAACTCAAAAATGAAACATTGTGTTTTTGGTAGGTATAGTTTGAAAACTTAAAAATAAAACTTTCAGAAGAATGGATAAGTAATCTCTTTTTTTTCATCGGTACTTTTTTAATCATCATTATCAGCATCGCCAGATGATTGAAAAAATAAAAATAAAGACTGTTTATCACAATTCTGTTTATTCTACGATTATTTAGGTAAATGTTTAAGGTGAACCAGCACCAAATATTTGATATACCTAATACATAAAACAAGAAAAAAAATAAAAAAAAAATACCCGTAAGTTAGTAAATTTATAACAATTCTGTTTGTAGGTAAATTGCAAATTTTGTATGTATTTGACGTAAAGAAATAAATAACAATAAATCTTATTCCAAGTGCTACGATAAATATGTCTCTCATATTTCGCCCGATCAAACGAAGCGTTATAGTAAATATTCCTACAGCCAATGATCTTCTATATTCATTGCCTACAGCTGTATCTGCTTGAACAAAGAGCAGAGTTATCGATATTGCATGTCTCAGTTCAAAGTCACGGCGCTTCCGACGACACGTTTTTATAATATAGCTTTGTATGCAAATTGTATCATACAGTGTTATAAGGAAATAAGTCACATATTGGTGCATATGAAAAATAAAAACATACATGTCGTAAGTGTTATGGAAAAGTAATAGATGCGTCTATTACTTTTCCAGTGGGTACATATAAAAATCCAGAAAGTGCAACAGTAAATAAATTATTAGATTAAAAAATTGAAAGTAATCAAAACTTAAGCTAAGTTTCCAAGTTTTTGCGAAAAGACAAAGCGCAGATGCCTCTGATGCGAATACATGTACAATTAAAAATTTCGAATTTTTTTTTGTGTTCTGTGTCTTTTGTGTTTATTGTGTAATTTGACTTACCTAATAATTAATTTGATGAAAATGTACATAATGTTTGAAGTGTTAGTATTTATAGAATAAAAAACAGGACGACTATTTATTAATGAAATTTTTAAAACGTGTTGTACCAAACAATCACAAACATGGGTAGTTTTAATATGTTTTGTACCAAAAAAAAATTATATGTTTTATTCATTCTTATACATTCTTTTGTATGTATTTTTTAGAGATATGATTTTTAGTTACCCTGTATAATACAGAGATGTCATTTCACTGTGTCATGGGAGAAACCCTCTCCATACATACTCGTATCTAAGTTAGTTTCTTATTGATTTCGAAAAAGTATTGTTCTATTCGGTAACAGATTGTCTGATACTATTACAATAGGAAGAGCGTAATATATTGTAAAAGATATAATATGTAGATTACATTAGTATTATCTATACTAATATTATAAAGCTGAAGAGTTTGTTTGAACGCGCTAATCTCAGGAACTACTGGTGCGAATTGAAAAATTCTTTTTCTGTTTAATAGACCATTTATGGAGGAAGGCTTTAGGCTATATAACATCACGCTGCAACTAATAGGAGCGAAGAAATAATGAAAAATGTGGAAAAAACGGGGAAAATTATTCATCTTTGAGGGCTTCCGTTGCGTGTGCTGCGAAAACGGTTCAAGATATCACAAAACTATGTATGAAAGAATTATTTCTCTTAAAATAATAATCTAACAAAATGTCTTCAACAATGTAAGTCTATCTTTTAAGGTTAACTTACTAGAACCGTTTTTATGGTAATAACTATTCCACGCGGACGAAGTCGCGGGCACCAGCTAGTATATTATAACTAGTGGGTGCTTGCGGCTTCGCTCGCATTAAGAAGTAAAACTTATCCCCATCCCCTATTTCACCCCTTTAAAAGTAGCATATCCAAAAATCCTTTCTTAGCGGATGCCTACCTTCATTCCAAATTTCAGCCCTATCCGTCCAGTGGTTTGGGCTGTGCGTTAATAGATCACTATATCCAGTCAGTCACCTTTGAGTTTTATATATTTTAAAGTACAAAAAAAAATGTCTCGTTAGCTGAGAGGCTACACATACGCACATGCGTAAGTATATGTCTTAAAAAACGATGTGCAGAAGCCTCTGGTATATTTTATTTTGTGTTATATTATGTGCCTGGAAGAGATTGCTTTTAGCAATAGGGCCGCCACTTGTAGCACTAGAGTAGTTTATGTATATAATTTTATTATTTATGTTTTATATGTGTGTGACAATAAAAAATATATATCTATCTAACTATATATGTGTACCATTTAATGTATTTTTTTTATATACTTAAGCACAAATTACTATCGCTTACCATAAGATTTGGTCAAAAGTTACCTTACAAGGAAAAAAGTCATAGCACTAATTCTACCTATTTAATGACGTCACTACGATATCCGTATCCGGCATAGCACTAAGGTCGTGAACCCCAAGTGTTACGTTATGACCCCACATATTAAAATACTGGCAAAGAAAACTAGTATATTCTATTAAAAACTAGTCTATTCACTCAATCTCGATAGTAATTATTTAATTGGCACAAATGCAATTCCAACAATATTGTAAAAGATGGCTGAAAAATTGCAAATTGATTGATTGATTGAAAAATCTTTGGGTAATTGTTTTCTTGACAGTTTCATGACTAGGCCAATGATTTGATCAAAACAAATGAAAGTCGCAAAGAAAACAAAAAGAACAATAAAAATGTAAACCCAAACATTTTATGAAATGGTCAAAACGAAAGACAATCGTTGTTCAAAATACTAACTTACCAACACAAACAGCACTTCAATATGTAAACAAATTTTTGTTATAAAATATATTTTTTCTTTCAATATTTGGATGAAATTTAAATTAAAAAATACCAATAGAAGTAGAAACCTGTAGTGTAGTTATGCTAGTAATTTTATAATTGTCCTTTCAAATCTGCAGAGTTTTAGCTATTTCCGGTGTTTTTAGATGAAGGAAAGGTTCTTGAGAACTGCATATGAAGGATTTATTAATTCTAAGCTAGTAGAAAAAATATTTGTCTGAATTAAGAATCGTTATGAGCAAGTTTTTTGTAGATAAGGACTGGAAGAGATCGCTCTATGCGATAAGGCCACCCAATGTACCTTGGTTAAGTTATGTCTCTTTAGATGGTTTTATGTATTTTTTTCTGGTGTACAGTAAAGTCATATTGAGTCTGGTCGTTTCTATATTAAGTATAATACGTATAATAAGTACCTATAATAAGTATAATATACAGTATATAAGTATTTATTTACGAAAGAAAAGTATATATGTATCATATCCGTTATCTAGTACCAATGACACAAGCATATGCTTAAAATGTGATATGTCCTGAATTTTGTTTGTTATATTCTTATTTATTCTAAGGACTCATTAGAAAAAGAAATGGTATTTACTGTTTTAACGCAATACCTAAAAAAAACACTTTTTTGTTTATACTATTCAGACACTTTCAAGTTTAGGAAATAAATTAGACAGATTTTGCTCGAAACGAAATTGCAAATATCGAGGACAAAACTGCAGATTTCTAAAAGAATCCCATAAAACATCTAACACAAATCCACAACACAGAATCTTCATAGAATCCTCATTAAAACATAATATTTTAGAGTTATGTAAACAAGTTGGTTTCATCACGATGTTCTCCAAAATTACCATAACTAGCTTCGCCATAGGCCTTTTGAGAATAACATAATACACATATTATAATAATCTGTGCCATATCAGTTAAACGGATTTTGTTTATGGTGTGGTCGTCAAATCTTATGCAGTTTAATTTTAATGCAGCTTTATAAAATAAAATAAATGTAAACTTTTATTGGAAAATGAGCGAAAATAATCACGACCGGCAGGATTCGAACCTGCCTACTAACAACCATAGTGCGGGCTTAGCACTTTATAAAATAACTCAATTTAAATTAAATAAATTAATATATTAGGACATATCACACACTGCCACCTAGCATCAACCAGATCAAATAGTCTATCAATAGTAGGTATCTGGTTCAGATATCGTAACATTGCAACTTAATAGAAAAATAATAAAAATAAATAATAATAAAAAAAAAAAAATTAATAAATAATAAGAGTTGGTCATAAAAAATATTACTTTCAGAAGAAACCTTTGCACATTACCTTCTTATAAATCAGTACTTCATTTTACGGGCTTTTTTTTACATTTGTAAAACTTTATTGACTTGTTTACTATTTGGACTAATTTTACAAGCAGGTATAATTTTAATAAAGCTTGGAACTCACAGTATTCAAATATTCAGTATAGTTGAATTCACATACAAATACACAAACATAATGTACAAATGTACGCCGGTTCTATTCTCATACAAACTATAAAAGCGTTTTGCGCCACTTCTCAATCGTAGGAACAGAACAATAAAACTCCGTAGAAGCGTTTGTTTAACAATAACTTGATATTGATCTAAAGATAATCAAATCCCACGCCGGTCCTTCGCACACTATTGTGCTGTATTGCAATATCTTATCAATGGTATCTACAAATAAATGGTAGTATAGAATCGTAACTCCTTACAAACATCAGAATTGCGTTGATATCTCCAAAACGCCAAATGCCTCCATATTTCATCTGTTTTCCATACTCCACTATAATCTAGCTATCTTCAAAGCGAGAGTGAATCGGTTCTTATCTGGTCAGCACGCTCCATCTTAGGCCATAGCCTTTACTTACTATCAAGCAAACTATAGTCGAGTGCACACCCGTTTTAATAAAAAAAACACATGGTAACCTCGTGATTAGTTGCTAAATGGTTAAGGGCCTTGCCCACCTACTCAACTGCGGTGGTATCAGGTTGACCATCACGCGGAATAAGTTTTTGGCCTAGTTATGTTTCTATGGTAGATATCAATTATTCGCAGAACGGTACTGAGAGTTCTTGTATCTGTCACAAGGTTTGTTCAGCCTAAAATGTGTTTCGCACGTTAATTTTACTGTGAAGTTAATTGTTCGTAATACTGTTGTTGGGATTTAGGTGTTGTTCTAGGTCTTGGAATTGATTTATAGGTTATAAATGGCAGGCCTAATTACGCCTACTTCGAAGTGGTGCCTAAAATAATCTTTGAATCTCACGGACTTTAGACAAAGCCGAAGTCAGTTATTTTCTAACACAATATTTTATAGGTTTCAATGGATTGTATAAATTGTTGATGACAAACGCTTTAAAAAATATTAACCCGGCGCAATTTCTTGTTGTTACTGCTATACGTTGGACAACCTCCAACGTATAGTAATAAGAACAAACAGTGAATGCTTTTTTTGAACTTGGTTTTAATTTTTTATCAAATTTCTATAGCAATCCAGCGTGGGAATGCAGCCAGCGTTCTTGGCTCCATACCACATGTAGATGTTTTAAATTTAGGTTAAATGTACATACTCTTATTTAGTTTTATTAGTGTATATATGTGTATATATTGTTTATTATTGAATAAAAAATTGTCTGCCATTTTATCAAAATATGATGATAATTATCATAATATTTTAATTAATGTTTCTTAGTGGCTTTGTATAAAAGAAAAAGGATTAGAAATCATTGTAACAATTTATTATAGTGGTAACTAAAACTATCGCAATAAATTCGGGCAATGGCGAAGAAAATCAAATTAAGCAACTAACAGGAGAAGTCTGAATATCATTCACGACCGCTCGGTTACAGAACCATGGGGTTCATAATATCTTTTAGATACAATTGATTCTTAGAAAACGTTTATTGGTAAGTTAATTAAAATATCTTTTTATATGCCAAGAACTAACTCTTTTGTTTGAGGTTGTTACAGGTCCAATAAAAAATTTAAAAAACACTTTTTTTTTTGCTAAATCTGAATAGAGATTTAAAAAAAAACCATCTATGAAAGAAAAAATATAAGGTACTTAATATACACTATTAAAACGGAAAAAAACTATTACAAGCCTAGTGTAAAAATGAAGGTATGTATTGTTCTTAGAATTTTAGCAAATACAGAAAAAATATGTTTATTTTCTACTTATAAGATTATTTCAATTTAATACTCCGTGTTTTTCTTTCCATCTCAGACTATGTTTGTGTTTGTCGGAAGCCTCGTGGAGGGAATCAAATGTTCCGCTATCTCGAATTACTTTGTTTTCTACAACTTCTCCTTTCTTATGGAAATCGAGAATTCGCTTTACAGACTTATAAGAATGGCTTATTATGAAAATTTTCTTGTGCCATTCATACTTCAACTTGGATTTATAACTTAATCAAATTATTTTAATTGTTCTAAGATGTCCTTTAATTATTGTTACAGTTTATATAACACTTGTCTACGCTTTGGAAACATTATTGGTGATATTGGTAAAAAGAGATAATAGAAGACCTGACTGCAAAACTTGATTTATGTTTGTACTTTCTGAATATGTTTTTAGGTCAGAATACTATAGTCTTCTTATTGAATGAGAGTGGCCAACTCTGGTGTCGAGATTTTATTAAGCCGTCCTAAAGGCCTCTGACATGGCTTAACGACTGCCGTACTTTACAAACAGTTGATACCTACAATTTAATATGTCATTTGATCCACGGAAGCGCCCAAATTGGAATGCCACTTTTCGGCTGCATCGACCTTTGCTTAACATTAGTAATCGCTTGCGATTGCGTCCGCTAGCTGAGCTACGGGCGCTTCTAGAAATACTATGTTTAATGATAATGAAGAAACAATTGGCTATCACTAAATGAAATAACTAACAACCATCAAGAACAAATGAACTAGCTAAAGTCACAGCTCATTTCCCAAATCAATCTTAACACAACATTAAGGCTAACACCTTACTGTACATAATAGTTAATAAGCAAGACAATAACGCAAGAATCACCGATTTACTACAATCATGTAATGATTATAATGACATCATTGGCTTTGTAACGAAAGATACATTAGAAAATTGTCGTGTTCCGAAGAAAAACGTTGGGCTAGTATCTATGGTATGGCAAAAACAACGCCATTGTTCCGCGAATTCTAAGTAAAAGTACAAAGGCTAAATTACACGGTGCTAGCTGATAATGTATGGGATTATGTAGGAAATCAAAAGGTACAAAATGTGTTTGCAAATTTTGTTTAGTAATAGCCGTGTTTCATAAATTTTGGTTTTATTTTGGTCCCATATTCCAATCTATTGTATAACCGTGTTACATTTTAGAAATGACGTTGTGTACAATGAAGAATAGTTTGTTAATTTAATTGATATTTTCATTGTCAATAAATAAATACACCAAGGCATTTCACACAGTGCCATCTAGCCCCATACTAAGCAAACCATTGTATCATTAGAATTTTGTGTAAGTATTATTTATAGGACTATGATGACATACAAAAGATTTTATAGACTCATTTAAAGAAGTATTAAGAATATAAATATTGTACAAGTTTCCAGTACATATTTTTCTTTTATATAAATCACATTTTGATTATGACTTCGTGTATTTCCCGTCCAGCCATTTTCTCTATGTACTCAATGATTAAGAGCCCATTTAAAACTTGATTTAGCTTTCCAACAGTTCAATACCGTCTTAATTAGTCTCTTAATGATTCCTAGTACAAGGAATATAAGACCAGGGACCTTAACGTAGTTGGTTGGGTCAATTAAAAAAACAAAAAAAAATTTTTTTTTATTTATTTGACCTTTTTACAAAGATACAGGTTAGTATAGTAAAATGTTTGGAATAATAGATATATGTACACGAGGCCAATTGTATTTATAAAAAAACTAATATCTTGAACTTTGTAGTTATAAAGTATTTTAGTGCTGTATGAGTTATAATTTTGACATTAAGATAACTTAATAAAAACCCTTTTTGTTTCAATTCAACTTAAAACTTATATATTCTTAAGGGAAAAAACCTAATCAACAGGTATAAGCTACCCAGAATGTTTGTTTAATATAATTCTTGAGTAAAAAATATAGGCATCGTAAAAATGGCACGATTGTTTTTTTTTTATAAATTTTTAAAGTATGTTTTTTTAACTAAAACAAGTTTGCACTTGACTATGATTTGCCTGATGGTAAGCAATGGCTATATAAACGTGAATTTTACAAATATTATTATAATTTATAAATTGTAAAAATACGCGACCACTGAAAGCATCTTATGTTGTTATAATTAAGTCATTACTTTATTTACAGCTCGCAATCTAATATTGCCATTCTCAGCCTCCAAAGCAAATGGCCATTGCAACAGCAAGGGATCGTAAACTCTATGATAAGGTGTGAAAATTACCTGTAATCTATGTCAATTACTTATACCGTCGGCTAATTAGTGTAATTTTGATCATTTATTTTACTTACTGCTTTTGCTAATGAGATTTTATTTGAAAGCTTGGTGTGTTGATTATTTTCATTTTTGGAGATGTTTAAAACGCGATGAATGTTTGAATCCGACATATTTTTTCCTCAATTCAATCGCACATACACACGTGTATGTGCGGTTGAAATATCACGTTAATCGCCTAAAAAGGATTTCCTTAAAATTGTTATGTAGTAAGCAACAAACAAAGACCCTTCTTTGCCGAAAAAACACTAAAAGGAGCCCGTAACAACTATCTACATATAAATCTTACATCCTCAACAATCGTTCCTTAAAGATAAATACTCTTACATTTGTAATCGCCCCTTTTGGCATTGTCACGAACAAAATACCTACTGAGCCATAGTAATGAGAACAATACACAATCGAATCACGATCCCTAGATCAATGGTACAGACGAATCGATTGACTTTATTTCAATTTAAGATCGAGTAGAAAATAGTAGGCAAAGTAAATATAAATCGAGTGAAAGCCTGATCATAGAAATCTTTGAAGTAAATGAAACAACCAATTTGATGTGTAAGCTGTTCAAAGTGATTCAGAAGTGAGTTTAATTATACAGGGTAACTGGTAACTAACGCAAAACTTTTTAAGGGTGGCTTTAGTACATCTATGCCAACAACTTTTGTTCTACAACTTTTGGAAATTCGTGAAAAAAAAATCAGCTGTTCCATACAAGAGTATGGAAGATATTCGACAAAATGTATGGAACAGCTGATTTTTTTTTCACGAATTTCCAAAAGTTGTAGAACAAAAGTTGTTGGCATAGATGTACTAAAGCCACCCTTAAAAAGTTTTGCGTTAGTTACCAGTTACCCTGTATATTATGATTAACAATCGAACAAAATGTCTGCTTTCTAGGGTTTAGTTAT
The DNA here is from genome assembly GCA_964023185.1 of Macaria liturata. Classification (NCBI taxonomy): domain Eukaryota; kingdom Metazoa; phylum Arthropoda; class Insecta; order Lepidoptera; family Geometridae; genus Macaria; species Macaria liturata. Next base: position 5,813,829 of record OZ026828.1, on the reverse strand, counting down.
TTTATTTTCTTATGTAAACTAATACAAAGAATATATTATGTTATTTACAGTTGGGCTCAGTTAAAGCTTCAATCGCGTGCTATACTAACAGTACTTAACTATAAACAATGTCTTAGAGTTGCACTGACTACTTTAATAGAATTCATAATTTGAGCTATAAAATCAATAAAAAACAATCTTTATGTAGACATAAAACTAAGAGATGTTTAAATTACAAGAAAAATATATAATATGCCCCCAGACTATTGAAACCAGATCAGAAAAAAATCTTATTAGTATTGTTACTCATTCTATTATAATATAAAAAAACTGATCCCATAATCAAAAATTTCGATAATCATAGTGGAAATCAATTCCATTATGCATTACTGAACTGAGTGACCCAGTGAACGGTGGCCTTGAAAGTAAGCAGAGAACTCGGTTACAATTACAATCAATGACTCAGAGAATTTGGACCCACGAAATTATAATAAACTAGTGGATGACCCCGCCTTTTCTCAAGTTGTCCAAAAATCTCTTTTGTCACTTCGTTTCAACGTGAAGAGGAAAGAATAAACAAAAAATCAAACCAACTTCCAAACGTAGTCTTGGTTTTGTTCAATCAAAAGAAATAAAAAAAAAAACAAATTACACTTTGATTTAAGTTGACGCCTGATTTTTTTTTCCCATGTGGTTTTTTTTCTCTTCTATTTTCTTAATTAAACTGTGGGTAAACCTTTATTTTGTAATTTGATTCAACAACTAGAGAAGAATATAAACTTTGATTTTTTATTTATTTTTATTATTTGTTATTCACATGATACATTGTTTGTTTAGAAACATGAAGTTCTCGTTACGTTGAATATTGAAGTTTAAATTTCTAAGCTTCAATCTTACACTTCGTATCTCATAAATTGAAACGAAGTTGAAATTTACAACTAAAATTTACTTTAACAAATAAACTCAAATATACCTTCTCTTATGTTGTAAATTTAGTTTTTGAAAAGGTCAACTTTATCATCAATTTTATATCCTAAGTGCAATTTTAATTGGCGTGCTCCATTTGCTTATGATTTATCACAGATTTCAGATAGAATCCATTCTATAGGTATATACTTCAAATATGATATTAACGGATTTGTAAATAAATACGAAATATGGGTTCGATTCCCGCGTGACACAAGTATTTATGCATTTTAAAAATGTATAATTACTTGTGTTGAGTCTGGTCGTTTGTATGTATAATAAGTATGTATTTACAAAAAAAAGAAAAGTATATAAGTATTATATCCGTTATCTAATACCCACGACACAAGCGTTTGCTTAGTGTGGGGCTAGATGACGCCTGTGTGCAATGTCCCGGAATATTTATTTATTTTTTATTTATGGTCTCACAAATCGGGTTTAATATTTTTCTAATCAGCATAAGTTTTAATTTGAAAATGCTCCTTCTATTTACCATAATATAGCATATGTGTGGTAATTAGGTAGACTGGATTTCAGCTTGTTGCACCAATATTCTTAGTATATTTGCATAAATAACTCAATCAAAAGTAATCGAAAAATATATTCATAAACATTTTCTGTCATATTCTAAAAAAAAACTTGAGATATGATGGTGTTAGTGTGTGTGTGTGTGTTTTTTTTTATTAACTATACCAGTCGGTACTTTACCATAGTTTGTCTGATGGTAAGCAATAACTAGACATTTTAATTTACTAATTTCAAAAACATAAACTATTCTTGACATATAGGTACCTGTACATACGTTTAAATTTACCACAAAATTAAGCACCCAATATAACTTAATTTTACTTATTATGGCTATATTAAGATTTCCTTAAGACGTTAGTTATAATTGGTATGCTGAAATCACTTAGCCTTTTATCCATAATTATGCTGAAATTAAGTAGCATCTCATTAAAAAAAATTGAGCATATTACACATCGTGCGATAAAATGTCGAACGGTTGCAAGAGTTTCTCTGGAAATTCACAATTTCATAAGACGCTGTTTATCTAACTCATTAGAATACGATCTCATCTCAAAGTAATTGTGTTAAGAAACAAGTTTTTTCAAGATGTGCTATTAATTAGAGACCTGCCGATATAATTGGTTAATTAATTGGCATCACCATCATTAAAGTTGTTGTAATTTTACTATATTATGTACAACAAACGCACATATAATTAATTTACATTGTACATATTAATAAAATTATTGCAACAGTTACAAACTGCATCCAATTTCAAGAATTATTTTCTCTTGGGCCCATTTATACAGAAAAAAAGAACATTAGCTTTGTACACTTAGAACTATAATAATAGAAGTTGTTAGCGCATACAAAATAGCTCAAAGAAAACTAAAATAAATAAGCCGATACTTATCTAAAACACTGTCAGATTTAATTGGAATAACAAATCAGTGGCAAATTGCAGCTCTTTTCTCTCGAGCCAAACTGATTTATCCGGTAAGTTTTGATGTTATCTGAATATTTTAATCATTGTTAACTAGATTGTATTAATAATTTGTAGTTTTTTTTTAATTTGTAATTATTTATACCTATATTCGTGCAATTACAGTTTTTTTATCTGTATAATAAGTGCAACAGGCTGTGGCTACATAAATTTAATATTAATCGCATTGTATCAATTCGACTTCCGTGGATCGATCAACACGTTAAAATGAAGGTCCCGGTTGTTTGTCATAGTACAGCAGCCGTTAAGCCATGTCACAGGCCCTTAGGGCTGTTTGAAAACACCAGAGTTGCCTCTGTCATAAGAACTTATTTGTATTTATATAAATACAAATACAAAATCATTTATTTGCCAAATAAATTGTCACAATATGTTTGGAATCCTCTGACCTCGTGGTAGCCGTTAGGCTGTGTTACGAGGCCAGAGTCATCTCCCAGTATAATATATCTAGTTTATTTATAGTTACGTCTTAGCTAGGTTACACAAACAATGCTTTTATTTTATTTCAATATCTAAGTAACTACCCTCAATTTGTGTACAAATTCAAGTGGTATGACAACAAACAGTGTAGGCAAGGCAATATGTCGAATAACAACTATTTTCTCAGTATCATTTAATAAAATCTATGTTTCCATTAATACTATTCCTATTCATTTCCTATTCAAAATGCAGGACAACTGAAAATAAAATGTAGGCACAAAGTGTACCTCTGAGCCCACAATGTCCGGTTCAATTCTGGACTAGCACAGATGTATAAAAAGTAGTGGAATATTAGATTTGAACCAACACACAATATTTTTTTTTAATAGAAGTTGGAATCCAATAGGAATAACAAAACAACAGAATAAGTTTGTGTACTGTTAGCTTGATTATTATTAGTTGTACCTTTTTTTTAGATGTCTTATTGTTGTGTTAATTTAATTCTTTGATTGATTAATTATTTTATTTTTTTAGTTTTTCTTGGTTTGTTTTTATATTTTATTATTGTAAATAAAGTTTAAAATAATAATAATAATAATAATAATTCATTTTATATAGACATTCTTTAATTGACTAATGTGCAATATTGTGGTGTTTGTTTGTATTTTTCAATTTATTTCTATGTTTTAGTTTAATTCACTTAATTATTCAAAAAAATATCATTAGTGTAAATCGTGTACGGTGCTAATTGGAAATTTGAAAGGTTTGAATTTGAAATTGAAACCTTTTAAAATTATTAATAAATCTAAGGTTATAGTATTTTTCACCGAACTAGAAAATTAAGTTTTGTGACATTATAAGTATACACGGAGTTGCTTTTATAAGATAAGTATAGATAGATAGATAGATAAGACTGCCAAAGAACTTCGATTGAATCTTTATATTTCTGAGTTTATTTCCTTGGGTATAGATTAGTTAATGTGTTTGGTATTGTGTTCCACTAAACTGAACATTTGCTAATTTGCTATGAAGCAGTACACTTTTAAAGTCATTGTACATAATCACGTTATGCCACTAGACTAGTTTGTTATTAACCGTGCTCAAATAAATATCAATCACAAACAAAATAACCGTTATAGGTCAGAAAATCTAGTTCTTTTTACATTGTAGAACAATGTATGTAAGAAAATGGTAATAAATAAATTCATATTTTGTTGTATTGTATTTGAAACAAAAACAACAAATATGTCGGTACATCGAAAAAAGATCGTTACAGAAACATTGCTAGAAAAGTCATGTTTCCGATCTACATGACAAAAATGTGGGTATTTCAAAAAAAGATCGTTATATCAGTTGTTGAAAAAAAAACTATATTTACGATCTATTCGGTATGGTTTTATAAAATATATAAGATTGTACCAAGAAAATTAAAATCGATGATGAATAAATGCAATAAGATTGCTTGGTAAGTTAGTAGTTGCACTAACCTTTATCCTTTGAGCTGGTTGATGAATTGCTTAGTTTTTGTACCAAACGTCGAATTTTCGACGTTATTTTAAAATTCCGATGCTCCTTTTCCTAATTTACCACTTGAACACACGAAATAAACACTTTTTTCCACAAAAAAATCAAATAGTAAAATTCAACGAAATTTATGATGTTGCGACGCCCGCACACAAGAAATAAATGAGGTTTGACAGGAGGACGGCGCTACAGGCGCGACATTGACAGTGACATTTGTTCAAAAGTTTTTCTTTTTTTTGTGTTTTTATTTTCACAGCTATAAAAAGTGTGACGCCTAGTACATACAGAAGTGAGACTACATAGTTAATAAAGAAATCTCGAGCATGTAACGTCGTCGTAGTATAATAATATTTTTTATTCATTCCAAATTGAGAGTAGTTTACTTTTATAAATTCTGTGTCTTCTACAAAGGAAAGGAAATCATTTAACTGACTGAATAAAATCTCTATATTTGCTTTGCGGTTGTTCTAAGTTAAGCAATTTGTTAACCGTAGACTACCGGAAAAGTTAATTAAGTAAAATGATTTAAGTATAGAGCAGATTTGTGTGTTACTTGTATTTTGAATTTATAGGTGCAATGTTACATGTCAGATTCAAAAATATGAATGTATTAAAAAGTTCTAACACAAGTACTTTAAAAACCAGCCTATTTCAATCGTAAGTTAGATAGATAGATAGATTGATACTTTATTGGACACAAAAAACATAATACAAAACGGAAAAAAATTAATTAAAACTAATGCCACAAATGGCGGCCTTATCGCTAAAAGCGATCTCTTCCAGGCAACCGTAGGATGGAGAGGAAAATATATAAAAAAAAAGACTAGACGGGGTGTACAATAACGTAATAAGTTAGATAATATATAAATGTTTAGAGAAACAAAGACATATATTTGGTGTCCTATCAACCTAAGTCAAAGAAGAAAATTGTAAAAATTTCCGATGATTGTCCAAAAGTGAAAAATACTGGAAATTACGAATAATTAACAATAAAAACTAATTTTTCGTTCATCAATTATATTTCAACTCACATATAATTTACCTTGATTTCTTATACTCGGACAATAAATAGGAAATCAGCAATTAAACAAAAACGCCGCTAATCAATCTAAGTACCTAACTAATACTAATATCTTACACGAACTTGACTTGTTCATTCTACGGAACAACGAAACACAAATCCGAGCAATTTGTTGATACCGCAAATGATGTTCGAACAGATTGACGTGATCGAACGGCCGGAAAGTATTTTCCTTTTTTCTTTTCTTTTGTACTAGATATCACGTTACGAAATCAATACCCGGTAATTTACCATTTTACCCAATAATTTACGTTGTTCAAGTTTTTGTTTTCACGTGTTTAGGGAAGTGTGAGTTAATTAGTGGAAATTGAGTGTAATGTATGCGTAGTAAAAGCGATGATTCTTATGAATACGATTATCACGATCATGAAAGTGTCGGTAAAAACGTATTGTTCGTATCTATTGACATACCTTCAAAAATTCGATAAATGTAGTTCAATGTATGTAGGGGTAAAAACAAAACTACCCTTATTTTACACATATTAACGTTGAGGAAAATTACAATATATAAATATAAAAACTTACCCAAACAAATGAAAATTCTCAACTTCATGTTAACAGGTACAGAAGAAAACACTGGCACAAAATAATAGTTCGTTGGGAGTTCGATTTTTGAATTTGGTTTTTTGAATAAAGAACGGCGTCTGGTTGGTTCGGACGCCGAGCCGCGTATGTTTGGATCGGCGCACACGCAGCCGGTACAAGTGGTGGCTAACATTCACTTTCTACGTAGATGCGACCGTGTGGAGGGGCGACAGGAATACAGGGAAACAAGGGTATGTTGACACTATTTATCAGTATATGATGGAATTAACAACAGTTTACAAGTATCAATTTCATTGTTCGTATTTGATAGAACTTAGAACAGTAAAGTTTATTTCTTTCGATCAATTTTATTGTTAACTATCTATCAAGATGTAGGTAGCTTTGTGGATTTTACGCTAAAATTAATATCATATATTGATGTAGCTTCGTGGATTTTACGCTATTATTAAGATAAAAGTTATAAAACAATTTATATCATTTTGTGCGACATATATTTTTTTAAACAGAACGTACAAAAATATATACTCTTTTGGTCGGTAACCCATCCTAAATGTTGAACGCGCTTCGTTGCCTTACTTTAGCGATTGAATTGTATCATCCGATGCATCATCTGTAATTTTAAGGCTTAAGAAATTGACTGTGTAATCATAGTCACAGTCTGTGTAATGACCTAATTAATGGTCATAAAATATCCTATTCATAATAATGTAATCTACAAATAAAATAATATATGTCTATCAAGAGTACATTTTAAAATATCAGAGAGCGCGTTGAAGTCTTTTGTTAGACTTCATTTGAAGCAGTTAGTAATCTTGCGCATAGTTGAAATATTTATATAATAATCGACTTTTTGTGTTTTTTTTTGTTGTTGTAATTGAATAACAATCGATAACCAATTCGGGTTTGCACTTTGCCATAGTTCGCCTGATGGTAAGCAAAAGCAATGGCCTAAGATGGAGCGTGCTTACCCGACAAGAACCGAATCACTCTCGCTTTGAAGATCACAGGGTTATATTACGTGGGGAACAGGAATAGACAGCATTTGCTTATTTTTTTTTTTTAGTTAAAAATTTTGAAATGTATGACTTTTGTGCTTTGTCGCTATAACTTTTCAGTATAAATTCATTTATTCAGCAAAACATAATACGTGATTAGTGGCAATTCCGAAGGTAATTACTTAATTTGATGAATAATAAAATAACAAATATAGAAAAAATATTCTAGTACGATTAAAGATACGACCATTAAGTTTATTTAAATTGTGTTGCATACATTATTTATGCAATTATTTTTAACATTATTCAGTGTCTATTACCATATAATTTAGCAGTAAAACTTTATTTACAATAATAAAATATAAAAACAAGGGAAGAAAAACTAAACATACTACTTCTAACTACTACAAATAGGGGCACTTGGAAAATCTTTAGAAAAGCCTAAAGATAATCTAAGTGCTCCAGCCCTCTACCAGAGGGCAGCGTGCCCAGCATACTGGCCGCATTACCACGCTGGATGGCAATGCTGATACGTTGAGCCAGAAAAAGGCCAGCATTTTGGTCATGCGTCGCGTCAACCAAGTTATTATTATTTTATTTAGCAGTTATTTTACGATGAGACGATCTATATTTTGCAATTGCATTCAACATCCTGGATTCCAATTAATAATAATATATTAACTAGGTGAGTTCTAATTTAAAATATCTCAATGCTAACTACAATTCCTACTTGTAAATAAAATAATTAGTTTAAATAGCAGAAACATACTTCGACGCCCAAAAGGTATAAATTGAAATATCTTTGCTAATGTTTTACCATTTTGTTTTACTGGTACAGGAGCAGTTTTATGTTATATTCTCAATGTAGATTTTTGTGACGCTTTATTTAAACAATTACCTTATTTACACCGAAAAAGGTACATAATTACAATCTGGTGTTGATGTGTAATGGGTTTTTTTTTTTTTTTGAACTATTTGTAAAGTAATATTTTGACAAATATGTTAATAACCTATATTGCTTATTCTCTTAAATCACCAAAAAAAACATTGGCTTAAATAAATAATAATATAAGTTTCGTAAATAATACATACAATAAGGAAATCTACTATCCATCTAGTGACATGTAAGTGTACGTATGTATTTGAGAACACTATTCTTCTGACAACCGTTAGTCCGTGACTAGAGAATTGTTTCCATCACTAAATTCTCCATTATTTCATCCACTTATAGTTAAATATGCATCACATTTAATATGCCAATAATAAATCAGAGGTGATAGGATCGTGCATCAATTTGAAGTGTTAGTATCAGACTAATTATCTATACGAGGTAATAAATTTTTCAAGCAATTGCTTAATCAAGACTGGTAGCTTAAGTGTGGGAATATTCAGATTTTCATACGTGGTTTAATTTTTAAAGCTGTACTTACATTTTTGTAGGATATGTTTGTGTAATATTTTTCTTCAAATAAAGTGTATTGAACTGAAACGGATTGGCGTAATAAGTAGTTGGCAACCTTATTTCAGAGCCAGTTTCACTCAAATATGTACAAAATGTATAGGTATGCAGTTTCCCTTCCACCTTCAACCAAATGTAGGCATTTTTTTACACTTGAAAGCTAGATTTTAAATCTTTTTTGTTTTGCCTCTTAAAGTAGTGTTTAACCGAAATTCTGAGTAAATCTAAGTAATCTTAGTGAAATATTACGAGATAACATGATACAATATAAAACTCCATCTTTTGGACCTTTAGGAAGGTTAAGTTAAAATATTTGTAATTTTTTGCAATGAAATGTTAAAATTTTTGTTGGCAAAATTAATACACTCATAACGATTACTTTAAATTGGCCTAATTTTTCAATTAACATTACTAGCCAGCTACAATCAAGTCCATTAGCAGATGATTCCACTCAAATGTACATATGTTTCAAAAAGTTCAATAAAAGTTACGCCAGATATGAAAGACCTTGTAAAAAATACCAAGGAAAGTAACTAGGTATGTTACGAATACCACTTTGTACATCTTCAGAACGGCCTTTTTAAATTCTAGATCCCAACTAATATAATGCCAGTGGTCTGCAACAATTTGATTAAATCACCTTCACGCTTGTTATTTTATGTACTGTGTATAATAAAAAATAATGATTTGTAAAATCGGTTTACAGCAATGTCGGAACAACAGTTATATTTGTGAGCGCTGAAGAATACAATCTTTCGTACAAAAGGTATTTATAAAAAAAAAAATATTATTTTTAATGACATTTTCTTATTCATTATTTGTTGTATATACTTTTTTTGTATACTTTGCAATAAATATCACTGTTCCTAAAATGTCATTCGACACTTTTACTCTTTTGTCTTTTTTGACTGGCCTGTTAGCTTACTTGGTAGTGCCTCTGCCTTCTAATCTAAGGGTTGCGGGTTCGATACCCGCATGACACAAATATTTATGCATTTAAAAAAAATATAATTACCTACTTGTGTTGAGTCTGGTCGTTTGTATGTATAATAAGTATGTATTTACAAAAGAAAAGTAATTTAAGTATTATATCCGTTATCTAGTCCCCACGACACAAGCGTTTGCTTAGTGTGGGGCTAGATGGCGCTGTGTCTAATGTCCCGGAATATTTATTTATTTATTTACAGGAAATGTATGTAAGTATGTTCAAAGCATACGTATCATTTTAGTATCCATCAAATACTGTTAGTATATCTTAACATGTATAAAGTCAAACATATCTCATGCAATTAAATATGTTCCAAAATTCACACAATTTTGGAGCCTTAAGTTTAAGATGCGACATTGCTTTATTGTTGCCTATTGTTTACAACAAATGCACTAACAACCTAGTTTCTATGTAGGCCGCTATTTTTTTTATATTCTGTATCCTTAATTGCCTTAGATATTAGCGAGGTGCAGATCAGAGGCAATATAACATTAGTATACCTAACAAACATATACTTTTAAAAGAATTTCATATGAGACGGAACAATTCTATTTATATTGAGACATTACATTCCACTCCAGAGGCATTGACATGGCTTAAAAAAAATCCTTTTATTACAATAAACTATCAATTATTTAGTATCAAGCGAGTGTGGCTCTGCGGTTCCAGTGTCTGCTTTTCATTCAGACGCACCCTGGTTCGAATCTGCCCTACACTAATGATTTGTATTTTCAAGTTATGTGTAGATTTGCACTCGCTTAACGTTAAAATAATACATCGTGAGGAAACCTCTAAAGGAAAAAGGAGGTCTTCCGTGGAAGGACCTGGGCGCCCACCACGATGTATCTGCCCAAGAGAACTCCCCTAATGAATTAATTCTGCGGGGGAGTCAAGACCCTCAGTCATGAGGAAATACGACTAAAGAGAGAGATCAATTATTTGACTAACCTCCTCCATGGTGCTTTAGTTCAGTGCGGAGCATATTTTTACTGGAATGGAACTGGCTCTTCAGGAGGTTCGCACCGTGTAGGCGCTTGGCGACTGATACATTGAAGCAAATAGCAAAACCTTATACCAGATGCTGTCCCATCCACCTCATTGCATCTATTATGGGTATTCATCCAGTTAAATCACGGGTCTATAAAATAAATACCTAATAAATATTTTAGGTCATATCACACTGCACCATCTATCCTCATACTAAGCTTATGCTTGTATCATGGGTACTAGGTAACGGATATAATACACATATATTTTTCTTTTGTGAATACATACTTATTATACATAGAAAAGACCAGACTCAACTCAAGTAATTACAAATTTGAAAATTCATTAATACATGTGTAATGCGGGAATCGATCCCGCACCCCTAGATTAGAAGGCAGTGCCACTACCAACTAAGCTAACAGAGCCTTAAGTCTATGTCGGCTTATTAGTCATAAATCATAAAGTTTAGTATCTCGTGAAGTTTGTGTAAACTTATCACGTTATACATATATTACATATTATTAAAAGCGACATTTTTTGACAATATGAGACGTTTATTGCATTTAAAGTCTTTGATAATAGATAGTAGATAATAACAAGGTTTAGCCTTTTGTTTTAGTTCTGCATTAATATGATGTATCCTTCATATTTACCCACGACTTAATTTAATAACCATATTCATAGACACTATGATGAACTGCTTTTTGATGATAAAATTCCATTAAAACATATAATTATAAACGCTAAAGCCTATGATGGTAATTAAACAAATGAATAAGTCCTCACTTCGATGCATTTTTGTCAGACTAGCCCCGTTTTGCATATGTCTTAAAAATCTAGGTCTGAATTTCAATTAATCTTTCCAACAACTCGTTTTTGTTACCACACAACTTGTGACAGAAATTTTGAGTTTCGCAACTGTATCATCTCAGCAACCAAAAATCTAAACAAGGATCCTCTCTCTTTGAAGAAATCTGTGTCAAATTCTCAAAATGCGTAACATCATTAAGTCAAAAATCCAAAATTCCAAACACCCATCTAGAATTGCAAAATCAGAAACCAGATCAAAACATTTACTTAAGTAAAACATTATGAAACAAACACATGCAGTTAGCATCGGAATATTAAATTAATGAAGCGTTGAATAATGTAATATTATTATGTTTAAAGTTATGTAAAACGGTGATGATTCCATATTTTTATGAGAATGGTATAATGCTTTAACATTTTTTCGGTCATTTACACATTCATAAGAAATCATATTTTTTATACAATTTTACTAATGAGTACGTATAAAACAATACTTTTGCGACAAAAACGAGTTAAGGGTACGTTACGTTACGTACGATCTTTGAAAATTCGTTAGAAATATTAATATACTTTTTTTTTTACAAGAACTTTGTTTGCTCTTGACCGTAATTCGCCTGATGGTAAGCAATCATTGCGGTCTAGGATGGAACGTGCTTACCCAGTAAGAACCGATTCACTCTCGCTTTGAAGATCGCAAGGTTATATTCCGCGGGGAACAGAACAGGGAGTCAGGCAGGGAGTTCCACAAGTTTATTTAGCAGTTCGCACTATAAAAGTGGAAACATATACTTGTCTTAATTTGATGTTTACTTCTACTATACATCAATATAAACTATACTGTATTAAGTATTTAAATTATGTATAAAACACTCAATAATACTAAAGACTGAGATAAGCTTTTAATCTTATAAATGTTAATATCACCTTCAATTAAATCCTTTACAAGATTTTCTGTCAAACGTAAGCCAAATTTATGACAAAACTGCATTACAGCTGAATTAGACTAAAATACTTTTGTTGTTAGTCTTGAATATACAATGTATTATTTTACATAACACTACAGAATATAATAGTTTTCTGAGGTTCAGTAGATAAATAAGACAGTTTAAAGGTCTTACATATATAAGTGATATAGTACACATATGAATATGAAAAAGAAAAAAAATCCTTAACATTCATACAGCTCCTTCCACTGTTTATAAGCACCCTTCTCTGTAATATACATGGTTCAAACAACAAACGCCTAACAGCCGATAAAATCTTCTAACAACAAGAGAAATATTATGTCACTCACTTGTTTCAGATTTTGTCCATGCAACTTGCAACAACTGCCCTAGCGACTCATTTCGTATCGGATGAGAAGAGCCAGTTATGCAATACTCAGGATGGCTCTCTTTTCTTTCACAAACGAAACAATTTTTGTTATTGCCAATATTATATTTGTTTTAACCACTTATCATCGATTTATATACAGGTCTTTAGACCAACGTCTTCGGAAGTCTTCTGTACTCTTTCAATTTCAAAGCCAAGATGTGCTGTGGAGGTTGCTGCGGTGGCAGCTGTGGCGGATGCTGCGGCGGCTGTTGCTGCCCGTGCATTACCATCTACACGTGCTGCACGAAGATCTGCTAGCCTTGCCGTGCTGCGCGCTCAGACAGCCATGGAGTCTGTGGTGGCGCGCCTGCTCGCACAGCAGGCTACCACTGTGGAGTGTGAATTATCCGTGCCGTTATGTGCTATAATAAAATGTATCATTAAATAAATGTACCAATCATCAAAAACATCTATTTAGTCGTGTCTGATTAGAGCCTCCGTTTTCGAATAATAAATTTCCGCCGAAAGAATTGCCGTTTCTAGTTCACAAATTGAATTCCTGCTTTTTTATTACTTTTGCATTTTTTATTTGATAATCTAGAAAAAAGCAGAGCATGTTATTAATGTGACCGAGTTTGTGTATTATAATCAATTAATACTGTACTTATATTTGTTTTTATGCTTAGTGCCATTACCATTAGTGTCAAAACAAAGAAAAAAACTAAAAATACAATACACTAACTTATGACAAATGAAAAAGAAGCTGTATATTAGGTACAAGCACAGGACTTGGTAGACGCGACGTGTGACTAAAATGTTGGCCTTTTTCTGGCTTAACGTATCAGTATTGCCATCCAGTGTGGTAATGCGGCCAGTATGCTGGGCACGCTGCCCTTTGGCAGTAGGCGGGAGCACTTAATTAAGTTTTTTAAAAATTTGTAAGTGCCCCTTTTTTATGTTGTAGTTAGAAGTAGTATGTTTCGTATTTCTTCACTTGTTTTCATGTTTTATTAATGAAAAAATAGATAAAGTTAAAGCAAATAGATAATCCAGATCCCCAAAGATTTAAAATACGCATTAAAAATAAATGCATTGTATTTTAAGTCTCATAAAAATGCATTGATCTATTTCCCAATTTGCAATCCATTAATGGTCAGACATAATAGTTTTGCATAAATATTTGAATTCCATTAAATTGGGTTAGGTTTTATTATGATCTGATGATTAATAAAGATTAAAACATCTATTTTATTACCACTTAGCACCTACTTAAACATATTTAACCAAATTCTCGAACATACAAATTAGATATCACAAATAGATCGTATTGATTGAAATCCTGAGATAAAAATAAAATAAATATTTCGGGACATTGCACACAGCGCCATCTAGCCCCACACTAAGCAAACGCTTGTGTCGTGGGTGATACAAATGAATACTAATTTTATTTAATTTATTTACCTATAATCTTCTAGTTAATCTTCTCACTATACATATATTATTATATTATATGTTTTTTTTGTATCGATTATCCTAAACTCTAAACAGTGATGGGTATTTTAACGTAAGGTCCTTACATATATGAAATTGGCGTTTTATATGGGAGGAACAAAAAACCGAATATTTTTTAATATAATATATATAATTATTCAAAGTATGAACCATTGTTTTCTATGCACTTTTGCCATCTCATAGGTAGTTCATTGATCCCTTTACAAAAAAAACCAGTCGGACGGGAATCAATAAAATCTTTGAAGGCGATTTAGACTGCCCCATCGGAGTTGAAGTTTTTCCCTTGCAAGAAGTAATCCAAATTTCGAAAAAAATGGTAATCTGTTGGAGCAAAGTCCGGGGAGTACGGAGGATGTCTTAGACATTCCAATTGAAGCTCTTCTAATTTGGTAGCCGTCTGTTGTGCAGTGTGTGGTCTAGCGTTGTCGTGAAGCAGCAGTGGCGGGGGGCGATTGACCAGCCTAGGTTGTTTAGCCGCTAGCTTTTCCATCATGGTTTGCAATGGCTGACAAAAGACATCAGCCGTAATAGTCTGGCCAGATTTGAGAAAACTGTTATGAACAATACCGGCACTAGTCCACCAAACGCTTACAAGTAACTTTTTTGGGGTTAATTTTCGCTTGGGGCAGGATTTGGCTGGCTGGCCAGGATCCAACCATTGCGCTGATGCTTCCGATTATCGTAAAGAATCCATTTTTCATCACAGGTAGTGATTCGGTTAAAAATACCTTCATTATTGTGCCGGTTCAGTAATGTAACGCAGCAGTCGACGCGCGTTTGCCGGTTTGCTGCAGTCAATTCGTGAGGTACCCACCTTTCAAGCTTTTTAATCTTCCCAATTTGCTTCAAGTGAATTAAAACAGTTTTATCACTAACATCGCAGCCTGCAGCTAACTCGGATACACAATAGCCTTCAATTCTTCATTATCAACTTTGGTCTTAGGCCGTCCACGGGGCTTGTACTGCAGGTCGAAATTTCCAGAACGAAAACGTTGGAACCAAAAACGAACTGTGTTTTCTTTTGCAACACGACCGCCATACACATAATTCACCCTTTGAGTCGTTTCCGCAGCACTAGTGCCACGGCGGAACTCGTACTCGTAAATAATACGATATTTTAAGTTTTCCATTTTGTAAAAAGAGTGACGCAAACAGAAAAAACAGAAGAAAAAAAAACAAATAAAAACGTTCATCAAAGCACAAATACATGAGTAAATAGCTGTACAAATTTTAATTTGGAATTCCTTACCAAAGAGGAGAAATTCGCGATTCAAGTGGCCAGTATGAAAAAAGGCCAATTTCATATGTAAGGACCTAAGGAGATCCCTAAAAGGTTTTGTTACAATGACTATGTATTTCTTGATAAAAAGTTTTATTTGATATTCTAAAACAATAAATTGTGTAACTAAACATATACGTAATATTATATACACAAACTCGTTACAGCTAAAAGCTAAGTTTGTACGAGTTTCTTTCATTTCTTAGGACTTATATGAAACTAGTTTACACATTAACTTGAGATAACAAGTAGCCTATAGCCGGGTCCAGACATGTATAATTTGCCCGATCCTATCACCGATCCGATCACCGTATCCGTATCTGCGTATTGTACAAGCCCCATATCAAGTTGTGGACGCCTCCGATTTGTTCCGTTTCCGTATCTTCACAATACAACGTCCGTATCTGTATCACCTTTGATGATCGGACAAAAACCGACATAACATGGGACGGGCCGTATCGTAACGGAGTATCGAGACCGCGTATCATGATACGCGTATCATTACCCGTCCACATATGCGATCATGATACGCGTCGACGATACGGATACGGTGATCGGATCGGGCAAATGATACATGTCTGGACCCGGCTTTACCTACTAACTACCTACTTACTAAAAATCATGATGATCCGTTCAGCCGTTTTTGTGTTATGAGAGTTTAAATAAACAGATAAACATACAAACAGATAAACAGACAAAAAATCTAAAACCTGCTAAAACGTGTTCTGTTATGGATTTAAAGTATACCCAAACAGATTTGTTTTCTAATATCTTTTATGTTCAGATGTTTGACTCTCTTCAGTTTTATTATATGTATAAATAGATAGATAGATTATTTCATGTGTGAAAGTACATCTAGTTGACATAAAATTTACAAAGTGACATCTGTTGAGGACTCTCAAAACAAAGCCAAACCAAACCAAACATTGTTGAAGTTGTTATAACTTGAATCTATGCCTTTCACTCCTTACATCGCATTTTCTGACCACTAGCAGTACATTAGAACTCTGGAAAGTGTGTATATGAGCATTGGATTTAGTTCTACACATTTTGTCCAGATGGCGCTGTAATACCGATGATAAAATAAATTTAGTAAGTACTAGTGAAGATACTATAGACAGGTTACTATTCTCTTTTATTCTATAGCACGTAATACTATGACAATAGATATAAATACTTATCAATTTTCATGAGATATTAAAGTAGCATAATATTATACACAATCCAGAGTAGTGTAAATCGACGTAGTAGATACAAAATGTCGACTCTAGAGTAGATTAGGTACTTACTGGTTTTATAAATTCCTGTAAATACCTTATTTTAATTCTGTTATTTTTATATGCTATGTGGTTCATTAAGGAATTATCTATCTATCTAAATTAAAGTCAAAACACCCTCAAAAGTTAGGCGTGATATATTATCACTCCAGTATTAATAGTGGTTTGGCTGATGCTCATAATGTGGAACTTGTTAAGCCATGTCAGAGGCCCTTAGCGCGTCTTGACAACTCTTGACAACAGATTTGGTGGCTCTCTATAATAATAGATAAGAATCAAAATAGTAAATTATGTAAGGTGCAGTACCGCAATAAAATTTTCATAAACCTGTTGTTTTTATAATGACTCAAAAACTGCCGAACAGTAAACGACATGAAGTGTATTTGAAAGCGGCAAGATCTTAATTGAGATTTTTTTCTATTCGATTGATTTATTACTTACATAGTATACTTGTGTACATATAGTGTAATGAGCCTTCCTAAACAACAGTTTGTATACAAATAAATTATTAATTCCATATATTCGGCAATAATGTATACCGTGCAGTTTACTATGAATTAATTCTGCGGAGGAGTCACGACTCAGGGATGAGGAAATACGACTCAAAATAGGGATAAATTATTATTTTTGCCTTTTTTTGGTCCCTATGTCACTAAAGTAAATGAAACAACATGATACAGGAAACACTGCATTTAATTGACTAGTTCTACAACGCAAACCCAACATAAGTACTATAGCTACAATACATACAATTAATTTCATATTAATTTATTCACTTTAAAAAAAATTACAACCAAATCTCCATAGTGTAAATGTAAACTTTAAAAATATTACAAAAGTTTTGTCTTAAAGTGGCTTAAATTTTTATTTTTCTAAGTTTTATCCAAACATGTAAGTACTAAGGTTTAATTTGGAAGTGAGTAAAAATATTTACATGATTATTGTTCAGTGGTTACGGCGTCTTATACTGAGACGTTGAAGGTGCAGGCAGGTTCGAATCCTGGCATTTGTAATTATTTCCACTTAACTTAAAATTTAATATGTAAGTATTCATTCTCATATTAGTGTGGCAACTAACTGGAAGAATCCACGATGGAACATAAAATACTATAAAATATGAAAAATATACATAAAATTCTTAGCAATAATGTATTTGCAAACAACTTAACTTAACCCAAGTACTAAATAATAATAGTTTGGTAACTAAGCATTAAATCACTTTGTTTTGATGTGGTTTGTTCGTAACTTAAACCTAACTTAAATTATAGCAGGATGGATTTCAGTACTTTAGTATAGTATTATTATTATTAACTTTACTATAAAAAAATAAGTCGGGTTTTTCCTTCCTGACGCTATAACTCCAGAATGCAAGAACCGATTTCCACGGTTTTGCATTCGTTGAAAAAGTCTCGGGCTCTGTGAGGTTTATAGCTAAGAAAATTCAGGAAAAAATTCAACAGAAAAGCGGGAAAACAGGAAAATCATTTTTCACATTCAGCGCCATCTCTGATACATAGCATGTACTACAAACTGGCGAAACGGAGTTCGCCGGTTTTGCTAGTCAGGTATAAATAAACTCTGTTATTGGATTAACTCTGTGAAATAGAAAGCAATTGTATTATTGTATTTTTTTCTGTCTCCATTATGTCGTATATTCTTTATATCAAAACCTAAAAGTGTTGAAAATATGGCGGCGCCACTTGTAGTACTTGTTCATTTTATTTGTCCATTTCTTGACCAATTTTAATTTGTCAAGACCACGAAAATGAAAATCCCTTCTCTTAATATCCTCCAAGGAATCTGTCATCGCAGCCTCTCCTCTTCCCGAGCTGGTGACAGAGCTGCGGGGATCCAACGATGTCTCCCATGAATACGCTAAGGAGGTAGAACTCTTTGGCTTGGTCGGCTGAACGCTTGTATTGTCTGGAAAGGAAAATGGGCTTTGTTTAGTGGGTGGTAAGGAATGGTTTTCACTACCTACTACATATTTAGCCAAGTTCATTTGCTAGACGATTTTTTAGCTAAATGCGTCTTAAAATTGAATAAAAATAATAAAATAAATTTATTGTACTTAACATAAAACATAAAAATAGTCACATAATAAAAAACAAGAGTACAATATAAGAAGTTTCGTGTCACAATCCGGCCCCAACTCAGCATATTTATGCTGGATGCAAGCATCCAGCGCTGGTCTTCCGTTGAGAATGGCGGGTGACGTCACGCACGTAGATGGAGTTTAGAATAGTCTGAGACGTAGCTATATCATAATACACGTAACCACTCTATATACTTAATAACATAAACACAATACAGCGAAGACAAAATTGCTATGCAAGTAAGCTTTATTTAAGGATCCATCTGTCTCATAGCAATAACTAAAAAAATTAAGATGGGTCTAAAAACGTTGATAAAAAATAATTTATATATAACTTATTTTCAGGATTTCTTCTTTGTACGAAAGGTAGGTTTGTATTGGTCAATCTGTGAAAATATAATTACTAGGTAACGCTATAAAAGTTTCCTCTGAAATTATGTCACATACTATCTCTTCATATTCTATGAACAAGTCCATAAGAACCCATAATGATAAGAAAAACACTTTCATCTCATCTCTAATGGCCCAATGTTTTTCCTATCCAATAATAACAGAGGGAAGACGGAACCTCATCTCTACGACAATCATTACCTACTGACATTTTAAATTGCACACAATAATATTGTTCTTCACAATACACCATAGTCTTTACATCCAGAGCTATAAGATTCATAATCATGTCTCAATTATTTACAGTAATTTTAAGAACTTCAAATCATGACTTGATTTGTTTCATGCTGTTTTCTACGTTAATCCCAAGGCATAAGGTATGTATTTGTTTGAAGAAGTTAACAGTGAAAGTGTTTTGCTTGGTTGCATAATGTTTGTAACCTCGGACGATGGATCGGATGGTCTACCACACATTGAATTAAGATGTCTTCGGTTCAGATGAGTGAACATGGAACGGTAAATAGATCTGCAATTATGGGGTGTATTATATTATTTTTAAAAAAAGTATTTGTAGTAGATACATAAGTTATATATTACATGCATTGTACATATAAGAAATCTAAGCATGACTTTTAGGATTCAAGATTATTCTTATCTACTAAGTAGTTTTGGTGGCAAAATCGTAATACATAAAGCGCATAATTTGATGTAAAACAACCTTTTAAAAACACACTTTCAGTATGATTTGCATTGGTAAATAATCGAAAACATTTTAAGATGTCCATTTTAGCTTATTTTGTGTTCCACCCAACAAAATACCGTACCTAATTAAAAATCAAAATTATGGCCTGATCAATAGCAATCAAGCGAGTAATACCTACTTATAAATTCAGTAATTAGTAAAAGAAACCTTTGTAACTAAGAAGTCAAGGATTAATCATGTACTTGACTTGACAATTTGTTATTTTACACTTTAACTTCACTTGACCTGTGACATTTATGATTATAATATTATAGTTAGTTTGTATTTTGTTTCCTAATAAATGTGACATTGCATACAAATGTATGTATAATAAGTATGTATTTACAAAAGAAAAGTATATAAGTATTATATCCGTTATCTAGTACCCACGACACAAGCGTTTGCTTAGTGTGGGGCTAGATGGCGCTGTGTGTAATGTCCCGAAAGTTTATTTATTTAAATTGAAATGCCATTATTGTGCAAGCTTTTATAAATATGCTGTAAACATATCTGTTGCACTCAAACACGTTGATCACATTTAAAAAAAATATAGAAAATTATGTATAAAATCTCAACAATTCGATACATATACATATGTAAACGAAAGTTATCAAGTATCCGGTACTTTGCTGGCCATTAGTTTCTCAACATGCTCCTCTTTTCGGTATCCTTTAAAAACACATATTTCAAGATCAAACTACAAACAAGTATACTCCGTCAGCTGTGGAAAAATACCTGCATCAATAGAATAGAAGCATGGTCGCTGACCACAATGTGTATTTCCCCAAAAATAACGAAATGACAAAATAAACTACAAAAAAAACTAGACTAAATATCTCCATAATTCTCGGCTGCTAGGTCATTATACCGTTCAATTCAAGCCAATAAACAAAGGAGTTAATTGTCTCGAAACCTGTCTTCATTATTATGCAGAAGTGCAGTCTATGACTTAACATTGACGCAACGACTTTATAACTAGTAGACGTCTCAGTTCTCAGTATGGCGAAACTCCGACATACGCATGCGAAATAGTCCGTGATAGGTCAGTTCCTTATATCACGTCATTGGTCTACTTATTGATTGATTCATCGCTGAAGACACTTGATGGCACTAATAGTTGAATTATGAAATCTGTTTCAACGAATGGAAGCTGCCAAATTTGAATGCTACTTTTTGCACAACCATGGTAGGATTGATTTTCACTTCTGTACTCGGGTACTTCTATTTTTTTCCAATTGTTATTATTTTATTGAATATCGTCAAGGTTACTTCTATTGATAGTACGGTGCCTTATTACGTGGCCCAGTTTTAGGTTAAGTTTACCCTTATATGTACAAAAAAGGTAGCAGTGCTACGGGAAATTTGAATAGTTGTCTATGAATAGTATCGTCTATGCACTGACGTAACAAAGTCGGTGGATGGGTGACAGCTGGTGGTGCAGGATGACCCATGCGATTGCGTGGCGATTACATACGTGGCCCAGTTGTGGCCGAGTGGGTCAGTGGTCGTTAAACTGTGGAACGCAAGGCCCGACGCAAGAAGCTAAGAAGTGTAGATGTTTTTGTATGGTTGTGGATATGTATGTGTTAGTAAATGTGGCTTCTAAAACGATAGACGTGAGAAAGATTGTTTTTTTTTTTCATTCTTGGTTGTTTTTGTGTTTTTTCTCACAATTGTCTGGTATTTTGATTTATTATGTGACGAGACAGGATTTTATTTAAAAAAATATACTTATGAAACTTAAATTTGATAATTATAGGTAGTTTTTATTAAACAACTTTATAGATTCTTTTAACTTTTAAATTAATAAGTTTTATTTATTAAAATTATGTAATCATTTTACGTCACACTAAAAGCAACTAAATAAGTTGCATGTATCACCACATACTACACTATATTTTTTATTAATTAGATATCACAGTTTGAGCACCTCAGTACTAGATGTTCGCCCATTTGTAAGTCAAACTGTCGATGGCCCAAATTAGTGACATGGCCTTGAAACGATGACTGTTTGTGTTATGAAAGTCGATGAATAAGTTGGATGGACAGTTGTGTCAAGGTTATATTTCGTTTTGTGAGTACTGTCATAGGATAGTGATGTGTCGAAATGTGACAGTTTTTATAAAGTTTCAATACGATACTATATACTTACCTACTTCAGCTGCTTATATGACAATAGGGTAAACTCTAAATAAATAGTCTTTGTATCCTCTCGGGCTCTACAAATAGACTTGGTAACATCATGACACAATTGGTTTTTTTTTGGTGACTTCACAATGATTTGGTTCTTCAAAAATAAATGTCAATAATCTAGTTCCCTGAACACATCAGGCCAGTCCAGTTGGGGACGGGGTTGGGCACTCACCCTGGTCGCATATTGTGCATAGACTCTCAAACACGCAGACTTTAGCTCCAAACACGCCTACGATGTACTTCTCCACCTCATGATGAGGTGAAGAAGTACATTCTGTTCAACTCTTAATAGGCTTTGTACCTTCTTGAGCACTACTGCAGTTAGACTTGATAGCATCATGGTCCATTTGCAGTTCTTTGGTGATTTCTCAATGATTTGGTTCTTCAAAAATAAATGTCAATAATCTAGTTCCCTAAACACATCAGGCCAGTCCAGTTGGGGATAGGGTTGGCCACTCGCCCTGGTCGCACAATGTGCACAGACAGTCTCGAACACGCAGGCTTTAGCTCCTACAATGTACTTCTCTACGTCAGCTGCATAGATGACAATAGATACAGCAAAATACCCAGGCGTTGTACCCTCTCCGGCTTACCGTTGTGGTTTTGTAGCCACTCGGACATTACAGATAGACTTGGTAATATCATGTCACATTTGTAGTTCTTTGGTGACTTCATGCTTCATCATTTGGTGATTTACTGCTCCAAAAATATAATATGTCAGTGATCTAGTTACCTGAATACATCAGGCCAATCCAGTTGAGGACGGGGTTGTGCCCTTGCTCTTGTGGCATAATGTGCACAGACTCTCTCAAACACGCAGGCTTTAGCTCCGAACTCTCCTACGATGTACTTCTCCACCTCGGCTGCGTCGAATGGCTCGGCTGGCTCGTTGTAGGACAGTTGCCGACGGTTGCGGGCTCGGTAGGTAGCTGGAAGCAGATGAAGGTTGGTGTTACTGAGATATCAACAAGTTCTAACAATTTCGGTCAAAGTTTACTGGACTAGGGTACCCATAGAACTGTAATTGCCTTATTGACTACCAACAATTGTTGGTTGGGTGGCGTATGAGATCAAATTTCAATTTAATACAATATTATTATTCACAAAAATAAACAAACAATATGAAAGGGACTTAAACTATAAATATATCTACAAGTGGGCGACCTTATCACTTTAAATGAGCTCTTCCAAACTTTGAGCTTTGTGACTTCAAAAGCGACTTGTCTTCTAAAGACAAGGGTAAGTTATAAATTGTACGATAATCAATCGCACTAATATTTCATGATAAAGGTTGGTACATGGCATCTTAGACGGTAGTCGAATAGGTGCAAACCAGTATCATATCATCAAAATAAGAATCAGCTAAACAAAAACGCCCAATGTAAATTACATCAATAATAACACGACTGTCTTTAATATCATATTATATGTTTTTTAATACACGTATTATCCATGCAATTTATTTTACAGCATAAAAATTAGAGCTTCCACAATAAAGCTTGCCAACTTCCCGAATTAAGAAAAACTTAAATCCCTATTTCTTCCTCCACGCTCCATTAAACTTAAAGCCTAGCTCACAGCTTAACGCTCGTTATCGAGAAGCCATTAATATCATCCAGTCGTTTGTGATCATTAGTTAACAGCGGAATGAGATAAGTTACCTTCTAATCTTTAAATATCGCAGACTTAAAAAAAATATGATAACGGAAAGCGAGAGGAAAACAGTTTTTATTGGGTTAGTTAGTGTACATATGTACGCTCCATTTACTAGTATATCACGATTATTCTCTCTCTCTCACTCTCTCTCTCTCTCGCGAGTCGTTTTTCCTCATGACTGAGGGGTCGTGACGGGACCACAGAATTAATTCGGTAGGGAATTTGTCTTGTGTAGATAGATCGTGGAGTGCGCCCAGGTCCTTCCACGGAAGACATGTTCTCGGATATTGTGGTCTTCAAACATGTCGATTTCCTCATGGTGTTTTCCTTTACCGTTTAGCGAGTGCAAATCCACACATAACTTGATAAACAAGTAATTTGTGTAGGTCTAACACTAGCTACCTAACCACACCCGCTCAATCTAATTTATACCTTAAAATCTAAAACAAATGCAACTGCTTTTGTTTTACGACATGTTCTATTGTGCCTTTGAGTAGTTTAGGCATGAGTCAATACATTTCCTATGAATGGATAAATTAATTTGCTAATGTGATTAGCAAACAATATCCCTTTAAATGTAATAAGACAAGTAATCTATATAAAAAATAGTATTTGCTTGAAGAAGATAAAATATAAACCTTTTGGTTATACTTCAATGAAACCTTTATGACCATTCAATAAGATTAGAAATTTATCTCGATTGGCTTAAAATAACAACTTACGAGACAGTTAACCAGTTACAGTTTTATGTAATTTACTTTAGATAAAATTACAAATATATTATTTGTGTCTATTATGAAATAATGTTGTTTGTCCTTCACGACTCAAAGTATACACGGATAAGCAGACTTTTTGGTATAGAGGTAGTGTTTTGTTCCGAGAGTAAAATAGGCTATACTTACTTTTGATCCTGAACCAAAGCAAGTGACGTCGCGGGAATACATAAGAAATTCTATACTATTGAAAACAAAGTGTTATAATGAACAAAAAGTCAGCATGATAACCCCTAAACTTAAAATAATTGTACCCTTTAATATACAAATTCAGTTTATGTACAAACATAATGTATATGTATGCTATTTCTGACTGGATGCTGTGCTGGACGTAAGGAAACCTGGATGATTCCTATTATAGCAAGCGTATTAAAACTAAAACAAACCATCTTCTCTCCAAACATTTCAAAATAACCTCATTAATATACGGTCCAATATATCCCGTCCGGTACCCTATTATTCCGAAAGCGCTTGAAATCGCATTTATCTACCGCTGTTGCAGCGTAACATAAATCTGCCAGCGCTGCAGCGGCTGTGCGGGAAACGTGCGAAAAACTACATCATGCTCGCATGCAGAATGGGGAGAATAGTCATCAATAAAGCTGTCGATTGGATGCTGGGTTTTTGCAGCGATGAAAATGGTCGAAACGGATTCTTTTTTTAGTGCTGGAAGTGTTTTATGGCAGTATGATACTGAAGGTTATTGTAAGTTACATAAATATCTATACCAACCGACCAAAAACCTTTCATCTCTGAAATATTTTAATAGCACTAACTAAAGAACCTTTCTATGATTGTGATGTATAAAAAGATCAAACAGATATATTACCATTAAGTATATATTCTAAAATTGTTTTTCTACTTATACTATGAGAGTTAAAAACCCAAATACGATACTCATACAAACCTGGACTAAGCGAATACGACAGCTTTTTGAAAAAGTTAGTTAGCTTCACACTACCAACTATAAACGGGAAACCCACTAGCTGCACTGGCAACTCAAACGGTGCCTCTTGGGCACTAGCAACATTGCAACTTAATAACAACACCGAAAATAGTGCAAGGAACAAAACTATACAGCACTTCATAGTCACAGTTTTAACGGAGATGAGCGCAACGGAAAAGCACGATAAACTTTTACGATGCCTTTTGCAATCTTCCAAAAACGCTTGCACAAGTTGCGTCCAACTCAAAATTCAGTACATGTTTTCAAATTTCACAAGATGGCCTCTTTAATTTTGAATAACGAACACTTTATTTTTAAATTTTCTCCCGCGTTTTGCGTTTCGTTCCGTGCTTTTTCCCGCGCAATGTATAAAGTTGTATACGCACTGTAACTGGCTGAGAAGCTGAGAATACACTGCAAAAAGTTGTGCTACGTGACAAGAAACGCAGCACCTTCTCCGGCGGTTGGCGCAATATCGGATTGTGGGTCAATCGTACTTGGATATTTGCACAATTTATGTTGCCATAGTAAATGTTAATGTCTAAGAGATACATGACGAACCTTGAGATATAGGAATGCGCATTCCACAATTTTATTCGTCAAATCATATAATTTAAAATCTAAAATGCACTTAAAGATTGCTTAGTACTTAATTTAAAAAAAAAGTTTGAGACTTTAGTATAAATAGATAATATGAGGCATTTGTAAAATTTACAGTTGATATGATCCCAATAATCGATATGTATATAGATAAATTGTAATAATAGGTTAGAAAATGCTCTCAAAATTTTCAACACATACATTATTTCTTTTTTATGCATAAGTTTAAAAATACTTACATGGGCTCAAAGCATACGACAGCTTTTTGACAAAGTTAGTGAGTCTCACTGCCAAAATAATAAACGGAAACCCAACCAACTGCACAGGCAGTTCGAAGGAAGTTTCCTGGCTCGATCCTTCCATCAAGCATTGGAACAACAAAAACGACAAAAGAGTCCACACATAACACACTTTTACCAACTCCATAGTCGAAACCTCTTTTCAAAATTTGAATCCGTACTTTTTTAATTGTATTCGTACTTTTTTTTCAAAATATTGGCGCCGATGCGTTTTGTTTTTACGCTCAATCGATTAGGTACACTATAATTTGATTAAAAAATAAATTGTAACTATTATTGTTGATAGTTTTATTTTCGCGTTTAAATAAATATTTCAGTTCGCAAATATTATATAAGTGTACGACCTTAGGTGGATATCCACGTATAACTGACCATGTCTAACACACGGCCTACCAGACTGGGTTAGTATTTCGTAATGGATGTAATTAATAAATTATCGTAGTTAGGTCACGACTGGCGAAACCGGGTAGTGGAGGAGCAAGGACATCTTGAATTTATTTATAAACTAGTGGACGCCCGCGGGTTTGTTCGCACGCATTATTTCAGTATAAAAAGTAGCTTTCGACAATCCTAAGACCTCGTACTACCTACATACCAAAAATCATAATGATCCGTTCAGCCATATATGCGTGATGAGCGTTTAAATAAAAATACAAACAGAGACACAGAGAAACAGATAAACAGACAAAATTTCTAGAAATTGTTGGAACGTGTTCTGCTTCTATCTATGCGAACTCTTTTTTTTTTAATATATTCATTGTTTAGACTTTCGACCCTCGTCAGTTTTATTATATGTACCTACTTATAGAAAAAATATTAATAATTCGGCAAACGGAACTAAGGTTTATCCTAGCCAGATGCAATTCCGGGCGATGTTAAGATAACAAAAATTGCGCATCCGTTAAAAATGCATTGTTTAATTTAAAATTTAATTACGTTTTTAGCAAAACTCTGGGGTTTAAATTCTATATATTTTAAAAGCAATTGTTTCTAATTTACACACACACATACATATTAGTTATACATACATTTTAGTTATTCTAAAATATTTCATGCCGGTATTGCTCGGTCACCTAAAGTATCACCCCTATAAGTTATGCCGTATTCTATAGTGTAGTAATCCTATTTTTTATTTAAAGAGATAGAGATAAAAAAAAACTGCACAAAAACATGATGTCATTTTCACATTTAAAAAAAGTATCTCAATTATAATATGGATCTATCAAATCGGAACTATTAATTAAAAACAATTTTACTTTTGGGGTCCTGTCTAATGCATTAGGATTCCCTGTGTAGCCAGGGTTCTTCCAGTGTCTTACATTACATTCATTATTTAAATTGGCACTTAAAGAAGCCGCAGAAGTATGTCCGTATGTGTCAGGCGACATTTTCACACTATCAGATATCCAATAGGACTAAAATAATAAGTACATCTGGAACTCCACACTAATCGCTATAAACCCCTATCTGTCTCTATCTAGAAGTTTCCAGAAAGAAGATTATAGCTCGGTCACATAATCCGCACGGTGTTCGGTTAAATCGGTCAAACAGTGCATGGCCATATTATTTGCACGTCTATTATTTACAAAGGAAACATACTTCCTTACACAGATACACTGTTAAGAAAGTTATTTGAGCACTATTTCACCTATATCCACATCCACATAAGTAGACAATATCTAAGGAGGAGTGTGCCTATATTGGAATGGAAGTCTCCAAAACAAAGCTTCAAAATGACACCAGTTATGTCAATTATTTTACAGATTTTTAAAACTATACCATTCAAAAACCATTTGCGGATGCGGGTGCCCCAGGATCACCATCCACACTTGCTGCACGATCTGCTGAGGTGTCGTCCGGGTAGCTGGGAGCTTCCCAGCACGACCGTTCAGTGTCCTCTTGGATGTGTGTAATTCAGTTAATAAATATGTAAATATGTTAATTTCTTTAACTGCAACGAGATTTCAATGTATAATTTGATCAACAGTAAGCGCTAAATTGTAGTCAAAGATAGATCGTGTTAACACAGCAAGAACCAATTCTCTCTCGCTTTTAAGACTATGTACATAGCTTATAATTAAGTGTGTATATACTCAAGACTAGCAGAAGTCAACATCAAGAGCGCGGTGGATTTTATTTATCTCAAAAAAAAAATTAAGCCTCTGAATGTTCACTTCCCTGCTTTAAACACATGATGTGCCTACAATTTGTCCCGCACTGTAACCACCGAACTCTTACGTCACAATGTAGTGTTGCACTCATAAAGTTGCACTAACCGCGTCACTACTTACGCATCGAGTTGGCGAGACAGGTCTTAGATTGTAACTTATAAACACATTTATATTCAGTATTTAGCTATTTAACTTTGTAAATTATTGTGCGTAATGTAACTTAAACGCGTATTGCGTAATATTATTAAGACTATAAAGCTTTGAAAGTGTTGTATTAGATGTTTTAGGCTGCTGCGTTTTTTTATAGTACACTTTTATTCAACTATTAACTCAATACGGTAGCATGTTGTATGGCTTAAAAAAATAGGTAATAAGCTGAATGTATAAATTTATCTCGCCCGATAGTAAGCAAAGTGGCAGTCAACGATCTACGCCGATAGATTTGAGTGATAAGTGACAATATTTTTTGGTTAGAAATAGACCACGATCTATGAGATATGTATATATGTTACGGCTAATACCCGAAGTGCGGCTACACCTAGTTTTAGCCGGTTAGAACTAGGTGTAGCCACTTAGTCTTGATTAGAGTAACATATACACTCAATAAGAACAGATCTAGAGACAAAATGTGTTAAAATTTTAGACAACATTATTAGCCCTCGCTTATCTTAGCTAGTTGAAGTGCGGTCTGTCTTTGGATGGGTGGCATTTTGTTTACAAAATTTTATACAAATCAGCTGTTTTAGGCTTGTCAGCTGAAAGATTTTACAAACTCAACGAATTCATGACTAGCGCCTATTTTTGATAAAAAAATACCTTTGATTTATATAATTTTATTTTTATTTAATATATCTAAATCTAAGCAGTGAAGTAATTTGTAAATTGACTTTCCCTGTACGGTGCGATGCCGTAAGGTAAAAAAAAACATGATTTATGATTTAAGTTCTTGACACTAGAGTTATCCACTCTGACAGCATAAAAAGCAGGAAATTACAATATTGTGTCTAGTGTAAATGTGTATATAACTGCTTACTAATGTGTCATGCATATTTAAACATTGCCAGACAACTAAATGGTTCACATAGGCCACTAATGACTTTGGTGATTATGGCGCTGTAAACTACTTTGAAAAGATTATTGGGCAATTTGGCTGTTTTATGACGCGTCGGGTGAAAATAATGAGAATCGATACTTTCACCCATAACTTTTTAATGAACGTAAATTCCTGGAAAAACTACCGCTTGATTTAGCAGGGGTAGAAAATTTGTGAGGGCAAAGTTTGAAATGGTTAAGGTAGGTTTAGATCTTATTGAAAGAAACTGAAAACATTTAATGTAGAGGATAAACAATCTCATAATTGTATAAGAAAATAATTAACAGTAACTGGTTTGTGGTATTTACATCCAACCAAAGTACTTAATACCTTAATAAAAATAAAATAAATAAATAACACTTTCATCCAAATGTATATACTCGTATGACTGTGTTCTTTCTTCACGTATGAAACGACTATCTGGATCATTTTTTTATGCAAAAAGATTAGATACTTACATGCTTCTTTTATCCTATATTAAAGTAGGTTACACCGTACGTCACTGCTAGTATTTCAAGTTAGCCTTGTATCGAATTAATATTGAACAAAATTACACCGGTCAATTTTCGTAATTTTATATCACTTGACTATAATTATTGAATTCTGGTACAAATGAAATAAATTGGTTCTGTATGGGATTTTTATACTTGGTAGAGTCAATTTAACAGGAAAAGACCTTTGTCAAGTGTCTACATAAATTCGTGAAATTTACTGTTCTGTTCAGTGAAGTTTCCATGCTTACTATTTCACTACAGCATATGTTAAATTAAGCACCATAGAAGAAGTATATTGATCTGGATTCAAAAATCTCTGAATTATTACTAAGTAAACACGGTAGGTAGCTATTTTTTTTTTCGCTATAATTATTATTAGATATCCTATTATACCTATTGCCCGGCTGGGCCGGACAATAGGTATGAAAGCTTGTGGTAAGAATCGCCACATACTTGTACATACTCGTACACATACATACTACTTTTGTAAGTATTTTCAGTACTGTACTATCACCAAGCTCTTAGCAACGTGTTGCAGCAACCTCAATTGAGAGCAAATTCCATTCCGGTACTGGTATTACCACCTTAGTTCACAATTTACAACGTCGTTTGAGCAAATGTTGTTTCAGGTGACCTGGTGGTGAAATGTTTGACTGTCCAATGTAAAAACATACTCAGTACAAATATTCCTAGGTTACATTACATATTTTTCACTAAAACTTTTTTCACGGATTGCACTTGACCGTAGTTTGCCTGATGGTAAGTAATGGCTGTGTCCTAAGATGTAACGTGCTTACCCGATATGAACCGGTTCGCTCTCACTTTGAGGATCATAATTTTAACATGCAGGATGTTAAATAAGGACCGTCCGGTCTACATTTAAGAGGCCTGCCACTACAAATTGAACTTCAGAGGTATAATAACTGCTAAAACTTTTGAGGCCCATTTGCATACCTACTCTTTTGTTTCAAATTTAATTTGACCAAGGACGTTAACGCACTCATTTCCTTATGTAAACTGGATTGTAACTCCGAAATAATAAGGGCCAAGGCGGGAAAAAAGTGACATAGTACACTGAAAGATAAGCCTTGCAATATAGGTACTCGTACTTTCAATTATGCCAACGTCATCTTTACGTGTACGCGGTGCATTATACTTTTTCTACTATTCTTTATTCTTTCAAAATAAGCTACATAAGTAAACGGTTTAAGAGCATTTTACCAAAACTCAAATAATAACATTTTTAAGTAATCATGCAGAATAGTCGCAATGACTGAAATGAGCTAGGGGGATTACTGTTTTTAACATCAAATAGTGGTTCTTTTCTTTACGGTGTTACATACAAATAGCTCAGCAAACCAAATAAATTAATAAATATTTCAGGACAAATCACACAGCGCCATCTAGCCCCATACTAAGCTTACGCTTGTATGAAGAAAATTGTATTGAATGAAGCTTACGTGTGATACACACATTACACGATTACACACTCATATTGTTATAAATTTTAAGTGCTTACTTTAAAATACTATGGCTAGTTCATTTCTGTATTATGTTAATTCAGGAAGGCACGTAACAAGATGCTTATGGCACCCTTTTGTCACTCGACAATTTGAGAAGCACCCTCGACTTTAAATAGAACATGGTGGAATACCTTGGAGAAAATTTAAGGCAACTTTCAACAACACGCTTTTTTGTCGGATTTTGGTCAGCTGATTATTTTAGAAGATTTTTGTAAAATGTGGTAAGTTCTATTTTAGTTTTCAGAGTATCTGTTTGTTTGTTATTTTTTTAAATAAATAGGTACCACAAGTATAGATAAATATAAAATTTTTGTTCCCTTAAAAAAGTTGTTTAAAATGTGAAAACCTGTTAGTAAGTTCATTGTATCTAAACTGTAAACGTAACGGATATACTGATTTAGATTACATTTTACAATTTTGTTTAGCTTGATAGGCGCGGGAACTCATCAACATAAATATAAAAAAAATACAAAATATAATTGTCTAGAACTCAGCCGACGTTAAGCAACGATTAATATGAAAATATAAATTACTTCTTAGACATAATGTACGTCTCCCTAATCTCCAACGTCTAAGTGAATACAATTACGAACCAAACCGCTACACTGACCTTAGATCACGAACTTTCCATTTCATTTAGAACAAGTTGCTGCCTGTATCAAAATTTGGCTTATTTGTGGGTAATTTGTCATGTATATATCTTAACAGTACCTATGTAGTTCTAATTATACATGTAATATAGGGACCCTAAGTAAGTATATATGTGTAATGCTGCTTCTCGGGTCCTATTCTACCTTTAAACTAAAAATTAAAAGGAACAAACATTAACAAACCAACAAACTGTAATTCTTTTTATAAAATGGTTATAACCTTACCTTGTTCTGTACTCCCAAGCACGCAAATCACAACACTAAGCGCTAACCACACTTTGACATTCATGTTTGAGTCTTACTTCTTCAAACTTGTATTACAATTTAAAAAGAAAGTGGTTTCGTAACGTTAGTATTTTGCTCTTAACCAGTCTGAGTCCAGATAGCGAATGGCAATTCCATTTCGTGCAATTTCATTTCTCGAGTTGAAACTTAGCCATAGTGGTGATGCAACTTTCCATTGATCGTTTATTATTCCAATTTTTGCCATTAAATTTGTTGGTAATGATGTGTGAAATTGTCAAAATTGCTTTGTTACTTTAGATCGTCACTGGTGAATGATCGTTAATTAAATTTGAATTCAATTGCGAGGTGCAATATTTGATCTTGCTTAATATTAAATTTATTTTGTGTTGAATCAATTGAATTTGAACATATTGTAAGATTAGAATGACCTTTGAATAATATACTTAGTCTGGCCATAAATACTCGGTTTGGCGCCAATACATTGTACAATATTTTGCGATATTAAAATGGAGTGGGGTGATAAAGAGAACCGAATCGCTTTGATTGCATTACACAAAGTAATACTAACAAAGTAGGTATGGAGCCAAAAACATTTTTTAAAACTCTTCATAAACTTGGTATTAGTCAAATGTTTGTGTACCGGGCTATTAATAGGTACAATAAGACCTCCTCTGTTTGTGACAGAAAAAGACCTGGCTGTTCACGTAGTGTTCGTACGAAGGTTCGTACGAAAAAGGTGGTCAAAGCAGTAAGGGAAAGAATTCGAAGAAATCCTGTCCGAAAGCAAAAGATTTTATCTCGGGAGATGAAGATAGCACCTAGAACCATGTCACGTATCTTAAAAGATGGCTTAGGACTTGCTGCCTATAAGAGACGCACTGGTCATTTCTTAACTGATAATTTAAAAAAGAATAGGGTGGTAAAATCGAAACAACTACTAAAGCGGTACGTAAAGGGAGGTCACAGAAAAATTTTTAGGCAAGACTAGGTATTTAGGTCACTGCATACGTTTACGAATGTCATATTTTTCATTTTATTGTATTTTTTTTATAGATTAATGTTAGATGTAGGCAGCATGGTCTGATCTGAATCTTGGCCTACAATAATTTGGTATTGGACTGATGCGAGTAAATCCCATAAAATATTGCAATAAAAATGCTATCACATTTAATTGATATGTACGTATTGCTGTATTACCAACAAGAAAAAATAATATTAAAAGTTTGTATATACTATTTTTGCTAAAATTCTAATTTGGTTCAGCCAGTTAAATTTGGTTCTGAAAAAAGAATTTTTTTTAAGAAAAAATATTAGTTACTAGTGGTTTGCTCGCGGCTTCGCTCGCATTAAGACGTATCACTTGCATCCTAGGGGATGCAAGTGATACGTCTTAATTTCACCCCTTTAAAAGTGGAATTTCCAAAAATCCTTTCTTAGCGAATGCCTACGTTATAACATCTACCTTCATTCCAAATTTCAGCCCAATCCGTCCAGTGATTTGGGCTGTGCGTTGATAGATCACTATATCAGTCAGTCAGACAGTCAATCAGTCAGTCACCTTTGAGTTTTATATATATTATTATAGATAACAAAGTTTGTGATAAAGAAATATAAATTGTGGTATGCTGAGATTATAATTATATGACCTTTAAGTCAGTCATACCCCGTTGCCTGCAAAAAGGGATTTCTTCGATGCTCTGCATACATACAGAAAGCTTTTGACACTAGTCGCCACTACAAAGCTCTAGACACCAAAGATTACCACTTGCATACGATCTTATTATGCAACCACAGGTCACATCTAGTATTACAGTGTCTATTATATTATGTATATACACGTAACACACACGCAATTAAACGCATAAAAATTGGGTCGCACGATATGGACGATGGTTTTTCGCAGTTCACTGCAGCCTTATGTAAGGTAATGTGTCCAGTGATTTTGCGCCTGATTGTACGTTTGTTATGCAATTGGTTGAACGTATGGCGTTTTTGTGCATTTGATATCTTAGCTTTCTTTTCTACCTTTCGCCTTTATGACTTACTAGCGGCGCTTTGCGGTGTTACTCACATTCATATGAGAGCAAAATAGCTTGTGTGTTGTTAATACAGGGTTTACATTTTCTCGAAAAAAAAATTCATTTAGTTCAATTCAGTTCATTAAGCATGAAGAAATAACAAATATACAAGCACACACACAAACGTTTGCCTTTATAATATTACTGGGATGTGAAGAGAATACATCTACAGTAAATAGTTATACTAAAATCTCGTAGAACAATTTGACATTAAGTTGCATTTTTTTGTTGACAGAGTTCATACGCAATGGTATTCATACAGAAATTATACAAATGACAAATGTTCTCATGACCTCGCAAGCACAATTTGTGCTTATTAAGTAAACGAAGTTAGCTAACTCTTACGATTGTCAATTAAATAAATAAGAAACAATTTTAATTACATACATGAGTACCGTTTGTTCTGCATAAAAATAATTACACAAACAAATACTCTTCAATTTTACATTTAATATGTATATTGCAAGGCTGCAGATTCTGCCACTCTGAAACTTACCTGTTTCTTTTGATTATATTAGGTATATTTCATCATGAATTAAAATGTTCAGATATACTCTATACAAGTAAACACTAAATTAGTTGTCAATGCAAAAAAAAATGTCCTTTGTATAGTTAAAATAATATTTAGAAGCTAGTCTAGACAGATGAAACTATGTAATTCCAAACATGTCAGACATTTTGCCAGATGATACAAGAATTTGAAAAAGTACAAGTTGTGAATTTGATTTTAAATTAATGATAATAGTTTGATATCTTAGCGAGAACAATATTTATTGCTTACATATAAAATCTAATCTATTTTTTTTTTTCAATATGACATGTGCATCGCCAGAGTCGTTATGATATTAACATCAGGCAGGCTGTAGTCAAACGTAAGCCTTATACCGCGATATAAAAAGGTGCAAATAATAATTTTGAAAAATAACTTAAGACACCGCACACAGCACGTAGTCAAAACTAGTCGCTTGCGGCTTCATTTTAGCTATACCTATTTACTTTCTAGACCATAAAGTACCTCCTCATTAAATCGCGTGGTGATCCGTTGCTCTAATGAGACATATAAGAGGAACAAACAACAACCAACCAGCTTCTACATAGTGGTATGATATGAAACAATACATTTATACAAAATACATGGTCAATATGTAGCATCTGGGTACAAAGCACTTTTAATTACAACAAACTTTCTATCCCTGTGTTAGAAATACGAGCAAAACACCTAGCGTCGCCACACTGTTCGAAACTTCTTGCTCGTGTGTTTTGAACAGGCGTTTAACTATAACATGAATGATTATTTATAACACGATAGGTGGTAAAATTTACGCCTTGAATTGAACTAGATTTCTATTAGAAAGATAGTTCTCATTACCAGCATCTTGAAGATTTAAATTTAACTTTCATGATGATCTCTTAGTTCTTAGCAGACGTCTCCCAAAACTCATATTCTATTGTTATTTCCCAATAATATTTCTTACACTTGGTTTAGTTACTTTAAGAATGTCTTTAAAGATTTGTTATATTATAGAAACAACTAAATGGGTAAGTTTGTATGTGAGTGCCAACTCTGGCGTTCAAAATTTTCTCTGAAATAGTAGATTGTAGTATACTATGATAAACAGCCTGGACTACTATTTAATGTACTTATGTATTATACTTATATACTTTTAAAGAACAAACTAATGAATAAATTAAATAATCTTTTATTATATGATCAAAAAATGCTCACAAGTTATTAAAAAAACTTAGTAAAAGTTAATTGGCATATCACATTGTAGAGAGTTTTGGTAGCAGTCCGATAATGAACGCGGGTGTGGCCAAAGTCATTAGTAGAACATAATGGCGACGTCACGTGGGTCTGTCCTGCATTGTTAATGATGCACAGGTGCAAGCTGCGGACCAGCAATTTATGTGGGGGTTTGATATTGCTGAGTAGGTAGGTATAAATACCTACTAAAGCTAAGTTTAGTAATTTAGCTTTAGTACCTACTAAAGGTCGACGCGGTCAGTCCTTGGATGGGTGACCGAAAAGTGGCATTTTTGGCGCTTCCGTGGGTCGGATGTCTCGTTAAATTGTAGGTCCTGGCTGTTTGTCTAGTACGGCAGTCGTTAATCCATGCCAGAGGCCCTCAGGGCGGCTTGATAAACTCTCCACACCAGAGTTGGCCACTCTCATACGATAAGAAGAAGAAATACCTACTTATACCCTGATTTATCTAATTAATCTAAAGACATAAAGCAATATATTTCACATGAGGTTGAGGTTACATTTAATATAGGTATTATTTGCTTTGCTTGTAGCGAATAAATGCTTTTTCTTGCACGATCAAATATTTCTTAAACTTTATCATTTTGTGCTTATTAATGGCATGGTTTTGTAAAAGTCATAATAGGTATGACTAAATTAGGAATTCGAACAGCGATTGTGAATGTAATCAAGAGAACCTACAAT
The DNA here is from genome assembly GCA_964023185.1 of Macaria liturata. Lineage (NCBI taxonomy): Eukaryota > Metazoa > Arthropoda > Insecta > Lepidoptera > Geometridae > Macaria > Macaria liturata. The sequence goes on along the minus strand of OZ026828.1, from coordinate 5,776,784 downwards.
GCTTTGAATGATAGAGAGTGTAGGTATACCGCTGAAGTAGAGTTATGAACAAAAAAATATTTTAAGTCTGAACAGCAAAAGGAAGTCAAGAATGCTGTCGACCGGTTTCGGGAAGAAGAGGGACCCTAATCTTAACGCATACATACAGTTAATTTAATTCCAATTAATATTAACAAACGATACACGGAAGCAGAGACCACTCTACCAGACTTAACTTGAATAATGGCGAGGAATGAGTCCGGCCCCTCGCCGCGGCCGGTCTTCTCGACAACATCGGACTCCCCACAAACACATTCAACCAGCTTAAACACATTCTTCAAATGCGCAAAAATTTCGTTTGCGCGATCTAGAGCTGGTCTTCTGATTGGTGGACGAGAGCAATTTGTGTTCGTGCCGTTACAGTCAATGCACTTCAGCAAAAAACTCACGAAGCCGTGTTGTTCCGGAGCAGCGAGCAATGACTTGCCGTACTAATGGCTGTTGAAGACAATCGCTTTGTTCGCTTATATTGAGGTGGTAAGGTTGGTTTTTGGTTGTTTTTGTTATAAATATACCTATAGAAACAAACAATCTACCTATATAATAGGTAGTGGTAGGTAGTTGTGAGACTAACGAGATACTTTGATATGACATGACAAGCGTCACCGTCTTTTGTATATGAGCTGCTTGGTTACTTAAAGAAAAAAAAATAGTGGGTTCATTTGCTATCATGACATTTCGTTGTGCTTGAATGACTTAGTGAGTGAATCTGTTAGTCTAACAGCTAAAAAAAAACCATAACTCCAAGGGTTCAAACCCATTAAACGCAAAAGAACAAACTACAAATGCCCTGCATTCTTAAATCTATACAGCCATTTAATCGTTTGGCTAAACTATAGTGTACCTCCTATACCAAAAATAAACCCGTTCTAGATTCCGATCATTTTGTCTTAAGTTTAACCTCAGATCATCATTGTAATATAATATGTAGAGATCTCTCCATGTATTTTAAGACTAGTGGACGCCCGCAGCTTCGCCTGCATTATTTTGAAATAAAAAGTAGCATATCACACTTCTAAGACTTCTTACTACCTACATACCAAAAATCATAATGATCCGTTCAGCCGATTTTGCGTTATGGGCGTTCGAATAAACAGATAAAATTTCTAAAAACTGCTGAAACGTGTTCTGTTATGGATTTAAAGTACATATACCCAAACAATTTTTTATTCTGATATCTTTTATGTTGCCTCAGCTTTATTATTTGTAGAGATACTACGTTTTACAACTGACCGAATCTGCTTGAGCAGGTATACTTTCCGACTTCGTCGCCTGTCAATGTACTTTAAAAATACCTATCAGCCTTAAATATTACACAGTTAAGCCTACTTGCATAATGATTATCATTTTCCCACTACCTGCGTTTAAAATTCGCTATGCAGCTGGCCTCTACTATTCATAGAACTTTTCTTTAGTATTTACTAGAATTGCTTACCTTTTCATGCAGCTAAAGTCAGATAACTAAACTCCTCACAAAATGGCGTCTAATACCATTTAACCAGCTATGACGCACTCCTGCTGATCTATTTCATAAAATAGCCTGCGCTAATAAAGCAGGGCCCTCGGGAAATTACACGTTGCAAAGTTGTGACAACAATCAGCTCTAGCTCTCAAAAATGTATACCTACGTCTGTGCTTACATATAACAATATAACTTAATATGTAAAGTTACTGGACATTTTAATTCTTAGAGTTAATGTGATGATATGTCCTGAAATATGTATTAATTTATTTTTTAGTTTTAGTTACTGGTAACTTATGTTACCCCGTTAAATATTGAATTTGATTTTGTGTTAACAAGTTAATACGAATAATATTATACCAAAAGGCCAAAGTTTTTGTGTTAGTGTGTGTATGTTTGTTACGTTGTAACGCTCTAATAAATAAGACGATTTGGATAAAAATTGGTTTTATATGCTTGAAATTTAGATAACACCGCAGGGCAAGTTTTAATTTACCATAATGTTATATGTGAACATATTAATGAGGAAATATTTATAATAATACTTTCTGTAATAATTGGATCATAAAATAAAATAGAGGTTAACTAATTGGCAGTTTATTTCCCGCTGAAAACAAAAATAAATAATAGTTCAACCTTCCGAAATTAATTACATCACTTCCACTAAATTGAACGTTTTCACGCAATCTAGCGTATTTCATTTCCTGTTGAATTGACATTTTAAATTTTTGTACGAGATTTATTAATTTTCTGTTGATGAATTCACTGATTTTACCTTTTATTTGAGTGTATGTAATCATTACAATAACGAAAAATGTTAGTAGGCATAACATAAGGTTTTTATTTCATACGACATTATGTTTTCTATAACAATTTGTAGTTAAGATATTGAATCAGGCGTTACTTTGCGGAAATCCATTGTAACTGAAACTCTGGAGAATTATGTAGTGTTTTTCCGCTGCGACTGCTCCTTAACCGACATCAAAAACCATCAAGTTTGTTGTTTGATGTCGGTTAAGGAGCAGTCGCAGCGGAAAAACACTACATATTTCTCCAGAGTTTCAATTTTGTAGTTGTTCAACAAGAATAGCAAGATATCAACTTACCCGTTAAACAAAGTTATAGGTAATAATAATATAATATTATTTTAAGAACTGACGTTTAGATAGTTTGGATTAGTCCGTAAACATAATAATAAATAATATATAATTAATTAAAAAAGAAAGTCAAATATATACTCGTAATTGGGTTACAAAAGACTCGAAATATTAACAAATAATATTATTTCATTCTTTTCTTTACTTTAGTTCCTTAAAATACGCAGAAATTATATATTCGCCGTCTCATTATACGTACCTGTAACTCCGAAATAACCTTATCCGTTCCAAGTTGCCTCAATACATATGAGAGCTCAAGTGTTGGGCAGAATCGGCTGAGTGGGATCTACTTGAAATAATCATGAGTTGGTATATTTCTGGCATCAGAGATTAGAGCGAGGATGTAATATTTTGGTTGTACCTGGTTAATGTTATTTATATTATTATGGTTTATATCTTTTTAATTAGGCTTGTTTCATTTTATAGACAAGAACTTGAAACTTTATTGTAATTTTGATAATGCGTTCTTATACAATAGTATAAAATATCCCCTTGTGTAGAAGAGTACGTTAAAAACAACACAATTTGATATTTTAGAGCATGTTTTGCGAGTTAGGCAAGTGAAAAATTATAATATGTCTAATTTGTTAATTAATTTTAAGTTTTATGGTTCTCATTATGTATTTGTATGGTGGTTTTAATAAAGTGTTTATGTAATTTGTTGTATCACATACATAGGTAAGTCATGTGATCATATTCAAAGATAATTCTAATCGGACAAAGATCTCTAAAACATTAAACAAAACACTTTTTTCTGTGCCTAAAGTTTATCCAAAGAGTTAATATTTGATTTGCACATCTACCCTAAAAAGCGTTCTGCAAAAGTTCTATTGTTAGCTGTTTTACCTCCCCAGGGATTACCGTTTGGTCCTTTATTCCTACTCGTTCGTAGTTTAGAGAAGAAACGTGGAGTTTTCCCACCAAGGGAATAATTTCAAGGGTAATCGACATGACTGGTATGCTAAAGTTTGTGAGAGTTTATTTAAGTATGTTCTTTATTTTGTTTTCTTTCAGCAAACTGAAAGCATACAAAAACATAAGTTTATCTTGTTTGTATTTTATTGATTTTGTTCTTACTACGAAAATTGAAACAAATATTAACAAATATACTTTCACTAATTAATTAAGTGTGTGATTAGAAAAGTATGTTTTAATAACAAAACAACTGACCTTAACAATTTGTTTTATAAATAAAACAGCTAAATAATAAAATTAGTAACACAAAAAGTTTTACAAATCCATAAACTTGTTTATCTAAATATATAAAACTCAAAGGTAATAATAAGACTGACTGATTGACTGACTGATATCTATCAACGCACAACCCAAACCACTGGACGGATCGGGCTGAAATTTGGAATGAAGGTAGATGTTATGACGTAGACATCCGCTAAGAAAGGTTTTTTGGAAATGCTACTTTTAAAGGGGTGAAATAGGGTTGCAAGTTTTATTTCTTAATACGAGCGAAGCCACGAGCACCTACTAGTCACTTATAAAAATAATGTATGTATTATAAATTAAACAAATAATATATGTTAATATTTATACACGATTTATGATAAATTCACACATAACTACGACTTTCTGTATCATCATCATCCACAGCCTTCTCTTTCCCACTGCTGGGCAGAGGCCTCTCTTTGAATGTGCCAGCTGTGTCGATCTTGTGCAGACCTCATCCATAAAGAACCCGCGACTCGTACTTCCTGTATAGTAACAATTTATTTAATATATGCAGGATTTATATCCTATTTTTTTATTAATCACACGCAAAAAAGCCAACCTCAGCTTTCACAATATAAACATTTTTCTCATTCGCAGCTTCCTAAAAGATTAGAAAAGTAAGTCAGGATAATATTTTCAGATGCTCCAACTCAATTTCCGGCCCAATATAAAAGATTGGAATGAGTATCCTAAGTAATCTATGCGTCTATTTAAAAACCTTCGTATTTCTCAAAATGCCTTCAAAGGCTATACCTGGACTAGTAATGTAACTGCAATATAATCCAAAGCTTTTGAAATATTTTTATTAATAAGTAAATAAGATGTTTTTTATTTATTAGTCTGGAATACTTATAATAATGGAGGCCCTTAGGGCGGCTTGATAAACTCTCGACACTAGAGTTGGCCACTCTCATTTGATAAGAAGAGAAAAAGAAGAAGTCTTAAATAAAATATTTTTGTTGTTCATAAAAACATTTATGATACGTACATGTAATAAAGCTGAAGAGAGTGGAAAGTCTGAACACTGAAGATATAAAAAAATATTGAGATACTTCGTATTGACCACAGAAAACGTTCCAACAATTTCTAGATATTTTTTCTGTTTGTTTGTGCGTCTGTTTTTTAAACACTCATCACGCAAAAATTGCTGAACGGATCATCATGATTTTTGGTCTTAAGAGTGTCATAGACTACTTTTTTATCCTGAAATAATCCGAGCGAAGCCGCGGGCCTCCACTAGCATACAATAAAATAAGATTTTTATTCGTTATTTCAAAATCATTGCACTACTTACTACATTTTTAGACTAAGTAAAAACATAAAGTTGTGGCATATCTTGCTGTATTCCCAGAAATTGTGTAGGTTTTTCTAGAGCCACAGAGGAAATAGAATTTTAAATGCTGGATTCAATTACGGAGTTCGTGTAAAAAAATAAATTGAATATTGTGGACGAAGCTGGCGGCTTTAATCTAGTTTACTGTATAATCATTGTTTTACTTATGTATATGTATTGAGATTTATATTTTGACAGGCGCTTTAAAAGCGTGTTTGGTATAAATTACTGTTATATTCTCGTTTATTATTGCTGTCAGCAACGACAAGAAAAACGTCTAAATTGTTTTTTTTTGTTAAATTCGTTAGTTTAAATTGTAAATTTACTTGTGCGACTAAATAAACGTCATAAGTCTGTTATGCTTAAAACTTTTTACTAAATGTAAACACCACAAAGTTAAATTAACTTAACTTTTACTGTGACTTTCTTTGTTTTCACAATTTCATACAATAAAGAACCAATTGTCATTCCCTATAGTTAATAGCCATTTTAATTGAATCCTCTCCTGGAATTAATTTTTCAGTCAGTTTCAGGTTTTACTTCATATCTGCGTTTAATTTCAATTTTCGCAATGGAGATAGCATCGTGATTGGCTGGAGACATAGACTATATAAAAATGAGACGACTACCGTTATTTCATACTAATATTATCATAGATAAATAAATAAATATTCCGGGACATTGCACACAGCGCCATCTAGCACCACACTAAGCAAACGCTTGTGTCGTGGGTACTAGATAACGGATATAATACTTATATACTTTTCTTTTGTAAATACATACTTATTATACATACAAACGACCAGACTCAACACAAGTAATTATAAATTTTTAAAGTACATAAATACTTGTGTCATGCGGGAATCGAACCCGCGACCTCTAGATTAGAAGGCAGAGCCACTACCAACTAAGCTAACAGGCCAGTCAATTGTGACTAAATAATATGTTTGTGTGTGTGTACATAAAATGTTAGCATAATGGATATGTGATAACCCAGGGGTCTTCAAATGTAGAGTAAATAGGTTTCGTCTAGGCAAGCGTGCTACATCTTAGAGTCCAAGATGTAGCACGCTTGCTGAGTCCAAGTCTAAGATTTAGACTACAGTGGTGCTTAACATCAGGCAGGCTGTAGTCACACGTTAGCCTATTTCGTGTTAAAAAAATAGATAAGTAAATTTATTTATACGCCTAGAAGTTTTTTTTTTCAATGGTTCAGGTGTTAATATAAATCGAACGTTCCTACGTTGGATTTTTACGGAACAGACTCAGAACATACTCACACAAAACGTTCTCTTTTATAAAATTAAATAAGTAAATACATATATCAGCACATATCAAACAGCGCCATCTAGTGCCATACTAAGCAAACGTTTGTATAATGGGTACTAGATAAAAAATGAGTATTTTTATTAGGTATAAGTTAATTTACAAGCCGTTCTAGCAAAATTAATTTATACAATTCAGGGAGATATGTGTGAGTGAGAGATTCCCTGCCATAAATATTATACAAATAAATAGTAATGGAATAGCAGATACCTATAAATGGGATAGAACTCACTACGTTCTGTCACAGAATATATAATGCTCTGTTTATGTGTGTGTCGAAGCTTTTGGCTGTATATTGGTGTCTTTAGGGTGTGACGTCGGTGGACGGAGGCTGTGACTTTGGAATAATTTTCAGCTGAGGGTGTGCTTTTTGTTATTTTTGGACAACGGCCCGGAATATTTCCGGGAAAATTTTTGCTACTGAGATAGATTGGTCAAAACGATAACTCTAACTAGTTAGTTTTTTTTACTTAAAAGATAAGTGAAAAATATTATAAACAACAATTGAAGTAAACCAAATTTTGCTTATTTTTTGGCCGTTAATGGGTTTAATAGATAAAGAACACACTTTAGGTTAGGAAAAAGAGAAAAGAAAATCTTGCTATAAACTTTTTGAGCAGTGGGCTATGCAATCATCTAGATAAGAATTCTGGAAGGAGTTTTTGTTAACAGTCTAAATAGTATTTGTAGATTGAAAAACATATTTTTATTATTTTTTTACACGTACAGTTAGGCATAGTCTTCTAAGTCACCTGAAGCGATATCTGCGCAAGCAAACACTTTGGTCGAGCATAAAGTAAAATCACGATCATTACCATATCACTAGCCTTAAGGCTCAAGCTACCTGAGTCAAAAACAAAAGCCAAAATCCTTTTCCAGCGTAGCATAAAATTGCTTTTGACATTTGAACTTTTTTTTTATTTACTTAGGTCGCGACCCTCTGGTCAAACAGAGTGAAAATGTGGCCGACCCCTCTGTTGATTTGCGGACAGTCTTTTTAACATGTGTACCGATTTCGGGAATTATATTTTGGTTAAAGCTTTGATATAAAGCGGATTTTTTGTCTCTTTAACACAGTGAAATTCATTGGAAAAGTTAGTACCTAAACGTTCCAGAAATTTGTGTATCCATATATATGTATATTTGTATTCATTTAAAAAAGTCATGATATACCAGCAAGATGTGAAACATAAATACTCTCAGTCTCAATAACAAGCCTTAATTTTATGATTAAAAATATTACAACAATAGTTTAAAAAGTGATTACAACTGACACAAATATCAAAAAAGTATGAAGCCACGCATATAATGTAAAGGGTCAAAAACACTTTTCTCGCACCATGTTTACTTACCATCTAATAAACAGTAGTTACAGTCTGTAACATTGAAGTAACCGCCGCGAATTGAAAAAACAACTTATAGCTCCATACCGAATCTAATAAACACTAGTAACAGTTTAAAACATAGACGTCAGCGTCATCAATTTAAAAAAAACAGTCACTATTAAGCCACATACATAATTAAATACATTGCCACGTCACCAGCCACAATGCGCTTAAGGCCCAAACAACACTTTTCTCGCGCCCTTAAGCCGGTCCTTAACGCTAATAACCGCAAAGCCGCTTACGGCATTAAAGCGAGGTAACGTTAACGTGTACGTTAGGGTGCGTTATACGCGCCACGTGACTATAAATATCCCTAACTTGCGGTCATAGTAGGTATACATATACTATGTACATAATATATCTAATTAATTAAATTTGAGATAGAAGTTCGTAGACTTTAATTAGGTACTAAGATGATAATTAATGTTTAACGAATAGGCTCGCACGTGGCCACTGCTTGCTTGAATGTGGCATTACAATTTCATGCATTCGCGAAACACAATAAACAACAAGATGGCAAAAATTTGCTATATACAGGGCTGGGCAAAATACATGCTTTGCTTTAATTGAAATACAAATTACAAAATACTGTATCACAGGTAATTAAAATACAAAATACTTTTAAGTAAGGTATTTGAAATATAAAATACAGTATTTTAGCTATTTTTAATTGAAATACAAATTACAAAATACTTTTCAGTAAAAAGTAGTAGTAAAAATTTGTATTCTACACAGAACAAAAGCTTTATTTAATCTGTGAAAAAAACTAAAAACCTAGGACCAAACAAAATCCTAGCTAAAAACCGCTAAGAACAAACCGAAACCGTTATTTAATTTGACATCTTATCTTGACATTGACAATTTGACGTAATTTGTTTGCGTTTTGTTTTGATGGTAAAACAGGTGCAGTTTTGCCAACTCTAATAGCTGCTTTACCATCACTACACTCTCGCCTCGCGCTCATGCTATAAAAAAAAATGTATTTTAATGTTAAAATTGTTTTGAAGCCGCAGGTATTTGAAATACGAATTACAAATTATATTGTAAGGAAGTAATTGAAATACAAATACTAAATACGTATTGGTATTTCAATTACTTACGTATTTTAATTACAAGTAATTCAAATACTGCCCAACCCTGGCTATATATATATATATATATACTACCACTGGCATATACTACTATATACTGGCATTATACCTCGATATTAAAAAAATATATTACAGAACGAGTCATAGTAAATAGTACCATTACAGCAAAAAAAAAACTACTAACGTAACCTCACCTTGAATATTATAACCGACATACAACTGCAACTAATACCTAATAAACTTACCAAAGTGAAAAGCTTTATTAAAACCCTCCTCCAAAATCATAGAGGCTTAACTCGTAAGAATTCAATTTCGACGCTTATCTTTTTGATAGCCAGGTAAAAGCCACAGAATATTTAACAGTGTTTCAGTAAAACTAAACTTAGAGCCACATATATATTATATAGCTATATAGGTATAGTATGATAGCGTGCGTACAATGTTTCAGTAAGAGTTGCTCAATGCTCTGAAACCTTCAGTCTCGTCGCGATATCGAAGCGAGCGGACGTATACATCTAAACCGTGAAACTTCATCCAAAACACACGTAAAAATGACGTAAGTGACCATGTGTAGGAAACTTGTGTGTTCAAGCAATTCGTAATACGACTTTGCGAAGTTTTAACAATGAAAGTCGAGTGTTAGAAGTTTTAGCCGCTGAGGATTTGCGCCAATTTGAAGTTAGCAGGTGAGTTTGCTCGGATAGGCAGTTTAATCAGAGTATAGTGATTTATATGTGCATTGTGGGATGAGTTTTACTTAGAACATGAGATATAATAGGGACAAAGTGTGGGGATTGAATAATTACCAACAAAAGCATATGGAAAATAATTTAAAAAATGAGATTAGTGATTCATATCTAATTATTTATAATCTAGCTTTTACTGCAAGATGCAAACATATGAGGTGATATATGAGAACAAAGTGAAGGGATTTCAGGAACACAAATAAACACAAAAGGGAATTAATTTAATTGAAAATATGATATAGATGATTTATATCCAATTTTAATCCAATATTCACCTACTATCTGATCATCTGATGCAGGTTTTTGACAAGCTATTTTTCACTGACCTCCATTACTACTTTGTACTGATGGAGATCAATGCTATTTTTTCATGAATTGTTTTTTGTTCTTTGACAGAGTATGAAAGTCACAATTCACAAAGTTTTTATTATGAGAACGAGAATTTTTCAATTCGCTCCAGTAGTTTCTGAGATTAGCGCGTTTAAACAAACAAACAAACTCTTCAGCTTTATAATATTAGTAAGTATAGATAAAAAAGCTTATTTCCGCTCTTGGTCTACATTTCTAAATCGGTCTAAACTAAAACTCGGTCAAACCTAAATTAAGCATGACAAAGCTCACGTGAAACTTCCAACTTAAGCCCCAGTGTCTCTATATAGTTTAACATAGTGTATGCCTGCGTGTTAATTAGAACATGAAACGCCCCTTGCTCAATTGCTTAGCTAGAGAAAGTGTTCGTACGCGATTATCAAAGTTAAGCAACTGTCGATGCGGTCAGAATTTGGATGGGTGATCAAAAAGTGCTATTTATTCTATTTGGGTGCTCCTATGGATCAAATGACACATTAAATTGAAAGCCCGGTTGTATATCGTTATTATAGTAACTAATTCATGTTAATGATCCCTGAAAGCGTTTGAAAAGCTCGACACTAGAGTTAGCCACTCTTATATACACACTTACTTCACCAAGCGTATGCCTTGCGTGCTAATTAAAACTTGAAGCCAAGATGGTGGTGACACTAAAAATAACCTAATTAACGAAGCTATAACATGAAGCGGGAAATAAAGCTTTACAGAGGCTTTACAATGCTCGAGATAAGTAATTTAAGTTGAAACGCAAACTCGGCTTTGACCCGGAAGAATTTACCCATGCAAGTACCAGAATTATTTTAACTGATAACAACTAGGTTTTAACTTTTTTGTTATTTCCTTTCCTATTATAATAAAATTTCAATCTCCATGAAATGCATTGTAAATGAGTGTGAATTTGCGCCTGGCAAAAATCGACCGTGGCCGTGACCGTGGCGTTTAAGGCAGATAGGGCGCATATCTGGTTGATGCAGGTTCGATTCCTGTCGGTTGTGATTATTTTGCCCCATTTTCCTTAAATAACCTTCAATAGAGTTACAGGAATCTCCAGAGTTCTACGGAATATCTAACAAGATCTCAGTTGACTGAATCAGTGAGCAAGTTTGTTGTAAACGTCGTTAAGGAAGGCCGCAATCAATCGATCGGTGGCACTCTATAATCTGTTACTCGGTTCATTAACAAAGCTATGACTTATAAAGATAAAAAAAAAAAAAAACACTTTAAGGTTACTGAAAAAATTTGTCATTCAGTAAACTATAATATGGTTTTTTTTTTCAGATATTAGATGCTTTAGTAAGTTAATTTTAAGTTGAACTGTGTTCCTTACTTGTATAAATTGCTTTTAAAAAAATGTAAATATTTCACTAAACGAATTGATGCTAGGTACATACTTTTGAAAAATAATGAAAATAAATAAGAGTTTCAGGCAATTATGTGTCAATTCGTACCTCCTTTTATTTTTCAATGATGGGTATTTCTCATTCACATCTCTTAAATCAAGTTTAATATTTGTTGAATAGCGTTTAGCTCATTTATACAAATGTGCAATAAAACATAATGTATTAAGGTTATTTATTGACTGGCCTGTTAGCTGTTAGCTTAGTTGGCAGTGGCTCTGCCTTCTAATCTAGGGGTTGCGGGTTCGATACCCGCGTGACACAAGTATTTATGCATAAAAAAAATATAATTACTTGTGTTGAGTCTGGTCGTTTGTATGTATAATAAGTATGTATTTACAAAAAAGAAAAGTATATAAGTATTATATCCGTTGTCTAGTACCTACGACACAAGCGTTTGCTTAGTGTGGGGCTAGATGGCGCTGTGTGCAATGTCCCGGAATATTTATTATTTATTTATTATTATTATTATTTATTATTTATTTCTCTTCACAGATTCTCGGGACTTACGCCCGGTATTTTTAAGGCATCAGTGGGGCCGTAGCCAACACTGAGAGGCCTTTTTTATTATTATTATTATTTATTGTTATAGAAACTCAACAACACAAATTAGGTTCTTCTAACTCAAAACAAACTTTGTACAAATGTGCCTGGATAAGCCCAAATTGGGAGTAATTTGTAACAACGAAATCGACTGTTTTGTTCTAAACAAGTAGAACGCTTGTTTCCAACTTTAGTTCACTTTCTTGTTTTATCCTACTTACTGACTTGATACGTTTAAATACGCTTTGTAAAATTGATCTGTGGTAGCTTAGATAAACCTTCATAGTTCGTATTAAAATTTTATTTCTTCTCCTTATTTGTTGATAATAAATCAACAAATAAGCAAGTTCTTATACTTTCCCTTTACCTTATCATTTTACTCTTATCATCTCTGCATTTACATCATTCGCACACAAATCCTCATTCACACAAATCATCCATGTCTTTCAAGTGTGGCTCAGTAATAAATGCGTCCATTTTGTATGCTGGCGCATTCCGGTTCTATCTTAGCCCTACCAATGCCTTGTTCTTGAAGTGATAAATGGACTTGTACTCACTTAACAATGAAGGAAAACTTCGTGACATAAACTAATTTTAAGTAAAATTAGATATATGTTTTTTTACATAATAGTAACCTTTCAAACCATGTTGTAATGTTTTTTTTTCTAGTATAACTATAAAATAAGTATACGTTACTTCTATTTATTCTGTGATAGAAGTATAAGGCTCAAAAAGCTATTAAGAAAGAATAAACGCGTAAAAACCTAACAACACATGGCGACACGGTGCAAAATGTAATGGCCCAAGAAAGAAATAACGCCTACGTATGTCGTTATCTAGAGATAAGTAGGCACGATAACTTAAACGAGAAAATCACGGCGTGATCGAAATTTGGTAATCTCTTCACGTAAAGTTTAGGCTGGTTTTGACATCTGAGTAGAAATACCTTTACACAAATGTGTAGGTATTTCGCTCTAACTTTATTAACTTTGTTACTTAAACGAGTAAAGAAATAATCTTACAGTAAAACGTATATTTATAGTGCATATTATGTAAGTATGTAAACCTACATAAAATGCACAAGAAATAAAAAAAATACATGCTGACTGTATTGTTATTCAGGTGACTTATGTGTAGGTGCTTAATTAGGTGCGTAATTATATGTTTATATTTATGTAAAATTAGTATATGAAATGAACTAAGACGTGTTTTTAATGAATTGTGAAATCTAGGAGAAATGAGATATCATACCATATAGAGTGATCAAAGATTTGATATATTCCAAGACGGATGAAACAGTCAGAGACGAAACAGTGTGGAGCATTCCACAAAAAAAAAGAGCCTGATTCTTAAAAATTAATAATGATGATGATGATGTAAAATCAGTATTTCAAAGGGAATATAAAAGGGATTTTTATAAAGCCGATAAACATTTTGATTGGTCAAGCCACCAGCTAAGTTGAGAGTGGCAACAGCAGTAAAAGCCAGCAGTGTTTCAACAGTAAAAACTTTAATAATGGTAATTACTAAGCCCCGGCGACGCACAATCGTGATTTGAGTAACCGAGAATAAGGAATGGCGGGTATTGAGCTAAGTTACAGCTTGAATGGTAAAACTGTTTAGACATATTATTTAACTAGTGGATGCCCGCGGCTTTGCTCGTATTATTTAAGGATAAAAAGTAGCCTAAGAATATATTTTTGAAGGCACTTCGAACAAGCAGAAGATGTTTCAACAATTTCTAGAAATTTTGTAGGTTTATCTGTTTTTCTATATCTCTGTTTGTCTGTCTATTTAAACGCTCATCACGCAAAAACAGCTGAACGTCTTACCATGATTTTTGGTATTTAAGTAGTATGCGGTCTTAGAAGTGACATAGGCGTACTTTTTATCTTGAAATAATGCGAGCACAGCCGCGGGCGTCCACTAGTCCTACAATATGTGGGACAATACTCAACTATTGCAGCATAATTAATGTAGGTAAGTATTTTCGACCAGCTCAAAATTTTATCGACTACCACTCATGTGTTTCCTTAACATTTAAATACTCGTAGTGCTTTTTGGGTTACACAACAATATAATAATCCCCAAGCAACTATGAGTGAAAAAACCGCGTGTAGTTTATTTAACATGCGTGCACGATAAAATATCGACCGCACGCCACAGTCGGTCACTCGCCTTATTTTATCGATTGCCTTCAACATTGGGACCTTTGTCGACGACTTTTGTTTGTGTTCAGTCAATCAATGTACTTTATATTTGTGGATTAAAACTGTTTGCTGTAATGTATGTATAGCATTATTGTTATTATTTGACTAGTGGTGATGTTTTTGATTTGCTTTTATATTGATTAAGTTAAATTATTCATATTTTGTGAGCTCGGTTTAAAAAAAATATTGTAATCAATAATAATAAATAGAATAGTTGTAGTAAGTTCAGATAAATTCGGAGCTAAATTTATGCTACATTATCTAGAAAATAAGGCTTTTGATAAACGGTTTTTGTTGCTGTATAACTATTAAAATAAATATATATTTTTTGTAGATTCTTCAGCTAAATAAAAATCAATTGTTGTCAGTAATGATACTTCAGCCAAAAAGCCTAATATAACTAGATGAAAAATGAGCCATTGAATTATAGTACCTATCAGCATTAGACCACATTTTCACAATAAGTACACTTTATACTTATTCTATAGAGAAGATAGTTTGACGATTGTCGTCGAAAATAGCCGGTGATCGATATTTATGGAGCCCCATTTGAAGGGTAGGTTGTAAGAAGTGCCTATGTTACACTAGCGCTAACATAGGCACTTCTTACAACCTACCCTTCAAATGGGGCTAAACAGTTTTATATAATATCATGATGTTATCAGCATTGTTTTGCTACAAAATTAATCGTTTTTAAGCAAGTGTGGCTGTGGTTCTAGTGCCTGCTTCGGGCCCTACACCAATGACTTGTATTTCCAAGGTTTGTGTGGATTTGCACTCTCCTAACGGTGAAGGAAAACACCGTGAGGAAACCGACATGTTTGAGGACCACAATATACGAGGACATGTGTCTTCAGTGGAAGGACCTGGGCGCCCACCACGATGTAGAACTCCCCTAACGAATTCATTCTTCATGGGGGAGTCACGACCTTTAGTTATGAGGAAAAACGATTCAAGAGAGAGAATAGTTACTAATTTTTTTTAATGTGGAAAGTTTTCTGTAAAGTCTGTAGTACCTAATTGCTTTGTGAAACAGTTAACAAACAGTCTTATTGCAAAGAAATCAAATGATAAAAATGAAAAAAAAAAAACGCAAACGATTTGCTTTGCAAATCGTTTGCGTTTTTTTCCTCCCGCTCCCGCAAGTGACACATATGTTTTTTTTTATATAACGCTAGCAAAACCGTAGGCTTCCACTACTATGGAATAACAGAAAATGCAAAGTTTTGTTTCACTAAATAAAAACAATAGTAAAAATTTGACTTCGGCAAAACACAAATAACACTGTCAGCACAAAAATCATATCAAAGGCAATCGAGTCCCTTTGTGTTACGAAAACGTTTGCATTTCGTGATTTCAGGTATTTCGTGATTTAAGCTTTACTTTATCGATAGCTTTGAATTTACTTAAGTTATTACATCTGAACATAATTCATCAGAATATCGTGAGTTTTGAACCATCCGAGAGGTCTCTGTCATAGTCTTTTGGCTGAATTTCTGTGATTAACACTCGGGACCTACAATCTAACGTGTTATTCGGCAAGCTTTAACATTAAAAAAACGCACATCCACAACAGACGTTTATTTATTTGTGTGTTTTTATTTTGTTGTAGTTAGTATTGTTTTCACATTCATTAATTTATCTATACTAATATAATAAAGCTGAAGAGTTTGTTTGTTTGTATGTTTGTTTGTTTGTTTGTTTGAACGCGTTAATCTCAGGAACTACTGGTGCGAATTGAAAAATTCTTTTTGTGTTGAGTAGACCATTTATCAAGGAAGGCTTTATAACATCACGCTGCAACTTACAGGAACGAAAAAACAATGGAAAATGTGGAAAAAACGGGGAAAATGATTCATCTTTGAGGGCTTCCGTTTCGTGTGCTGCGAAAACGGTTCAAAATTCAAACAATTAATTCCCAAAATGACTATTCCACGCGGACGAAGTCGCAGGCACAGCTAGTTTTGTATAAAACTTAAAACTTACATTTCTATTACGATAACAGAATGACAAAAAATATCCATCAAAATAATTTTCACACAATTTCAATCAATTTACATAATAACGCTACTAATTACACTTACCGACATTATAATCCGGGCTGATACATGTCCACAATTAAACTTGGAAATAACAATACACGAACCCATTTCAGATTCATGCACGACATAAAACGGAAACGTAATTTTACAGCCAATTAAGAAGTTGTGCCGAAACGAGGGTAGTGAGTGCGAGTCTGTGAATGATGCGGGTGTACCAGAATGGATGTAATAAGGCTCATATTTTACTAGCTGTTGCACGTTACTTGGTCCGCGATTTTGAAGCGATTAAACAATTTCTCAAGTACCCACTTTACTTAACTTACATAAGTAAGTACTTTGAAAATATACAAGACACGTGTATGAAGATGTAAATATAATTTGGTATCTAATTTACATATTCAGTGATTTCGACCATTTTTTTTTTACCTGCATTAACAAAAAAAAGAAGTGGTGGACAAACAAACGACGAAAAGATATACAAAAGATTTTTTGACTAAAAAATTACATAGATGGAATGGTTTTACGCTACCTTGTCTGCATTATCATTAACTCCAACATAAAAAGATATGATGTACTCATCGTTTCAATACTCTTTTCTACTTCTACTCTTTTCTCTCTCTCTTTCTTGAGTCGTATATCCTCATGAATGAGGGTTTAACTCCCCCGCAGAATTAATTCGTTAGGGGAGTTCTCTTGGGCAGATACATCGTGGTGGGCGCCCAGGTCCTTCCACGGAAGACACCATGTCCTCGGATGATACGTAACTACCATTTCATAAAATGCCACTTCAATTTTTTTTTGTTTCCGCAAGAGGTCAATAAAAAAATTTTCATTGCACCTAACTTTTGAACAGCTTCCGTGAAGTACTTTCCCTGAAACATAAGCAAAGTTCCTACGACTTTAGTATCCAAAGTCCTATAAAAAGCACCTGCAAATGAAAACAAAAAGGTAGCTCTTAACAAATGTACTTTTTGCCCAGTTTTGGCTCACACCTTTTTAATTCTTGGGATATTTTAATTATGAACAGGTTTATCTCATGAAAGTTTTGTCGTGTTTGCATTTCAAGTTTGTATTCCCTAGCTCATTAGTATCAGAATTTAGTAACGTTTTTAATAAAGAAACAAATATTTTTGCTAAATACAGATGGTAAGGCAACTAAAGCAACTTTGTGCAGCGGTATTACGAATACGACTTGATTGTATTGTTATTTTTTTTTTATTGAAGTGTTTTGTTAATCAGTCAGTCTTCCTTTTGCCACTATCACATTAACATTTCACAATACTTTTTATGAAGAACAACACATAAGAAGAACATTTTTTTAAATAATACCTATTATGTGTAGATTGTGTAGGTGAGCTATACAATGCAAATACCTACCAACGTAACTGTTTCCAGCTATTCTGTATAAAATTCACAGTTCCCAGAGGGATCTGCAAGAAAGCATAGTGAGAAGTATACTGCTGAAAGGCAAAGTAATAATTCATCATTTAATTCTACTTTCAACAAGGGAAAACTATGTTTGATGCTGCCAAGATTTTTTTTCTTTTGAGATTACTTACTTAATGTTCTTTACATTATACTTATGTAGGAATTTTTATGACTATTACCTACTTAAAGATAGATAGATATTCGTTTTAAATTATCCCCGACTTCTACATGTTGGTGGTAGATGAATATAAAAAAATATATTTTGTTAATTGCATTTATTTATCCAATAACATGAATAGATGTCTGAATTAACATTTAGAAAGTACCAACATATGTGCATGTGGTGTTTTAAAATATAATAAATACTCAACATCAAACAGAAACATTCAAAACATTTGTGAACTTCCTCTTTGAATGTTGGTTTAAAATGATCCCTAATTAATTACAACCTGATCCAATCTTACGAACAAAATATTATTTCATTTGATAGTTTTTTTGTGTATTTACTGAAATAGCTAAGTATAGCAGATGCTCCAATGCGCTCTGTTTTCAGTTTTCACATGAGCTGCTCTAAACCAAATCTATCGGATTTGACCGAGCGTGGCTTTTCTACGGTAAATAAATAAAAATCCGTGTTGTATCTTTAATCCTATACATAGATACACATATCTAAAGTTAAAAAATACTTAATAGCAAACAGATGAAACAGAGAAATAAAGAAACTAAATATTTTGTTATAAAGACACCTTTTAGTATAAGCAATAATACTCCCCTTATGCCGCTGTATATAGGCTGTATATTTGACAATTTGTCATAAGCATTAACATTTTAAAGTCATTGTAAGTAATCACGTTACGCCACTAGACTAAATCGTTATCAACCGGGCTCCAATGTCCCGGAGTATAACGCTTCAATGTAGGTTCATTGGATGCACTATTTGCCATTAAATTGAATATTTGTTAATTTGCTACGAAGCAGAAACACTTTTAAAGTCATTGTACGTACTCACGTTACGCCACTAGACTAGTTCGTTATCAACCGCGCTCTAATGTCACGGAGTATAACGAGGGTACATTGAATATAGGTACTTAATGCCACTAAATTTATTGATTGTTACTTTGCTATTAAGCAGTAACACTTTTAAAGTCATTGTACGTAATCACGTTACGCCACAAGACTAACTCGTTATCAACCGCGCTCTAATGTCACGGAGTATAACGAGGGTACATTGAATATAGGTACTTAATGCCACTAAATTTATTGATTGTTACTTTGCTATTAAGCAGTAACACTTTTAAAGTCATTGTACGTAATCACGTTACGCCACAAGACTAACTCGTTATCAACCGCGCTCTAATGTCACGGAGTATAACGCCTCAATGTACATTGAATATAGGTAATATATGCCACTCAATTTAATAATTGTTTATTTGCTATAAAGTAGTAACACTTTCGTCATTGTACGTAATCGCGTTACGCCACTAGACTAACTCTTTATCAATCGTGCTTTATTTAACGCCCAATAAATACATTTATTGTAAGTTGGTATTGTATTCCACTAAACTGAACATTTGCTAATTTGAGTTAATTTATTAAGTGCTAAACCTGCACTATGGTTGTTTATATTAAACTTTTATTGGAATGTAAGATTGCTTGGTAAGTTAGTAGTTGCACTATCCTTTATCCTTTGAGCTGGTTGATGAATTGCTTAGTTTTTGTACCAAACGTCGAATTTTCGACGTTATTTTAAAATTCCGATGCTCCTTTTCCTAATTTACCACTTGAACACATGAAATAAACCCTTTTTTCCAGAATTATTCAAATAGTAAAATTCAACGAAATTTATGATGTTGCGACGCCCGCACACAAGAAATGAATGAGGTTTGACAGGAGGACGGCGCTACAGGCGCGACATTGACAGTGACATTTGTTCAAAAGTTTTTTTTTGTGTTTTTATTTTCACAGCTATAAAATGTGTGACGCCTAGTACATACAGAAGTGAGACTACATAGTTAATAAAAAAATCTCTTCGCATGTAACGTCGTCTCGTATAATTATGGTCGAACTTCACTTAAGGTAAGTTCGTTTAACCATTAATTATAAAGACACCTTTTAGTATAAGCAATACTATTCATGGTATATGGAAGTGTCACAAATGTCAGAAATTCGCTGCTATGTTATTGTTTTGTTTTGATGAGAAATTAGATAGGTAATGTTTTAGATTTTAGTGTTATATTTTAGTTTTTATCACCTTAATTAATGTTCAAAAATGTGTAAACAAAAGAGGCATATTTCGCGCGGGCGTAAACTACCATCTCACGTCACAGGGTCCTCGATTCCTAGTGTGAGATGGCAGAGGATCCCAATGCACCAACATTACAGGTATGTTATGATTGTATAAATTAGTTTATAAGGGTGTACGTTTAAGTTTTTTGAAAATAAAGTAATTTTGTATTTGTATTGTATTGTATTTTGTATATTATTATCTTATCACATCATCACTAAACTTAATCTAATAAAGACAGAAACACTTTCGGGGCATTACAAAAGAACTAAACCTTAGAAAAAATACTTAAAAACGTTTACTGCGGAAAAGTGACTGAGCCTGTACCATTTACTTTAATTTACAAACTGAACATTATTTCTAGCTCAATTACTTCAAGTATTCAAGCAGTTAATAGTATCAGCCTCATTCAGTTGATTCTCCCTGTAATCCTACATCGGTCTCGCTAAATAAATCAAGCTTTCTTTTGTTCCTGCTTGTACATGATGGATCGTGACGCAGCCTACGAATATAACATTGGGGGCGAATGAATGAGTTTTATTTT
Organism: Macaria liturata; assembly: GCA_964023185.1. Classification (NCBI taxonomy): domain Eukaryota; kingdom Metazoa; phylum Arthropoda; class Insecta; order Lepidoptera; family Geometridae; genus Macaria; species Macaria liturata. Next base: position 5,756,204 of record OZ026828.1, on the reverse strand, counting down.
TGTTTATGAGCGTTTATTGTTGGTTAGTTCGGCCGAAGTTGTGTGTAGTGACGTGTGTATGTATAGATACTCGTATGTATGTAGGGTTACTGGTAAGTAACACATAACCTTTAATGTTTTAGTGCGTTAAAAGCAACAACTTTTATATAATATTTTGCTCTACGACATTTGGATTTTTGTGACAGAAAAGTTTGGTTTTTCGTACATTTTGTCAATTGTTAATGAAGTTTATGTTTGATATAGCTGTTTTTAGCGAATTTGCAAAAGTTAAAAAAATACGTTGCTTTTGAAAACCCACCCTAAAAAGGTTGCGCGGTAGTTACCCGTAACCTAGTATATGTATTTTTGTACCAAACGTATGTACAAGTGTACTGGTGCCTTAATATGCTACGAATGGCGGATAGCCTACAACTTTTGCTGTACGATTTATTGGATCAAGAATTGTAAGTAACCTACATATATCGCATCGCTGACAATTGATTGATCGAGCTATTTGTACCTTGTTTGTATTTGAGATTATCTACCTTCTCAATCAACAGTAAACAAAGTAGTTTAGTCTAGCTATTCAGCGGGGCAATGCAGCCAGCATTTTGGGTACTACGCTGCCTTTTGAAAAAGTAGATTAGGTTGTTTATATATGTATATATATATATATATATATAAACAACCTAATCTACGTAATAATCTAATAAATATATAATCTATCTAAGTAATCTAATAAAATATTTATATATATATATATATATATAAATATTTTATTCCTTCGTGTTTTTTTTTGTACAGTAAACAAGTTGGTCAGTATTTTTTTTGTATTCTCAAGATAATGTAACGTGAGTTTTATGTTTAATAAACACATTCAAAATAAAATAAAAGCGATATATAATTTAATAGAAAAGTGGCAATGGTTTAACCTCACATTCAATTCACATAGATCACTTATAAATACCTTATATACTTATGCAAATTTCTCAACTAAAAAACAAGTAGGTACGGTATATAATGATAACATTTTATTATAGCACATAACGGCACGGATTCACACTCCACAGTGCTAGCCTGCTGTGCGAGCAGGCGCGCCACCACAGACTCCATGGCTGTCTGAGCGCGCAGCACGGCAAGGCTAGCAGATCTTCGTGCAGCACGTGTAGATGGTAATGCATATATTGCGATATCATTAAGTCCAGTTTAATGTAAAATAGCTACTATCAAGAAACTGCTAAATTCAAACGATCAATTCAAGTTTAGAGTCCATAACAGTTATGTTCTAAGAAAGGGTTGCTCCTACGTAAACATAAGAGATAATAAAACTTTATGGCACAAGACATTCGGGTGATATATCGTATTTATCACCTTCTCATAGACTATAAGCAGTAGGGAACTAATATTATTAACAGTTTTAGTTTTACTATCTTTTATAACAATATTAATAAGACATGATGTTTGGTCATTTAAAAGTAGTATTTTGAGTTTGCTTGAGAAAGTCTTGTTTTTAGTATTTTCAAACAGTTATCGCAACGGCTGTAAATTTTTACTCCTATAAAGCTGAAACCTTAAAATAAACATTAAAACACATACTTCATGACAATGTAGTAAATTAAATCCATGCTGCAATCCATTTCCATATCGAATTGGAATCGATTCATTTTCACCTTTTTAATAAATCTTGTATACTTATCTATACTAATATTATAAAGCTGAAGAGTTTGTTTGTTTGTTTGAACGCGCTAATCTCAGGAACTACTGGTTCGAATTGAAAAAATATTTTTGTGTTGAATAGACCATTTATCAAGGAAGCGAAAAAACAATGGAAAATATGGAGAAAACGGGGTAAATTATTCATCTTTGAGGGCTTCCGTTGCGTGTGCCGCAAAAACGGTTCAAGATATCAAAAAATATGCACAGAAGAATTTATTATTCTTGAAATTATCTAACAACATGTCCGCGACAGTATATGTCTATCTTTTAAGATTAACTCACTAGAACCGTTTTTATGGTAATAACTATTCCACGTGAACGAAGTCGCGGGAATCAGCTAGTAATATTATAAAGCTGAAGAGTTTGTTTGTTTGAACGCGCTAATCTCAAGAACTACTGGTGCGAATTGAAAATCTATTTTTGTGTTGAACAGACCATTTATTGAGGAAGGCTATATAACATCACACTGCAATGAATAAGAGCGAAGAAACAATGGAAAATGTGGATAAAACTGGGAAAATTATTCATCTTTGAGGGCTTCTGTTGTGTGCGCTGCGAAAACGGTTCAAGTCGTGGGTAACAGCTGTAATTTATAAAGCGGAAGAGGTTGTTTGCAAAAATAAATATGATGCCCAAAATAACTATTCCACGCGCACGAAGTCGCGGGCACAGCTAGTAGTGGGATAACTTGGCAATCAACTGATTGTCTGTTATCTGAGGTCCATAGAGGGCGCTGACAGTTGGTTCATTTGCTTGTAAACGTCACTGCTATATTTGCTGTATTCCATCGTCCCTATATATTTTATAGCGGCTATCAGTCGACACAATCGGTACATTTGGGGACGAAACGTGTAAACGGTCGGGTTTTACGCAAATTACAAGCTTTTATTTACATTCATAAAAATATATGGCGCTCGGAATGGGAAGCGACCCCTTCCCGGAGCGACAATGTCTTGTGTTTAGATGTTGTACGAAGTTTTTTGCGAATGATTGTATGTCTAGACTTTTAATAAAGAATCAGTTGAAAAATTAATTGTTGTAAATTATATGTAATGAATGTATTTAAATTTCAAGTCTTTTTTGTAAAATATTGTGAGTGATTTTAATGGCAATCCTATTGTCTAGAATATTCATGTTTTCAGTTTTTATTCACTTTAGTGGCATATCGGAATCGCAAGTATATTAGTTTTTCCATCTTATTAAAACGGCTGAACCTAGTCGAATGTTTACTAAAAAAAATGACAATTCAATTTAAACTGTTAAAAGATACGTATATTTTTTCTAGGGGACGCCCGCGGCTTCGTCCGAATTATTTCGAGATAAAAAGTAGCTTATGTACACTCCTAAGACCTCGTACTACCTACCTATACCACGTACTATACACATATGTATACCAAAAATCATATCATGCTCAGCCGTTTTTGTGTGATGTGCGTTTAAATAAAAAGCACAGATTAACAAGCAAAAATCTTAAAAAGACTGCTGAAACAACTTCACCTTCTTTAGCTTTATTATGTGTCCGGAGTAAAACTCGTGTTCACCAAAAAGCACCGCATTTGCTCTGCTATTTATCCTATTAGTAGTTTACAATATTATGTAATTAAATCTCTCCTATAAATAAAAGTCATTCAGTTTGTCCACGCCATTGTTTAAATACCTGTACCTACTCACACAAGTTTTATATTTTTTTTAATTATTATTCATTTTACGGTTTACATTTTAATCAAATTGTGAATCGTATAGTTTTATAAAAGCGAATGTTTTTTTGTTGGCCTGTTAGTCTGACTGTTTTTCTTTCATGCTACGCTGAAGTAATGGATATACATATTTATTTATTTAAAAACGTATACGTATTCGTAAATAAATTTATTATATGAAAAGATCGAAATTCATAAATATAATTCCCTAATGCGTATCCATTTACAACATAAGAGCTATATAAAATTTAAAAATTGATATCTACCGTGAGTTTACAGATTCTAGTATTTTCTAAACCCGTGAATATTTTGATATAATTTCAAAATAATTTAATAATTATTTACAAACTGTTGGAAGGTACTGCGGGCTACAAAATCTTTTTGATAAAACTGCTAATAAATTGTTGTTTAAAACAAAATAACCTGCTACAAAGTAGTATAAAGTTTACTTGTGTGTGTTCATAATTAGCCGGCGCTATGTAGGTGTTAGAGCTTTCTAGGTCAACTGCGGCTTCATTGAATTAAAGTTCCTCTCACGATATACTAGCTCATTTATAAATATTCTCACTTATTTTTTATACAGCAAGATACAGTTATTGCTGATAAAGCAAGCAGTCACTAAGCCATGTCAGAGGTCCCTAGAGCGGTTTGAAAACTCTCGAGACCAGAGTTGGCCACTCTCATTTGATAAGATGAAGAAGTTAATGATGATGATTTTATGTACCGCTATTTCCTTATTTTATTTATTAAACGGATAATAACTATTTTGTAAAATTTAAAAGGACAGTGAAATATTTTAAGCTGACTTGAAAAACAAAAGAGGTTCTCAATGCAACTGAATATTTTTTTTGTATGCTAATTTTTTTTAAGTACAACTTGACGTTTATTCTTTAAAAAAAAGTGTATGTGTATGAATAATTTTACACATTTTATATATTTCAACTAATTTTAATTTAAAACAAATCGTATCAGTTCATCAAACCTAAAAAAATAGAGTTTCAAACCATGTAACAATGAAATCGCATTAAGAGTGATTTTCTTTGCAGCTCAAGTGAATAAAGCAAGAAAAACCTCTCTTGCTTCGCAGAAAGCGTCTAAAAGCTGTCTTTGTAATAACGTCATGATGCAGTATAAAATATCTGCAGCAAAATCTTTTGTCACGGATCCTTGATAATGTTGCTTTTACTAAATGTTATTTATATTATAATAGCTCAGCTAGCGGAGGCAATTGCATGCAATCAATGTTAAACAAAGGTAGACGCGGTCAGTCCTTGGATGGGGGACCGAAAAGAGGCATTCCATTTTGGGCACTTCCTTGGGTCGGATGACACGTTAAATTGTAGGTCGCTGTTCGTCTAGCACGGCAGTCGTGAAGCCATGTCAGAGGTTTTTAAGGCGGCTTGATAAACCCTCGACACCAGAGTTGACCACTCTCATTCGATAAGCAAAAAGTAAATTTGCCAGCAAGTTGCCTGAAACAACACACGCACATAGTGGTGTGGTTGTAAAAAGACCAAAAATGTAGTATAAAATATCTACAAAAGTGGGTGAATTTGTTTGCCCAAAATTTACGGTAAATGGTTATACCTACTAATTTTCATGGAAATTAATATAAAGGTATGTTCTGGGTAAAATATTCGTTAATGATATTTATAATGGAGAACATACACATACACAAATCGTTTTTGATGACAAATAAAATAATCTTCGTTTTAAAATAGTCTTTGCTATGCAGTGTATGTTAAATACTGCGTTTTGCAAAATGTTTTCTTATTCATCGTAGGCAGCAACTGTAGATTAAGTTTGTTTCAACGTTGCTACATACCATAAATTCGGCTTACTGTAAATTCGGATGTGACGAACCAAACATCTGTCAATATTATGACAAAATCTTCGAGGCAGATCCCAATATCTCGGATTCTTTGGGACGGTGCTATGCTGACTGAAACAGTAAATATTTAACATCCTGCCATAAAACGGAAGCCTGCATAATGCCTACCTCAGTTTACATCTTGTACATCCCCAAAACACAACTTTTATGTTCAATTACTTCGCTTCAACAGATGGGAAATATATCTTCTGGGATTTTAAGAAAAGATGAATAAAATATCATTTAAACAGAAACAGTACCAAAAAACCATCAAATAAAAAATAAAGATGCCTTCAATTATATCAAGCTCATATCTCAATCTTTTTTGTGTAAGGTACAAAAATGCACAATATTTAATATATTTTTTCAGAGATTTGGTACCAATTCATCAGCTACCTTTCAATCAAGAATGTAATCACAAAAATAATGAAAGAATTACGAATTTCATTTCCAGAAGTAACCTTGCGTAATTTCATGAATAATACCAAATCAGATCCTAAATCAACTGTCAGAATTTCTAACCCGAGATATTATTTGGAGACCTTTTTGAGGCCATTGAGTAATGGAATCTGTCCTTTAATCTGTCCCGCACATTATATTTAAGAAGACCCTTTCTTGCGGCCCTATTAATATCAATGGATCCCGGTTCAATACAAAATAGCTCGATTTGTAACCGAGACCGTGAAACAAATAGTTTCAATTTATAGTAAAATACACCCTGAATTTGTATTCATAAAAAACTTTATCGAAAAATTACAAAATGTATATGTGAAAAAATCTTTGTTTATCTGTTAGTTTCTCAGGTTTTTCACTATAATTGGTAGAAAAATAACGGGGTTTCCTATCTCAAACGAACATAATCATAATATGAAGACACATACGATCCACTGTAAAAAACAGAGACATGCAAAGATAGAGTGGGCTACAGTCATCCCAAACTAAAGCGAACGAAGCCACGAGCATCCACCAGTCTATATTTATTTCTATCGATCAAAATCCCAGCATGCCCCAATTTCCCGAAAGCATAAAAATAAACAACGAGTATGGCAGAAGGCTTGAACAGTAGGTTTCAGGTTGCAGTAGAGCACTCAAATTAGAAGGTGACCCGGTTTTCGCAAACTAAAATAAAGTTAGATATCAAAAGAGCGGGTCTGGCAGGTATGACCTTTTAAAATTAAGTTATTTCGAGCGGGTTCAAGCATTTGACATGTCAACTTAATGGAGTTTACAAGTTCAGGCACTTGACGCCGCAGGCTGGCTACTATAAGACTAACTTTCAGAATTTCCATCTACGGAAATGTTAGTGAGCAGACTATTTTGTTGGTAAATCTCTTTTATACGAGAATTCAGCTGTAGAAATGTATTGAAGTGATATTGTTTGCGATGAACTACTATTGTTGATGCTGATGGTGCTATGGGGGTGGTGAAATGAATGTGTTTCAATTTTATTTTTCCTGCTGTATCGATCTCAAGAAATATTGTTATTGACCATTCTTAACATAAATATCAATAGTTTGCATAAATATTTCAACATTTATGAAAGGTTTCACATGTACACTACAACAAACGTGTGTCATTTTATAATTATTAAATTAATAAAGAAAATATAAAGACACGATTTAATAAAACTGCTTTAATAAAATATGAGAAGACTAACGTTTATTGTCATGAAAAGATTATTATTATGAGGCTTCTTGAGAAAATGAACACCAGGTATAAACATGAAAAAAACTTTATAAAATAAATTCTTGCTGTGGAAACACAATGCTGGGCTTGAAATTTTCAGCCTGTCTCCATATAATCTCAAGTAATTCTGTGACAGAAAAGTGCTTGTAACGTAGAGAGAAAAATTTACAACACTCCCCTTCTATGTCAAAGAACCTGTATTAGATAAATATAACTTCAATTTTAAGTATCGATCAGTAAATGACGGAGTTATCAGACAAAACATAGTCAAAAATTATACAATAATCAATAGATAAAAAAAATACACTTAATTACAATTAAAAACACGCTAAAATATATACATTTCTCGTTTCGATAACTCTTAGTAGTAGAATTTCCTAACCAAAGGTAAGATTTCAATTCCAACTATTCATGCAACATTTCCACGGTATATCTTACAGTTTAGAGGTACATAATATCTGGAGCCATGCATAATGCAAGGCTTGTACTAGAAACTTGGCTGCGAACAACCTTGTCTCATACTTTGGTCTACATATATTATCCACCTTGACTGAGAATATTTTGGAATGTTGGTACGTGTTTACAGAGTTACTAAACATTAGCTTTCTAGACGAATAGAAAACATTTTTTTTATTATTCACCAAAAATAACTGGGTTTAACCAACAGTCCACAATTATCACTTATGATGACGTGACTTAGGTTTTTTATTTTTAATTACATAAACGAATCTGACCAATTGTTCCACAACTTCGGAAAGTTTTCATCCGAAGACGAAACGTCCATCAATCAATCAAATTCAACCTATAAATTTATTTGATTGGTGGATCACTGTCGTTAGTTAAATCATGTAAAACTTAAAAATCTCGTTATAAATATTTTCCTCCACAATATCTCCTCCTTCTTGCTTCGTATCCCTCATTAATAAGGGTCGTAACCTCATTCTTGGAACGAATGATATCTAACTCAAAACGTAGGTACTATATATGTATGTATGTATATGTTTGTAAATCATCAAATAATACCAATTTTCAAAATGCAGCCTAAAATGATCAATATCCCTGTATATAAGTGCTGTGCATATGTTCAGGCATGCTGGCTCTTGGAGTACATTAGACAAATGGCCTGCTTCATTCCGAGCACTTCGCAGCAAATTGCTGAAGCTATAACGTGTTGAGATTATCCTCAACAGATGTTAGGAAATAGTGTTGACTTAAAGAATCTTAGAGGCTATTGCAGTTGAAGATTTCTACGCCTTTTCTACCAAGAAATTTACTGTTTACATCAAAATTCAAAGTTTAATGAGAACGTGATAATACAACAAATACATTTTTGTTATGCGTATCCATTATTTGGATTGAAAATTTTAATATTAACGCTTACGAATTTTTGGAATTCTTAGCTTTTTATCAAACTTTGCTATAAATTATATACAATATTGGTTGGTTAATGAGACAGTAGGCAAGGTGAGGTGGAAACAGAAGATTAGACACTATATATTTTGGAGCTTTTTTATTATACTCAAAGTTATACTTTATTCATCAAGATGATATAAGAAGAATCCACAAATAAAACATTCTCACAACACGGCATCTGTGGGCGTTCTTTGACTTTCGCCAATATTTACTTTGAGAAGACTATCAAAAAGTTTTAATTGAGTAGTACAGATTCAGGAACCTCTCAGACTGACTCGACTCCGCGAGACTTAAATAAAGCCTTCGCACCTTGAAAACGAGAACTTTTAATCAAATGCTTTATGTTATAGATTTTAGTTTCGTTTAGGATAGGTATTTTGGCATATGAATTTACAATTTATACCTATTGTGAACGTTTTAAACGATTAAAATTATTGTAAACGGTAACATTCATATTTAAAAAATATATAATTCTCACTAAATATTTGTTTTACAACATATCAATGGCCCTGCTAACAAATTTCGTTTTTTTTTTTTCGTAAAATTATCTCAGCTATCTAAATATAGTTACGTTTGTATTTTACATTTACATAATATATTTAAAAACCATCTATGAATTAATTACAACTAAAAAACAACTTATAACAAAATAATGGAATCAGATGAGTTATCTTGCAAAATCAACATCACATTTGTCAAATTTCAATTCTTAGTAAACAGAAACGTTCAAACTGACAGAAACAAATGAATTGCTGTGAACACGGCAATGTGCAAACTAGAGGAATTTGCTCTGCGTTTTAGTAAAATACACCGAAATTTAGCTTCGAGAGTGCGCCTTTTGACTAGCAAATGTGTAGGTTACATGCAATACCTGTAAAAGCTAGTCTAAGGTTAAATCTAATCGAGCCGAGTATGTTTATGTATGCGATTACGAGTAAGAACGAACAACTTCAGCGATCAAGTTCGCTGAAGTGCCATATACGAGTAAATCAAGTAAAAATGATATGTGTACAGATTATTTTAACCGCAATAGATACAACAGTTTTCTATGGCAATAAATAATATATGTACTAACAAAACTGAGATAAATATTTTCCACTTATTTTTGAAAAATGAACTATAAAAAAAAAGTACCTCACTCGTAAAATTTCTAAGATTTTTCATCTCATAAAGTTAATATAAAGACTATTCTAAACTAATATTCACGTTTTATACCTTCCCCCTACATAATACGAGCCCTGCCATGATACAGTAAACTTATTTCAATTGATCTCACAAATTGGAACTAGCTAAGAACCTATAGCACGCATTGTTCCTGATCTTAATAATTAAAATCCAACTCACATATAAAACTTTTGATAAAAGACTTCGTGCTTTTACCCCACGGACCAAAAGTTTCGAAGCCAAGCGGTACGAAAATATAATCAGTCGATAATGATGTATATTTTCGCCGCTTGGCTTCTTCTGCTGCATCCGCCGCGGCTCCTGCCGCTTGTACTGTTCCACTGAGGCGAGAAGGAAAAAATTATAAAAAAAATTAAATTTAAACTTTTCAAATGTTTTGACACATCATGTTGATACATAGGTATAAGTATAAGGACTAGTCTAATAATCTTGTTAAAAACCTTCTACCAACATAACACCAGCCCTGCCATTATACCTAAACTTGCCTAAAACATAAACTTCCTTCTATTGATCTCACAAATTGGAACTAGTTAAGAACCTATCGCACGCATTGTTCCTGGTTTCAGGCTTGTTCTGTACGTCGTACTTGGGACTGAAATAGTTTCAGTTTCTACATGGTTGCTTGGAATTAGCTGCTAACTACATAGGTGGTAGAAATTCTTGGAAATTAATGGCTCTTATGAGCTAGAATAATTAAACTAGTCAGCAAGTAAACAATAATATTATATCACTTTGATTACAACAGTTTTGCAATCATGTTTTGTAACATGAAAAAAAAGTATCTAGGCACGAACAAAAAAGAAATTGTAATATATTCATAAAACACTTTCTTGAACTAATCAAAATAAAAATTGTGTTGTAATAACCGGCTAGCACTTACGTCAGTAATCAAAATAAAAATTCACGACAAAAAGCTTGATCCAACTGAAGATTACCTTATAAATTAAATTCAAAGTCATAAATAAAAAGGTGTTAGGAATTATTGCATCATCTACACATCGTGAGGAAACCGACATGTTTGAGGACAACAATATCCGAGGACATGTGTCCTTCGTGGAAGGACCTGGGCGCCCGCCACGATATATCTGCCACGGCGGGAGAGTCACGATCCTCAGTCATGAGGAAATACGAATCAAGAGAGAGGTATGATTGCATTACTTTGCGTTTTATGAAACAATTCCCTTTAAAGCCACACAACATTAAGCCTTTAATATAAACCCCATATGAATATTATATGTATGAATCTATCTATTCTATCTATAATATAATATATAGGCATATCCTCACCACCTACTCTATTCTCAAAGCGTAACCGCACTTGCGTCATTCAGTTATCTATTGTAATATATCTAGATATCAGCAATAGATTTTATTTAATAGATAGATAGATAGATAGATAAAACTCTTTATTGTAACACACATTGAAAAAAAATAAAGACAAACAGAAACACAAACGACTTAAAAAATAGTGCCACAACTGGCGGCCTTATCGCTAATAGCGATTTTTTCCAGGCAACCGTAGGATGGACAGGAGTCGAAAGAAAAATAAAGAATGGGGTGTTCAAAAAAAGAGAAAATATTATACTAACAATAAAATATTCAATATTATATACATAATAACAAATAACACATATTACTTATAAGTGTAAATAACTATAAATATATAACACATATACATATTATACCTACATACTATAACGACAATTATTATTAATAGGTTACCTACTGGCTAGCTGAGTTTAGGTAATATGCGGTCAAGCGTAAGCTTGTCCAGCACTAAACACTCTCATATAAGATAAAAGATTGTATACAAGAAAGTACATATTATATTTCAATTACTATTGTCTCTTAGTAGTTTTAGTAAAAATATTTCCTATTACTTAGTAAATTTTTTTACAATTTGTTAGTTTATTTTATTTTCATTTGTTTGGTATTTAAACGTGAAAAATACTTACACACTACTTTCCTGTATATAATTTAGTATTATGTGTGCATACATTTAACATTTATTTATGTAATAATGCTTTGCAATAACCCAGTATAAACAAACCAAATGATATAGGGAAATCGTGTCCCAAGATAAGATAAAATATCCTATTATATTTGCCCAAAACAATATTAGATTCCTTCAAAGTTTGCCGACAGATTGTATTGAATTCGTAAAATAAGAAATTGTTAGCATAATCATAATAACAAGATTTTTTTTTTGGTTTGTTTGTTTCGCTTTTACGCCACAACGAAGCAACATGTCATCATAATTTGTGAAATGGTAATAGTATATTATATTACCATTAAAAATATAACAGAAGCAACGCTGCGAGCAAGTTATGTATTAGTATCACATATACTAAACGTACATAAACAGGCATGCTCGATGCTTACAATTAAAGCACTAAACTTACTCTTATCTTTAAATAATCTTCTTATTATTTAATTGAAGTAATTGAAAAATAAGTCACTGCATTGGTGTTAAGCCGAAATTGAACCATAGTTATCTATACTAATATTATAAAGCTGAAGAGTTTGTTTGTTTGTTTGAACGCGCTAATCACAGGAACTATTGGTGCGAATTGAAAAATTATTTTTGTGTTTAATAGACCATTTATCGAGGAAGGCTTAAGGCTATATTACATTTCGCCGCAACTAATAGGAGCGAAGAAACAATAGAAAATGTGGAAAAAACGCGAAAAATTATTCATCTTTAAGGGCATCCGTTGCGTGCGCTGCGAAAATGGTTCAAGATATCAAAAAAATATGTATGAAAGAATTAATACCCAAAATAACTATTCCACGCGGACGAAGTCGCGAGCACAGCTAGTCATAAATAAGGCGGATATTATGCTATCGAGCTATAGTAGACTTTTTCTCTAGAACACAACGTTATTAATTTGTTCATTTTGATTGCATTGTTTTCAAAAACGCCGACAAACCAACTTTTGTTAACTGAACCAAGCCTCTCATCAATGCCTACAACAATTCGCAATCAAACATTCATTCACAATTGGATCGTTTTACTCACGTATCTTATATATAAATAGATAAATAAAATAAATATTTCAGGACATATCACACAGCGCCATCTAGCCCCATACTAAGCTTACGCTTGTATCATGGGTACTAGATAACGGATATAATACATATATACTTTTCTTTTGTAATATGTATGTATGAAAGAGTATATGTACCTACATACATACACTTCTATGTTTTTTTTTTACTATGATCCTATCAATGGTCTTTATTTACAATAATAAAATATAAAAACAAGGAAAGAAAAACTAAACATACTACTTCTAACTACTACAAAAAAGGGGCACTTAGAAAATCTTTAGAAAAGCCCAAAGATAATCTAAGTGCTCCAGCCCACTACCAGAGGGCAGCGTGCCCAGCATACTGGCCGCATTACCACGCTGGATGGCAATGCTGAAACGTTGAGCCAGAAAAAGGCCAGCATTTTGGTCATGCGTCGCGTCAACCAAGCGCTCCGAGAGGTTTTGGAAAATAGTATGGGCTCCCGGACCCCACGGCCCCAAAGTCTCGACTCCAAATGTGATTGAAACATTAATAAATTTACCCACAGGCTTATTATAGAACACTGACATGTTAATGTATGTGTGTTCTTAATTAAACAATGACATTATTTTTCTTCTTATCGCATTAAAGTGTCTTTAAATTCAGCTTAGCGACCTTTTAGATAGCTTATTGAATGAAGATACAAACGTTTGGAATAATTTGAGTCGGTGTGACAACGCAGTTCTTTAGACTAGTTGTGTATTCTTTTCCATGAGGCATGCAATTTAATATTTTACTAAAATATCTAAACAGAAACACAGTTGTGATAATATCAGGTTCTTTAATCTGCTCAAAAATTGAACTTTGCTGTCCAATCTGAAAATATCTCTACGATTTAGTGGACCTTTCCTTGCTTAGCTTGATTTTATAGTATTTTTAGTTTTAAATATTCTTCCAGGTCTAGTCAGCGATGCACATTTAATTAAAAAAAATAATGGAAAAATATATTAACTACTTAGTTATAACCAGAACAAAGTTACTAATAGGAATAACTTTAATCAAACATACCATTATACTACGACGACGTTACATGCTCGAGATTTCTTTATTAACTACGAGTATGTAGTCTCACTTCTGTATGTACTAGGCGTCACACTTTTTACAGCTGTGAAAATAAAAACACAAAAAAAAAACTTTTGAACAAATGTGACTGTCAATGTCGCGCTTGTAGCGCCGTCCTCCTGTCAAACCTCATTCTTTTCTTGTGTGCGGGCGTCGCAACATCATAAATTTCGTTGAATTTTACTATTTGAATTTTTCGTGGAAAAAAGTTTTTATTTCATGTGTTTGAGTGGTAAATTAGGAAAAGAAGCATTGGAATTTTAAAATAACGTCGAAAATTCTACGTTTGGTACAAAAACTAAGCAATTCATCAACCAGCTCAAAGGATAAAGGTTAGTGCAACTACTATCTTACCAAAGCTATCTTACTGCATTTATTCATCATCGATTTTAATTTTCTTGGTATAACCTTATATATTTTATAAAACTATACCAAATAGATCATAAATATAGATTTTTTTTCAACAAATGATATACATAACGATCTTTTTTTTTTGAAATACCCACATTTTTGTCATGTAGATCGGAAACATGACTTTTCTAGCAATGTTTATGTAATATAGAAAATTTTATTACCTGAAAATTTCAGCAACACTAAAGCGCCAAAGCTCAACTTAAAAATGACATTATTTTTTATGTAAATTGGACGTGTATTCTAAAAGGGAAACAAGTCAGTGGATTTTGAAATGATGCAAAGTACAACAAAGTATTATTCTACAATTGAAAGCAGCCTAAAGGCGGGCAATGTATTGTAAATAAAATCTTTATAATACGGTGATCGACATCTTGAGGCATTAGAAATGTTTCATCTATCTGCAACAGGCCTAATACAGTAGAGTGATGTTGAATGGCAACCGCTAACCGGACACAAGCGTAGTTATGGGTACCAGCGCTGCGATTCCGCCACGGCCTGAATAAACTGAATCACTGATTTACAAACAATAACAATTTTCGGTGTTGCTTGTGAAATATGGCTAGCTAGTGCTAGTGTGTGCTAGCTTAACACTAGCCTACTGTCACAGGTTGAAAAACTAGCTTTGTGTGTTCTAGGTAAGCACTTGATAGTTCTAATATCATTAAAGTTGTGCTCCAACTTAGGCTGCAAAGTTGTATATTATGCAGATGTCGCTTTGAGTGATCTCATTGTTGAACTGAAATCATATAGATTTAATTTTATTAACAATCTCTCGTACCAAGAAGAAATCATTTCACTTCACACTCAAGTTAAAAATTTTGAGTGTGAAGTTAAATGATCGCATACAGCGGATTGTACATAGATTACTTATTTTTATATGAATAATGATATTTGAAATTGAATTGAGTCGGAGTGGAACAATTCAACATATATATCAAAAATTTCAACTAATGAGGCACTTTTTAACATTAAAGTAAACAAAATATCTCTAAATACATACATACATATTCCGGGACATTGCACACAGCGCCATCTAGCCCCACACTAAGCAAACGCTTGTGTCGTGGGTACTAGATAACGGATATATTACTTATATACTTTTCTTTTGTAAATACATACTTATTATACATACAAACGACCAGACTCAGCACAAGTAATTATAAATTTTAAATTTCATAAATACTTGTGTCAAGCGGGAATCGAACCCGCAACCCCTAGATTAGAAGGCAGAGCCACTACCAACTAAGCTAACAGGCCAGTCAATCTAAACAAACAACGTCATTGTATTCATAGATCGCTAATTAAACTATAGACCATCAATTAAACCGCTTGAATGAACTCAAACGTCAAATTTAGCAAACAATGGCTAACTTTTTCCTCAATTTTATCCGAAAACTTCTGGCAGGCTTTTGTTCTAGCGCCATCGAGCGGTGTTTTATGATACCGAGATTCATAATTAAGCGCAGAAGTGCTGGCCAAGCACCAGACGTATAAATTTCAAATTCGGGTTTTGAGTCAAAAGCTCGCGTCTAGCCATAGACATTATAGACAGTATAAGTGCTATAGTAGTGAAAGAATTCCAACTAGCATACGTACATCTTACATTATAATTATTATCACGTAAATGTTATATAATAAAGGCGGAAACGTATGAGTATGTGTACCAGTGCAAAAGTGTCGATGTTTGTAAATTTTATAAGATCTGACGATAAACCGATTTCGATTAATTTGTTATGAAAATTGATTAGACCATGCATTAAGACAGGCCTATTTTTTTGATTTGTCCTAGACTTGACTTTGTTGTTAGTTCCAAAAAAATCTAAGCGATAACTTGGTAACAAATATCAAACCATACTTCAGTGTGCTGATTGGTTAGGTAGCATAGACGCATAGGCACATCCTTTGACCTACCCAATACATACTGCTGACAGCGTCGTTACATAATGAAAGTATTGAGGTGTCTTCGAGTTATAAAGTGTCTGGTGCAAGCCAATGAGATCGCTGAATTATTCGTACATGAAGTTTTCAGCGTGCCTTTATATTTAGGAAACTGTGCGGTGCTGCTGCATTGGACTTGCTTTCTTATTATATGTGTGTCAATTTAAATGCATATGATTTGTGTTTGAATTGAAAAATTACTAATCGTAATATTTTTTACAAAAATAACACTTTATAAGCTTGAAATGCGTTGCCCCTGCCCATAAGGCAGGCTAAGTCACTGAACATTTTCCAAAATATGATATATCAACATTATTTAACGTCATTATAGCATATATAAGTATTGTGTAATGTAGTGTTTGTATAATGTGTATAAGTTGTATTGAGTATGTGTATTATTAATAACCTATATGATTGAGTGTGTATTGTATCTTTCAATTAATTTAATAATATAAATAAGATATATGTATATTGTACACCGCCTGTTTACAATTGTAAGTTATGTCCATCCAAAAGGTTGCCTGGAAGAAATCGCCAAAGGCGATAAGGCCGCCCAATGTGCAACATTTTACTTTAAGTATGTTTATATCTGTTTTGTAATGTTTGTGTTTTTATGGTGTACATTAAAGTTATATTCTATTCTATTCTAAATGTACATAATATGTGTATGCACATACAACTATTACCATGTAAAATATTATAAAAATCTGTTTGAAAAAAGTTGCATAACTACAGCCTTTTCTTATTTCACAGAAACACAAATGAATTATTGAAGATGAGAAGCATGATATAATATTACTAGTGAACGCCCGCGGATTCGTTTGCATTATTTTGAGATAAAAAGTCTGAGACACTTCGTACACACACAGTCAACCCTATGACACTTCTAAGATCTCATACTTCCTACATACAAAAAATCTTGATGATCCGTTTAGCCGTTTTTGCGTTATGGGCGTTAAAATAAACAGACAAAAAATCTAAAAACTGCTGAAACGTGTTCTGTTATGGATTTACAGTATACCCAAATATATTTTTTTCTAACATCTTCTCTCTTTAGATTTTTGACCCTCTTCAGCTTTATTATATGTATAAATGATAAATAAAATAAAAATAAATAAATAAATATTTCGGGACATTGCACACAGCGCCATCTAGCCCCACACTAAGCAAACGCTTGTGTCGTGGATACTAGATAACGGATAGATAGATAACTAATTTTATAGTAAATTTTCAGCTAATTATTTAAAAATCTATGTCGAGTTGACAAATTCGTAATCAGCTAACTTCCGAAGAGAAAGCATTCACAATCCCTCTTTTCATTCGAACTCTTACATGAAAGGCGCTTTTCAAGATTCGGCTCCAAAATGAGAAAATGTATAAAATATTTCATTCAAATTTACTTCCGTCCGTGAGAACTCTTCATAAAAGAGGCATTCATTCATATCAAATAATGTTTGAACAAGGGGTTATCTAATATTTGCTTAGGGCCGTTTCGAAACTCGTTCAATATTGAATGTAATTTGGCTAATAAGTGAACATGATAATAAAATTGGTCGCGATTTTTTTATGAAAAAGTATAGGTGTATTTTTTTGAGATTAGGTATAAAGTTTTGAAAATACTATATCTAATATGTGAGCATCTCGCTTAGTTCATAAGAATTAATTATTGAGATATGTTATTTTATTAACAATTTAATATTTTGTATAGTAAGTACAACATTTTAAAAAACATATTATGTAAGTGTCTTAAAAATATAAAGTGAGTATAAAAATATTTTAAATGCGGCAATATCTTTTCGTACATTTTATTTATTTCAAACAAATTATTTTACTATCTCAAACATAATATTAATGGCGTACAATGCTATGTTGAATCACTAACAGCTAGTCTTTTGACAAAATGATTTGGCAGTACATATATACTTAACTTACATTGATTTATTTACAAAGTGACTGCTAAACTTCTTCTACTTCTTTCTCTTTACCTAATCTCACTATGTGGGGTCAGCACAAAACGTTCCTCTCTTTACTCTGTCACTCGTCATCTCCGCATTCACTCCTCTCGCACTCATGTTCTCATTCACACAATTCTAAACATTGTTTGAAAAAAATCATAATTCATTTATTTACAATAATAATACATAAAATCAAGTGAAAAAATAAATATACTACTATTAACTACAACAAATAAAAAGGGTCTCAAAATAGTTTAAGATTATATATAACGTCACCCGTTAACCCTCCAAACGCGCTGTTATTTTTCACCCCCATATTGCCTAACCCGTCAATATCTGAAAGTTGGAGCGTGGAAACGGCGTAATTTCCTCAGAAGGGTCTCAACGACCACCCAGCGATATCGCCGACAATACAACGACTTTTAAACATTGAGATTCCTGATATGATTCTATCAAGATCGCATTATTAGATATTTTAAAAACGATAACAGTCCTGTTTGTTTTTGGACAAGTAAAGCCCAAGACCTACACCAATGACAGTATATACCAAGTATTAGGTCGAAAAAGGCTTTAGACGATGATGATGTTATATTTTTTTTTTACATGATAAGTATAGGCTTACGCTTGACTACAACTTGCCTGATGTTAAGCAACGTTATATAGTCTACGATCTAGCGCGCTTGCCTAGAAGAAACCGGTTTATATGTTTTTACACGTTGAAAGTGACGTTTCAAAAGCCATTACATAGCTATTACACCAACACTGTATAAATATATATGCTATGTTATACACATAGCATACATATTTATACAGTATACTACGAGTATAACTGTATTTTACAATGACTGTATCAATTTCACCATGTCATTGATTGATCTAACAAGCGTGACTTACATTTGAACTGTTATCCGACCTACCGAATGCTCAAATAGACTGTTGTTATTTGGTTCATGAGTAACTAAGGCATGCCAAAATCCTCTAGAACAAAAAACTATAATAAAAATACTTTCGTCAATTATTTTATTATTGACATGTTTGACTCGCACGCGTTTGTGTGACAAACGCATAAGTAACTAAAACGTATTAGATTTTATTCGTCTTATTTACTTATGCGTTTATTAATAGTTAAGTCGTTTCCAAAGTACGATAACCGGGCAGTAGTTAAGATTGTAAGATATGCCCAGGGCACGCCTTACCGATTGCCGCGGCCATTGAGGACTGTAATGAGGGCCAATCTGTACCTTCCTTTCATAAGGGCTGATCATATTATTAGAGGTACATATACCTATGTACATGGAAAATATTCCATGTGGCCAAATTTATAAAGACGTTTACTGTGTGCCATATTTGTTTTAATAGGTTCAGCTAAGTTATCATATAACTTGTATCAATAATTCAAGTTAGATAAGGGAAATAAGTAAATATCATACTTCTAACTACTACAGAATTGTTGTTATAGTTAAATTGAATGAGTCATGCCTTACGGAAACTTTAGCACAGCATTAAAAAAATATAAAAAATATTTTACCATTACGCGAATATTTGAGTTTGAACGACACATGCATAGAAGGCGTAACACGATAATTCTCCATTTTTTTACATATGAAAGACTCTAATTTTTTTGGCCAACTCTTTGCTACTATGTCTATGGATAAAGGTAGCTCCACGCTCGAGAGTTTAGAGTCTGATAGGGTCTCGTCCACAGAACAACGATCGGGCCACATCGCCCCCGCGCGCGCCCACAAGCATGGACTTCAAAGCTCTGTGGTCTCGTCTAATTACCCGTAACACGATATATGAGATGTAAATGCTCTCACATACGATAGGAAGTAAAACATAACAATACACAGATTAAATTGAGCTTGAAACTGATCTTGGCTTTAAAATAATAGAAAATTAAGAAGGATCTGCGGTATTTACATGTATAAATATACAAATAAATTTATTCATAAAACCGATTACAAACATAACTTTATTGTTTAACATTTTTTCTCGATAGGTAGGTTTAGTTTGTTTGTATTCATTAAAAATTCAAATAACTCAATCAATTCGAAAGGAGCAACATTAAAATCGTGTTTTTATAACAAAGCAATATAGCATGTTTGTTCCTTTTTTGATCAAATGTTTACCTCGCAAATTCTCATAACCAAAAGCCACACAGCCACACAGCGCCATCTAGCCCCACACTAAGCAAACGCTTGTGTCGTGGGTACTAGATAACGGATATAATACTTATATACTTTTCTTTTGTAAATACATACTTATTATACATACAAACAACCAGACTCAACACAAGAAATTATACTTTTTTTTTAAATGCATAAATACTTGTGTCTGGCGGGAATCGAACCCGTAACCCCTAGATTAGAAGGCAGAGCCACTACCAACCAAGCTAACAGACACACAACAACTGCTATATACTGAAATTATACCCTAACTTAGTAGAAGGGCCGTAGTAGTAAGTCATATAACCTTATCAGTAAGTTCATATACCTTATTAATGTTATTACGGTTCAACATTATACATTACAGTAGGCCGTCACTAAAGATATTAAAATTCAGACCCCGGTTTCAGACACTGCCATAGAATAATAATAGACAAGTCAATTTGTAAGCGTAAGGAAAAAATCTTTATTTCAAACAATACAATTTTTAATGTTAGTTTATTTCTTTGTAATTTATGTTTTGCAATAGAGTTTTTTTAACTATCTGTCTATAATTCAACCCGTTTCTGATAGTATTAATGTAGTACTAGTGACAGCATTGGTTGAGTACAGATAAATAATTTTCAGAACCGTATATCACAATTTTGATGTAGATTTCGTGTATGATTTACCCCTTTCCCTTCTTTGTGAGTTTATCTTTCACTACCTACATGTATATTCCCAGTAAAAACAAAATAAATATCGACTCATGATCCATTGCTGACAGTTGTGCCAGCAAACATTTAATAAAAAAACAACAAACTGTATTTTGTTTAAATAGAGTTATAGTCATAGTCATAGTCATAGTCATAGTAGTTTATTAATATCAGATTTTTGATACACGTCACAGAAATACAAGTAAAAAATAATCAATTAAAATAATAGTACAATAAAATACAATAATTATAGCAAAAACAAAAAAAAAAAAAATTAAATTAAATTATTGTACAATTCAATTCTAAAAAATTCATACTACATAGATAGTAGAGGGTAAATTTACATAAAAGTACATTTTGTTATATGTATTTTATACCACCTTCATTTTCATGAAGTCGTCAAAATTATAAAATGCCTGCTCGATAAGCCAACACTTTAGTTTTCTTTTATAGATAGATCTGGAGGGCGCGTCCCTTATCTCAAGCGGCAGTCGGTTGTAGACGTGCGGCGCGGTCGCATACATGAGTCGAGTCGTCTTCGCAAGCCGGCAGCGCGTGACACACAGACGTCGCGCGTGGCGAACGTCACCCGGACGGTTATCGCCGATGTGCGAATAATCATCTATATGATCCCACGCATACAGTGCTGCTTGGAGGCACACTAGGCTTGGAGTTGTTAATATACCCAAGGATTTAAAGTAGGGATGTGCTGTACTGTCCTGCGGCACTCTAACGATCGCACGTATGGCTCTTTTTTGCATTTTAAGTATGCGCTCCCAATCTGCGGCGCGTCCCCATAGCTCGATGCCATACTGCAACGTTGAGTGTACTGAAGCGAAGTAGCACTGCCGAACCATGTGGTGTGGCAATATTTCTGACACACGCCACAGTGCAAAGCATGCGCGCGCTATCTTGTCACACATTTTATCAATATGTTCTTGCCACATTAGTGCACTGTCTATTATCAATCCCAGAAATGTTGTTGATTTAACTTGACACATTTCCTGACTATCTATACATACTCTCAACGGTCTATACTTGCGGCCGGATAAATTAAAATGGATGAATTGAGTTTTATTTACATTTAACATCAACCCATTCACTTTGAACCAATTGTTAAGGTCACGTGCTACATTGTTCAACTTGATTTCAAGGTCATCTATTGTGTTAGAGGTCACTATCCCCGCCACGTCATCTGCATACATATATATATCAGCATCAGGTACGCTTTCTGGCAGATCATTCAGGAGGAGACTGAACATTATGTTGGATAGAGACGATCCCTGCGCTACACCGATTACAGTTTTTTGGGGCCGTGATGTAACTCCTCCTCCCGTTACAACCTGGTATCGGTCATCCATGAAATGAAATGAAATGTTATTGTAATGTATTAGTAAGGTTTGTCCTTCACTTATTAAACTAATATTATGTCGCTGTTCACAGGCACATTGTTAGGTCAAGCGCTTTGAACCATTTAATTTTACTATCCTTTTAGGTTCGCAAAGACGAGGGTTGAAAATACAAAGGCAGTAACCAACCTTTCATTCTCTATTCTTCACACGAACCTCGCCTATGGTTGTTTTTATTATAGCTAAATCAATAACGTACATACATGTTACACATATTGATGGAAGTTTTTCTTTGTTAAATGTAGGGTTTGGCTTTGTCATTTTCACAGTATTATGGCGTAAATGTTAGAAGTGTGATGTATAAAAATGTCTGCCTATTATTTTTACATACTTATTCTTAAGAACACTCATTATTGGGAAGTTTCTGCTCGGCAAAGAATAAATTAGTAACCTGAAAATACAAGTCATTGGTGTAGGGCCGGAATCAAACCAGGGTGCGTCTGAATGAAAAGCAGACACTGGAACCGCTGAGCCACACTTGATCGTAAAAAGTAACAATAAAATTTACATTGTTGCTTTGCAAAGGTGACAGGAAATACATAATAATTTGTAGCTGCACAATGTTCGAACTTAAAAAAAAACTAACTTTAAATAATTATTTTAAACAAAAGCAAAAACCGACTTCAACTCTACTGTCACTTTACTGAACAAATCTAAGCCTATCAAAAAAAACTACAACATAAATTCATTTGCTAAACAAATTTAAGCCTATCAGAGAAAACCGCATCAAAATCGGGCTGATAATTCAGAAGATATAGTGTATACAGCAGCGCTCCCTGGTGAGTTGTCATCGTAATACATAGCTAAAAAGACCTCAACACATTACAGAAAACTGTATCAAAATCCGACTAGTAGTTTTGGAAATATGGGTAAAATTGGTTTGCATAAACTTTATCAAATTGTTGGTTTATTGGTTTTTTCTCAAAAAGTACAAAACCGAATGAAAAACAATTTTTATGGGACCATTTCGGAAACTATCCTCATCGAATAAAAAAAGAATTTTTGAAATCGGTTGATAAACAACGGAGTAATCGCGTAACATCCCCACAAAAAAAAACTTTCAGAAGACTTGATAACCTCCTATGTTTGGAAGTCGGTTAAAAAGATTTACCTAGACATGTTGACAATATTGCCGAACGTTGTTGGCTGTTGTTTATGAGGTCGACTACTATTTCTGATTGGATTAAAATATAGATTCCTTAAGAATCTAAAATGTATTATGCTTTTTTTTTTACTTTTGTGTTTTTACTCAAACTCCACATCATATCCACTAAATTATTGTTGTTAGACACATAATCCATAAAACACAGACAAATTAACCACACAAGCTTATTAGCTTATTACACACAATACACTAGAAATATATACCACGGCTCTTTGCCCAGACTGAATAAAATATTAATAAATAAATAAATTATAACACGCACTAAGTATTTTGCCAATCGACCTCCAAACTTCTACCTGATGAAGATGGCACCCGATGATGATGATGACTAAGAATTTATTACATACCTACTAAATATTCCATCTATTCATACTCCTTTCTGACATCCTTTGTTAGAACCACTATGGAGCAGGGACACAACCGCGTGCCCTCGACCCTTCAAGGGATATGCCGCAAAAATGATAAAGTATCGTATATAAATGAATTCCTATTCCGTACTAGTGACCTGATCTATACACAATGTACAGAGCTAGTCTGTTTGTTTAGAATTAGAAGTTTCAATAAAGATAAGGTACATAGTTATTTAAGGACGGCTTCAAGGTTTCTTCAGTAAAGAAATAGAATGAATCGAAAAAAAACATGCAAAGATACTACCTCAAAACTCTTGAACCCGATTTCACGAGATTCAGACAGTTTCAAAAGTTGAAACATTTATAATTAATTTAAATGTAAAAACTGTGATATGCACGGTACCGGCCTGCGATATTAAATACTCTTTTTAATATAATATTGTTTTTCTTATCCAAAATTATGATTTCATAAATAGACGAATAATTCAGAAAGTCACTTAACAAATGATAGACAATAATTATAAATACATGTATAAATTATCTATATTAATATATATTATTATATATTATATATACAAAAACAAAATGGTGTTTGTTACACCATTTAGAACTCAAGGACGTTTGCACGGATTTAGCTGAAAATTGGTGGGGAGGAGGGAGGAAGCTTAGAACCAGGAGACGGATACTTTTTATCCCGTTTTTTTATTGAATAAAATCCAAAATCTGCTTATTTATTGCCTTTAAGGCAGAACAGTGTTCGCCGGGTCAGCTAGTATTAGATAAAAGTAGGAAAAGATAATAAAATTTAGTTTGCCGATCCTGTTTTTAATTTATTTACACGCTGTACGCAAATATTTCCACCACTTCCACAAGAAAGTCAACAAGTTTAATAATTGTTGATGTTTCTTCTTTCCCTTCTGCTTATCGAATGAGAGTTGGTCTATAGTTAATCAAGCTGCTCTTAGGGCATCTGACATGATCTAACGACTGCCATTCCTTGACCTTTGTACTTTCCCTGATTAGGAATGAATAACCATGTACACGTGACTATCCCGTCCATATATTATTACATCCCCCATTACTCAGGGATCGCGGGAACACCTTCCCCAAGGTACAATTACTATTCGGGTCAAGCATGGCCGACCGATTCGCATTTTACATGGATGCCTACATTCAGAATAGTTTCTTAGAGGCTATCGTGTTAGTTATATCGTTGACTACAATGATGCTTATATTTAAAAGATTATTATTTAACTTAAGTGTAACATCCTAGGCTGCAGCAACGCTTAACATCAGGCAGGCTGTAGTCCAACGCAAACCTATCCCTGGTAAAAAAGTGTGTTTTGCATTACAAATAATAATTCATATTATTTTACGTTATTAAAATGTAAAGTACACATTTTTTTATAAATTTGCAAATTTGAGTGCCAGCCTATTCTGCTAATGAAATTTTTACCTCATATGTACCTTATCAAAATATTTAAAAGTTAAATTAAATAGATTTTGTTATTTATTACTCATTAGTTTTCGTATGTGTATCGTGCGCATAAGCACAGAGTAACATAAGTAAGTAAGTCAGTATCCTGAGAAAAAAACACAAATACTTTACTTTAAAAGAGAAAACCACATTTCAATTATTAAAGTACGTAACTACCAGAGACAAAATTGTATCATCACAATATCAGGAGAAAATTGTAGCATTATTTTCAACTCGGCTTCCAAAGTTTACGAACTTTGACGAACCTTTGATGTGGCTACACCTTATCTTTACATTTAAATTAGTCGCAAGTTGTTAATTTACTTTGTTTGATCGACTAAGTAAGGTATAAGCTTGTAGAAAAAAACTGTCTTAAGATGCTCTCGAACTCAATGAGTTAATTTTATAATTAGCTACAATTTAACTTATTGAATTACCTTTATAATTTACAAGCTGTGCTCGCGACTTCGTCCGCGTGGAATAGTTATTACCATAAAAACGGTTCTACTGAGTTCATCTTAAAAGATAGACATATACTGTTGCGGACATTTTGTTAGATCATTTCAATATGAATAATTCTTTCATTCATATTTTTTTCATATCTTGAACCATTTTTGCAGCGCACGCAACGGAAGCCCTCAAAGATGAATAATTTTCCCCGTTTTTTTCACATTTCCCATTGTTTCTTCGCTCCTGTTAGTTGCAGCGTGATGTTATATAGCCTAAAGCCTTCCTCGATTAATTGTCTATTCGACAAAAAAAGAATTTTTCAATTTGCACCAGCAGTTCCTGTGATTAGCGCGTTCAAACAAACAAACTCTTCAGCTTGATAATATTAGTATAGATTTTCTTTTGTGGGTCGGAAGAGTTTGCCCACCAATGCGGTGGGATGACGACATTGAAAAACCGCAGGGAGCACCTGGATTCAATCTACGCAGGATGGCGTGGCACATGGAGTGGCGTACAAGAAGAGTGGCCTATGCTCAGCAGTGGGAAATAACGGGCTGCTGCTGATGATGATGATGATGGGTCGGATGACATGTTAAATTGTAGGTCCCGGCTATTTGGCGTAGTATGGCAGTCGTAAAACCTAGTCAGAAGCTTCTAGGGCAGGTTAAATACCCTGACACTAGAGTAGGTCACTCTCATATTAGCTTACTTACGTTTATTTATTAATCGATAGCACAATATTTAGATTTTATTTAGAATCATTTTATATCTGCATATTACTTTGTGGCTTTTTACTAAGCCTCTCTCAATTCTTTTTAACTTTGTGGTATAGACTGATGTTAATAGACTGGTATATAAACCCTTACTTCGCCTGGTCAATAATTTTATGTTATCTTCTATTTCAATCCCATAAATCCCCGTGTGAGTTTAAAAGTGGTTCGTATTTAACCCAACTATAAATTAGCAGTTGAAATGTGACCGCAAAGCAAAGGTAAAAGTAACTTAGAGACTCTTAACTAAAGATATCACGTATAATTTCAATACGTAATACGTTCTTTCATGTTTAATAAATTATATGTCAACAGAAAAAAGTAAACCATCCTCTACACGAATCATTCCACTATATAATTATTTCATGTGCGGACCAACCAGTCACTAGACAACATACGTCATGGAGACAAACCAGTCATCATCATCATCATCCACACGCTTTCTTTATCCTACTGCTGGGCATTAGCCTCTGTTTGTATGTGCCAGCTACGACGTCGATCATATGCAGACTTCATCCATAGAGGACTCGCGACTCGTACAACGAGCAGATTATCTTAAAATATAAAACTCAAAAGTGACTGACTGACTGACTGGCATAATAATCGATCAACGCACAGTCCGAACTACTGGACATTTTGGCTTGAAATTTGGCTTGCAAGTAGATGCTATTACGTAGGCATCCGCTAAGAAAGGATTTTTGGAAATGTCTCTTTTAAAGTGGGCAAAATAGGCGATGCACTTTTTGCTTTTAATGCGAGCGAAGCCGCGAGCTCCCACTAGTCGGTTCATATACATACGTTTAGGGTTGTTTTCACAATAATGAAGCGTCTATTTGGGTAAGATATCTTTGCCACAAAGCGTTGGCACAGTTTCAAAAACAATTACAGCAGCAACCTCGTTTTATCAGGCTTACCAAGCTTTTCTTCATTTTGTTTGGGTTATTTTAAATTATAACTTCGAAAATTATAAAAGATTTGAAAATGAAGAACATCACGGAAATGCAAAATAATCCTTCTATTTAATTAATGAACATACATGTGGAAGAACGAAGTAAATTTTCGATTGCATTCAAAGCCACTGATAAATAAAGCATGGCATTTTAAGGGTGGCTTTTGTGCGTTTATGAACAACATTCGTCTTATTCCAAAACATCGTTTCAATTTAGTTTAGAACTTCGGAATTAAATTGTTTGTTCTTATTGTTCAAAAATGGTTTTTTGTGTAATAATTTAATTAGGCTTTATGTATACAAACCGTATTCCACTTGAAGCTATCTAGCTCAGGGCATCCATCATTTTAGATGGATCTTGTGTAGACGGCCTAAGTGCGTGTTAGCTTTTGTGAAGCATTAACACTAATGTGTAATGGCTTGGCAGGGGGTTACATTGAACATAAACTAAGCAATACTGGATGAGTTACTGATAATTTGGGCATAAATATAAAGAGTATAAGTGACCTTCTACGAAATAGGACATTTTTGATTCGTTCGGGCACAATAAACTAAAGCGTTATTTTCGTCTCCTTGAGGACAAAAACAGAAAAGAAACTAAAATCATGATGGTTTACGATTTGTCGTAGCACCCCTAGCAATTACAATTTGTTGGAATGAATATGTTTGTACGTTATGTTTGATGATTATATATAATATTTGCTCAGGCAATCCGTTTTATATATTTATAAGGTCCACCACTCAAGTCCGTCTAAAGAAAGAGAAAGAAATTTTGATCATAATGGCAAAATAGGTAAGATTGAAAAAGACAAGCATAAAAATATGTATATCTATTGTATTCTTCATGCTAGAATTCGCACTTTAACATCCATAAGTTTATGAAGCGAGGTAGGTACTATTGTTTTACCTGAATATTTCAACTGATTTGGAAGATGCTTGGTATAAACTCATGGAAGGACCTGGGCACCCACCTCGATGTTACTGCCCAAGAGAACTCCCCAACTAATTGATTCTGCGCGGGAGCCACGACTTTCTGTAATGAGGAATACGAATAAGGAGGAGGAGGAAGCATAAAACTTGGAGTATTAATTACACTTTAGAGCTATTTTATTTGAAATACATTTAGACGTCAATTAAACATATTTTCTTCTCAATTTCAATCGATCAATGATGGCCATAACACCTATACAAATGAGGCAGCGATATCCCAAAATAACAGTTACCCAGCTTTTGTGAACAGTCTGGCCGAAACAACATCCAGTATTTTTATTTCAAGTGCTATAGATTTTGACTGAGTCCGATAGGCTGTTTTTGAGTTTAAAAAAGAGAGGGCATTACAAGTCTGGCATACGTATTTATGTTGTTTTTATTTATGTAGTGAGTAATGTAAAATTACAATGTTTTTATTGGTTTCTGATAGATAACGTTAAGTTAGTATAGAAACAAAATTCTTTTTCTCTCTGTTTGAGTCGTATCTCCTCATGGCTGAGAGCCGTAACTCCTCTGCTAAATTGATTCATTGCTTCTACAATGTAGTTCTTAGCTATCTAACATTGTAAAATAATCTTTATTAAACTTTCTTCATTGACATACAATACGAATTATAATTTTAGAACAAATATTACAAACAAGCTTGCTTTAAAAATCATCCACCAATAAATAAAAATTCCGGGACATTGCACTCAGCGCCAACTAGCCCCACACTAAGCAAACGCTTGTGTCGTGGGTACTAGATAACGGATAAAATCTGTGTTTCTTAAATCATAGACTTACCTTGAAACCAACTAAGTATTGGATCAAAAAACAAAGCTAAAATTTAAACTTAACCCCCTAGTATCCAGTGCAGTATTTTTTACTCCAGTTGGTGTAGTTTTTACGCTATCACCGCATGTTCAGCCCGATTCCGTTACTCACCGCGGGAAATACGTTTTCATTCCACTAGTGGGGAATTGGAGAGGATTGGTACAGCTTTGGGCTCATATTAAACATTTTTGAATAAGAATTGACTGATTTTTCGATTACTGACAGTTAAGCAAATTAGAAACTCTTAGGGGTGTCCAGCTGGGTCCTAACATAACGGGTTTTTTAATTAATAAAAATACAGATTATACAAAATTATGTATTTGCTTATTTTCTTCAGTTTTTTTATCTTTGTATAAGAGCAAAAAACAAAGAAAAAATTTGTATTTAATCTTTCAATATATTTACTAATAAATCAACGTAGGTTATTTATTGATTAAGGTTGTAAGACTTGTAACGAATCTAATTATTTAGTCCCAGCGCGGCGTAGAGCTACGCTACGTGTCTTCGTAGATCTTTGCTACGAAGTGCTACGAAATTCGATAGAACCAACATCAAAGAAATGTATTAATTTGAACTAGTGGACGCACGCGGCTTCGCTCGCATTATTTTGAGATAAAAAGTAGCCTATGACACTTGTAAGACCTCATGCAACGTATATACCCAAAATGATGATGAGCCGTTTTTGTGTTATGAGTGTTTAAATAGACAGACAAACTGACAAAAATTCGTAAAAAATTTAAAGATTTAAAGTATACCCAAACATTTATTTTTCTAACATCTTCTATGTTCAGATTTTTTTCCCCTCAGCTTTATTATATGTATATAGATAACAAATTGGAATCATAATAATTCAAACCATTTTACCTAAAAATTCATTTATCTAGTTTTTATATAAAAAATATCTAAAATGATAAAAAGCAATCATAAAATGCGCAGCACAAAAAAACAATTTTTGTGCTGCGCTTTTTATTTAGCTCCCATAGCACAAGTTTTGCTTACGACGCTTTGCGCAATGTTCCAGAACATTTATATAATTATGAAATGCCAAATTTTAATTATATTATTTATCCCCTTTTCATATTTGGCAGAACATCGGTAACAATGGCGCGTACTCCACAGACAAGGGTCTCACCCTTAAATTTGTGATGATAATGATGATGATAATTTATTAAATGTACGTACATTATAAGCATGTCATGTCTATATTCTATATTCCGAGCACTCGTAGCTCTAATAAGATAGTGTCAGCCAACAACCACATTCCCATTTTAATAATTAGTTATCCACTCTTGACATTGCATCCGTGCCGGGGCTAGGGTGCGTTCTTTTAGCCTCCTTAGCATAAAATTTCGTACTTATGCAAAAACATACGTAAGTAAGTTCGCGAGACCGGTCAACTCTGATGTCAGAGTTTTCAAACCGCCCTAAGGGCCTATGACATGGCTTAACGACAGCCGTACTATGACAAACGATATGAATTTTAAAAATTGGTGGGCTAGATGGCGCTGTGTGAAATGTCCCAGAAAAAATGTTAGGCATAATATGTTATTGGGATATTTGTTTTTTTACGCTATCACGTAAAAACGGTATAAAGTACCTTTATTCTTTATTTTAATATCTTGAAAATGTAACGGTAGGTGCATAAGTGGA
Organism: Macaria liturata; assembly: GCA_964023185.1. NCBI lineage: Eukaryota > Metazoa > Arthropoda > Insecta > Lepidoptera > Geometridae > Macaria > Macaria liturata. The sequence goes on along the minus strand of OZ026828.1, from coordinate 5,725,334 downwards.
TGAATAGCTTTTACATTTTCACATTGAATCGCTTAATCGATTTAGATGAACATGGTGTTAAAATAAATCAATAGTCGGATGAACATCAAATTACTTTTCAGATTTTGACACAAGACATATTTTTAATTTAACTTAATATTATAACAGTCAAATTCTACGAGCACTTTAAAAAAATCCTTAACTGACTCTTTCAATTCATTTTTTTAATATTGTGAGGTACAAAACGTTCGATGGACGAAGAGAGACATCCTGATAGTAACATCGTGATGGATTAATCCATTTGCTCTCTCCATGATGTATCTATCTAACTAGAATGAAATATTTACTCGTATATTACCAGTAGATGCTTACTTGTGAAAACATAAATGACCTGATTTTCGCGAAATTCGCCGAACAAAAATTGTTGATTTTGAGGTATAAAGCCTCCCTTAAAACGTTTCGCGTTAGTTACCGTTACTGATAAGCTAACTTTTACATTAATTTTGATGTATTTTCATCGTTAGTAAGCGAGTGTGACTCAGCGGTTCCAGTGTCTGCTTTTCATCCAGACGCACCCTGGTTCTAATCCGGCCCTATACCAATGACTTGTATTTTCAAGTTAAGCGTTGGTTTGCACTCGCTTAACAGTGAAGGAAAACATCGTGAGGAAACCGACATGTTTGAGGACCCCAATATCCGAGGACATATTGTGTCTTCCTTAGAAGAACCTGTCGCCCAACACGATATATCTTCCAAATAAAATTCCCCTAATGCATTAATTCTGCGGGGAGTCAACACCCTCAGTCATGAGAAAATGCGACTCAGATTTCGAATTCAATCTATCTTGTGCAAATTACACCAAGCTTATTTTAAAATATCAATAAAACAAAAAAAACATTAATAAGTACATAAAAATAAGCATAACTTTGTTGTTCCTTCTTGACTAATGAGTTTTTAATCGCCACAAGTTCATCGATTATTGTTCAAACGAACTTCATCATCATTAATTCTGTGGAAGCAAATCACAGCAGAGATCAGTTGCTTTAAATTATACGTTGATATATATATGTTGATATATATATATACAATTCAATTTCTACTTATATATTTAAGCAAGCGTCTTTTGCAGTAAATGGTAACAATATGTACTTAATTTTCTGTAAGGCATGATTCAACTAAGTGCTAACCGTTTGCTATACTTAACTTAACAATATGTAAAGTAATATCATTATATAATTCATATTATTCAAGTTGCAATAATAGTTGAAACAATGTGAGTAATTGCTAAAAAAATAATGAGATTTTTTTAATAAATCAAAACAATAATCTATATACGAGATATATATCGTATATAAAACGCAAAGGTGACTGACTGATTGACTGACTGACTGATATAGTGATCTATCAACGCACAGCCCAAACCAATGGATGGATGGGGCTGAAATTTGGCATGCAGGTAGATGTTATGTAGTAGGCATCCGTTAAGTAAGGATTTTTGGAAATGCCACTTTTAAAGGGGTGAAATAGGGGATGCAAGTTTTACTTCTTAATGTGAGCGAAGCCGCGAGCACCCACTATGCACCACTACACAATGTACAAGGTGTTTTCTTTCTTGCTTAGTATTTTAGAGTACTAGTGCTAGGTATCTAAGGATCATGTGTAGCGTGGCTACAGTATCCTACCGTTGCATAACAGGCTGTATAATATTGAAATTTGCAATTGAAGCTATGCTTACCACAGTTCCCACTGAAACCACACTCATCTTTACCTACATTCACAAACCCATAACGACATAACAGCCTATAGACACCATCTTAGAAAATAGACAATCAATACACGAACAATGTGTAAAAAAATGCTATATGAAAATATACAACACATACTTACTGTCTTTTCCGTCTTCCAGTACCCATACATAAATGAATAGCGTGATTAGATTGCTCAGAATTCTATAACACACTAGGTTTATTCCTCCAGGTTTACTTATATTAAAAGCGATAAATAAATAAAGTATTCAGAGTTATAGTAATTAATAGGGATTTTGTCTTGAGATTCGTTGGTAGGAAAGCGTATCTGGCTAACATAGTCTATACATCTACATAACTATGCAATGAGCCTGGCTAAGCGGTTTCTGTGAACACGGAGCGAGCTCTATGCAGATCATGTCGACATGGGTTAGTTTTACCCGTACCTACACGGTCGGCTTATAGGTAGATAGTTAAATAGATATACCTTTACACCACACTAAAGTTATTACTAAACGTATCTTATGACAGGCTTTCACTGCTGAGAATAGAATAAGATAGTAATTCAGTCTTTATTGACTAACATACGAACTTACTTTTATTATTTACTTAAGTATAAGAGGATTATTGAAGCGCCCGTAGCTCAGCTAGCGAAAGCAACCGAAAAGTGGCATTCCATTTTGGGCGCTTCCGTGGGTCAGATGACACGATGAATTGTAGGTCCCGGCTGTTTGTGCAGTACGGCAGTCGTTAAGCCATATCAGAGGCCCTCAGGGCAGCTTGATAAACTCTCGACACCAGAGTTGGCCACTCTCATTCGATAAGAAGAAGAAGAAGAGGATTATTAAGCGATTTTTTGAGCCTATCTCTATATGGCTATCTCTATATCGACTCCCGCTACAAACTTCACTAAAATAGTTTAAAAAAATTTAGTAAGTAGGTACATTCAATAAAAAAAATTGTGAAGCATGTAAGAATGTATATTGCAGTATAAAATTTATAAGGCGTTATGATTGTGATTGAAACTAACCTATAACTGTTAAAATACCTCCAGATACATAATGTCACTCTAGGATCTTTATCACAAAATTGAAATAAAGATTGCTAGTTTATAGTTACTTACATATTTCATGAGAAAATTATTTTTTTCTTATGTTGTTTATCCATTGAGGGATCAATTCTCTGGACAAGAAAGGCACAAGACCGATAAATAATGAACCTAATGGAAGAGGCCTATACCCAGCAGTGGTATAACAAGGGCATAAGATGATGATGATGATATGTTGTTTAGAACTGGCATCACAACTTTAAAGTTCAAGTACGAATTTCAAAGCTTCCGGGAACTTGAAACGTGAACAAAGTTTCCACTACACGTATCTTATTAACAGGCAGGTTAAATTATAAACTTACTCAAACTAAGTAGAACTTGCAAAAGATTTATTTAATAGAAAAATATCTTCTCTCAGAAACAAAATTATCCCATGAAAATCGGCCACAACGACGTGAATGCACAATGACTTTTACACATATATTTTTTTTACTTCACGTAATAATAAAGCATTGATTTATAATAGTTTTAAGTTTGTATGATATTTGTTTTTATTTTTATTTACATACATAATATATTGTAAAAAAATTAAAAACAGTTGTAAATAAATGAATACGAAAAAGCATTGAAAATGTTTAAATATTGTACCAAAAAAACTATGTTGGTAAAAATCTATATCTAGAAGAAGGCTTATTTGTAAGAAACTTGGTGTGAGAACAGACTAGGTTAAAGTCAAAGTCAAAGTTATGGATTCTTTAAATAATAAATAAAATTAAATTCTTTATTGTCAGACACATAATCCATCAAATACAGACAAATTAAACACACTAGCTTAATACACACAATAGTTACGGATGTTTGTTTGTATGCATTCTCAGATCTACCTCTTCTAGAACAAACATAATATGTACACATACTCACAAACTTCAAAATTAATTGAATATAACGTCCCTAGAGATAGGTCTCCTTAATTAAGCACTAGTGTCATGTAAGTGATTAGATCTGAAATGCTGTCAAGGCTGTCTCCTTCACATGGGAGAAAACCACAGGTTTAACCCATTGTGGAGTTAATATTACTTCTAGTACTAAGAACTGGTAACTAATAAGTATATAGTACAATTGAACATCTATACATTTAAGAAACCTAAAGAAGGGTCATAAATCTGTACACAGAAGATGTCGGAAAAAAAAATTGTGGATATATTTTAAATACAAAAAAAAATGCTCCTTTCTATAACCGAACAAGCAGAAAGTCCGCAGGCAGACACCGTTTTATGGTGGAAGTGCCGAAGTATCGAACACAGCGCTTTGCCTCAACGTTTATTGGACGGACGGCAAAGCTTTGGAACACTTTACCAGAAGCTGTGTTTCCTGCGAACTACAATCCAGGGGTTTCCAAATCTAGAGTTAGTAGGTATCTTCTAGGTAAACGTGTTACACCCTAGGCTGCAGCAATGCTTAACATCAGGCAGGCTGTAGTCAAACGTAAACCTATCCCACGTAAAAAAAAATACATCAAAACAGGACACGTTCCAGCATTTCTTAGAATTTTTGTCTGTTGATGGTTTATTTGGTAGCGCATCGCAAAAAAACGGCTGAATGAATCTTCATGATATTTCAAAAAACTTAAATAACATAGCCAGTGGCGCATACATCTTAACAGTTAACAAAATTTATATGTTGCAGTCAAAACACTTAACCAGTCAAAAGTACTATTAACTAGCAAAATCAGTCTAAAAGTACTTTTGACAGAACAGGTTCGTCAAAAGTGGTTTTGACTGAAAATTATTGGTTATTAGTACTTTTGACTGCAAATTTGCGGTTAAAAGTACTTTTGACTGACGCTCTTGGTCAAAAGTTGTTTTAACTGCAATGAAGCCTCGGTCAAAAGCTTTATTAACTCGTTAGATGTGAATTAAAAAGATATTTGTCAATAACCTCAATTGAACAAATTTAAGTCCATTCGACCAGTTAGTGGTTTTCTTATCTTCCATCCAAAATGCTAGCATTTTTCAACATCTTGATTAGCTCTTTCTACAGAACCTTGATTTTCGCTCTCTTGACTCGTATTTCCTCATGACTGAGGGTCAACTTCAGTAGTACTATTAGATTTCAGTGGTCGCAAAATCACAAATTTAGTCAAATTATACTGATAAACCTTAATTAATTTATGCTCGCGATTTTCTTGCGACTGCATGTCTATAAAATTCACTTGGCAGCGGCTGTTCATTTGAGTGTGCAGAATCATTTTCGAAACTATTTTTCTTTTCATAAAATTTCGCCTCTTCCACAGCCATAGCAAACTTTGCAAATTTTCCTTTTGTCATCACATTGAAATGACTATGTTTCATACCTTCTATCGCTAAAATTCTTTGCAAAAAGCGTTCTTTCTTTTCGCAGTCACTTAAATTTTTTTCTAAATCAGCGCGTTCCCCACTAATAATGAGACATAATAATGATGATGATTAAGAGTTTTAACTGGTGCAACCAGTCAAAAGTACTTTTAACCAGCTCCATTGGGCAAAACTACTTTTGACTGTTATTTTAGTCAAAACCACTTTTGACCAACCTGTTCAGTCAAAAGTACTTTTGACTGATTTAGCTAGTCAATAGTACTTTTGGCTGGTTAAGAGTTTTGACTGCAACATATATAAATTATTTTCTAACTCTGTGGTCATAGAAAACATTGTGTTTGCTTACCAATAAGAACTGCTTAACTCTAGCTTAAAAGATCACAGATGATTTATTTTATTTATCTTCCTATTAAACGCACTGTTAACTAGTTAAACATAGGTACATTCAAACAGATGGCGCCACATTTGTTTGGCAAACCCACACATTCGCACAATTAGTAAAATCACGACGAAGCTTATGCAAATCCCGGAACAAAAGCTAATTTCGCCGTGTGACGCCTCTACCAAACTTAATTAAACTATTCCCACGCGTGGGTTAGGTATCTTTTACTGTGGGAGAGATAAACGAATAAAGTGAATTTGCATCATCTGGCAATTTTTTACGACAAAAATGATTGGCTTGATATGCCTGTTGTAATATAAACATAATATGTATATGGCATTGTGTAAGTCTGATTATAGCTTCCACGCGAATTTGATTGGATTCCTTTGAAAAGATGATAAAATAAATAAATATTCCGGGACAATGCACACAGCGCCATCTAGCCTCACACTAAGCAAACGCTACTAGATAACGGATATAATACCTATTCTTTTTTTTTGTAAATACGTACTGATTATACATAGAAAACCAGACTCAACACAAGTACTTAATTATATATATTTTTAGTTCATAGTGACTTGTGTCACGAGGGAATCGAACCCGCAACTCTACACTAGATGAGAAGGCAGAGGCCTTCTCATCTAGTGTAGAGTTGCGGGTCCACTACCAAGTAAGGTAACAGGTCAATCGATGCTATGATGATGCAGTTTTTTTGTAGTGTAAGGTTAGATATAATGTATAAATTCAACGATATATTTATAGTCTGACATCGGCAGGGAAGAGAAACAACGGTAAAACACTTGCATTTTTAATTAATAACTATGAAAAATCTGTAATTTCGCAAAAAAAACACATACCTAATTAGCGATTTTTCAATACCAAGTTAATTTAAGTAACTAATGTTGCTAAGAAATTGCCTATGTCAGATCACGACACCTATAGCTTGCTATATGTACTATATTTTTTTTTAATTGGAGATCTGAATTTGGTACATTCAGTCAATGAGTCTTTTGAGCAATTGTCGCAGGTCGCTGGTGTCGTGCAAACCAAGCATTGGCAAGCAAAAGAAAGAAAAATATTTGTGAAGTGCTTAAAAACTTACTGTTCGCAGAACTACTAGTTTCTACCATACACCGTGTGGATTCGCTTGCAGCGCCAGTTTGGTTGCACGTAACGCTAACGTGATATTAGGCTAGGCACTCAACCAACAAATTAGGTGATGCAATTTTCTAGCTAGCTGTTTACCTACTAATATGAGATTTCATCGGGGTGTGCTGAAAATTAATAACGTGTGATGAAAGATGTTTATTTTGAAAAGATGATCTTAATAATATGTCACATCGAAAAAAGTTGACGCAAACTTTTGTTCCGATTCACCCTGTTTATGTAAGATGTAAAGTAATATTAGGTACATAAATTTTCGGGTTTTGCAGTTAAGGAATAATTGTATTTACCTAGGAATAGCAGAATACCAGGCCCTAAGGGTGATACTTGAGTTAGATATTCTTAAAAAAACTTAAAAAGAAGGAAACTTAACTTAACTTCTTAGAAAACGAAATTTAAAATTATACGATAAGGGACCCCATGCCCAGGTTTCGTAGGCGATGATTTAATTTACAGTAAAAACTTATTATACTACGACGACGTTACATGCTCGAGATTTCTTTATTAACTATGTAGTCTCACTTCTGTATTTACTAGGCGTCACACTTTTTATACTTAGCTGTGAAAATAAAAACACAAAAAAAAAAAAAAAACTTTGAACAAATGTCACTGTCAATGTAGCGCATCTAGCGCCGTCCTCCTGTCAAACCTCATTCATTTCTTGTGTGCGGGCGTCGCAACATCATAAATTTCGTTTAATTTTACTATTTGAATTTTTCGTGGAAAAAAGTGTTTATTTTATGTGTTCAAGTGGTAAATTAGGAAAAGGAGCATCGGAATTTTAAAAGAACGTCGAAAATTCGACGTTTGGTACAAAAACTAAGCAATTCATCAACCAGCTCAAAGGATAAAGGTTAGTGCATCTACTAACTTACCAAGCAATCTTACTGCATTTATTCATCATCGATTTTAATTTTTTTGGTACAATCTTATATATTTTATAAAACTATACCGAATAGATCGTAAATATAGTTTTTTTTTTCAACAAATGATATAACGATCTTTTTTTGAAATACCCACATTTTTGTCATGTAGATCGGAAACATGACTTTTCTAGCAATGTTTCTGTAACGATCTATTTTCGATGTACCGACATATTTGTTGTTTTTGTTACAAATAGGTACAACACAACAAAATATGAATTTATTTATTACCATTTTCTTACATACGAGTACATTGTTCTACAGTTTATTCAATGTAAAAAGAACTAGTTTTTCTAATCTATAACGGTTATTTTGTTTGTGATTCATATTTATTTGAGAACGGTTGATAACAAACTAGTCATTACGATCTTTGATACGTGTTGGTCTCGTTAATGCTAAAGTGCTAAACATCTACATAGTTAATAAAGAAATCTCGAGCATGTAACGTCGTCTCGTATAATTATGGTCGAACTTTATAACAAGTCAGATAACATGTCTCATTACGAAATATTACCTAAATAAAACTTCACAAACAATAAAGTTTTTATGATGCCATAAATTAAAGTAAGTTATTTCGAGGAGTGTGCTTCGCAGCAGAAGGGAACTTTCTAGAAAATAAATTACCTAACTATAGACTAGACTCACCATAGACAATAACACTTTTACTTTGCGTAAACACATAGATAGTTGATAATCTACTGATTTAATCTTACATATACATATTATACATAGTCTTTCAATAAAAATCACACACGATTCAATGATATTTACTTATAAAATATAATTTCATCTAGACATATAAGAAACTTGAAAAATTGTAATATTAACTAACAGTTAATAGTCGAAATGTTTAGTTAATTATTTTACATTTAACGTTATTTATTAAAAAACCGAGTGTGGCAAAAAAAATTAGTGTGGCTCAGTGGTTCCAGTGTCTGCTTTTCATCCAGACGCACCCTGGTTCGAATCCGGCCCTACACCAATGACTTGTATTTTTTAAAGTTATGTGTGGATTTGCACTCGCTTAACGATGAAGGAAAACATCGTGAGGAAACCGACTTGTTTGAGGACCACAATATCCGAGGACATGTGTCTTCCGTGGAAGGACCTGGGCGCCCACCACGATGTATCTGCCCATGAAAACTCCCCTAACGAATTAATTCTGCGGGGGAGTCACGACCCTCAGTCATGCGGAAATGTGACTCAAAGAGAAAACGTTATTTAATTCCATTAAACAGACATACTACCCAAGCTAAGAATATCTGGGTACCTACATATAAATAAAAAATGAGCAAAACTATAAAATGTCGTCTCTGATCTTGCGTTACAACCGACCTCCGTGCTCTAATAGGCTAACCACTCCTCTTCTGGGGTCGGTTAAATATTTAATAAGGGTCCGAGAGACACGTCGAGATCCCAAGGACGCCGGGACTCCTAATGTGGACCAAAGTTGTAGATATAGAATAAACAACATATTGAAGTAGATCTAGATGGCCACGATTGGAAATTAAAGGGAAATAAGGAGTAAGATTCTTGGCGCGATAGATCGTAGATCGTTTGCTTAACATCTGGGAAGTTTTAATCAAGTGGTGTGTAGAAATGCGTCTGGTATAAAATAAATATTTGCATTTTCTTCTTAACTTTTACCTGCATTTTATTATATTCCCAATGAATACAACACATAATAAACATCATAGTTATTTGTGTAGATTATTATATCAGTGTGAAGATATTTTCATAACTTTTTTACGCTCAAACAGCTGTATGAGCGTAAAAATAACGATCGATAAGAATAGTTGATATTTTCAGCTGAAAATATCAACTATTTTTATTTCATAAATGAAATTGAATCGGTTTTTTTTAATAAATTACTACTCACATACGATTATTATAAGCATTAACCATTCCTTCAACTTTTGTCTAAAAACTTTTACCTTATGTCATGCTTAACAAGTACAGCTTTCCTTTTACTCTTTTATTTACTTCTTTTTTCTCAGAGCATACATATAAAGGTCCTTAATACAATGACAATAAAGATCAATTTACTACAACACATCCTTCAAAACGCAGAAAGAATGTAAGACAATGAGCAGACGAGGCCGACCCATATTACCGTAGAATGAGCCCTTAGCTGACGAACAAAATTAGAGCTGCTAAGAAAAATGTTGCTTTTTCGTTACTTCGTCTTTAGTGTTAGGTATTTCTAAGTATTAGGTATATCTAATTATAAGGTACATATATCTGATTGTCTCTCTCTCTTAAGTCGTATGTCCTCATGACTGAGGGTCGTGTCTCCCCCGCAGAATTAACTCGTTAGAGTGAGGGGAGTTTTATTGGGCAGATACATCGTGGTGGGCACCCAGGTCCTTTCACGGAAGACACATGTTCTAGGATATTGTGGTCCTCAAACATGTCGGTTTCCTCACGATGTTTTCCTTCACCGTTAAGCGAATACAAATCCACACATAACTTGAAAATACAAGTCATTGGTGTAGGGCCGGATGCGAACCAGGATGCGTCTGGATGAAAAGCAGACACTGGAACCGCTGATCCACACTCGCTTTGCCTATCTGATTTTAAGTATAAGATATAAGTATATACCTAAGTATTAAGTATAATTATCTAAATGTTAGATTTGTTTTTTAATTATGTCTGGTTTAGCTCCCGCTTCAGAAAATCGCGAAGAAATGGGCATGCTTGAGGACAACAAAATCTAAGAACCATTTCATCATTTGTCATCCGTAAAAGGATCTGGGCGCCACCACTATTCTTCCAAGAAAACTCTAATAAATCATAATAACTTCCTTTTTTGGAAGTCGGTTATAAAGACAACATTTCTACATTTTAGCTTTAGTGGCGTAAGCTTGAGTTGAGACACAATAAGCGTTAATGGTAAACAGTGAGACAGGTCCAGCACATGTTCTAGATATAAATGGCAAGCTTTTACTCTTCTGCAGAAAAAAGGTTGAATATTTTTTTAAAGAAGGTAGTTTGCAGTAAAATGTCTATGTTTTTCCATGTGTTAAAAATCGTATAAGTAAGCAGTGTATGTTGTAACTAAGTTAAAGCTATCTACAGAACTTAGATATTTTTAATATATTTTTTGTATCGCATCCGTTTTTCATGCGAAAATCTGTGAAATCAAAATTTCAGTGGAATGTATGAATGTTTTTTTACGCATGAATAAGAATAACAATCGACATTATTACAAAAATACATTTATTAATACCAAGTATTTATTTAATATGGGTAAAAGACTGATACGGTTATTTTAAAGATTCTCCGCTAGTCCGGATCATCTACTTCGCCTTCATCGAAAGAGAGTAGCCAACTCTGGTGTCGAGAGTTTATCAAGCCGCCGTAAGGGCCTCTGACATAGCTTAGCGACCGCCGTACTAGACAAACAGCCGGGACCTATAATGTGACGTGTCATTTGATCCATACTACATCTAATAGAAATGCGATTTATAAGTTAAGGTTATAACAATTGCAAAAAAAAACTTTTGCACACTTCCTAAGAAGATTTTTTATTACTTAAGTATCTATTTCTAAATCTATTTATCTTTAAGTAAAGTTATGTATCTAAGATACATATATTTATTATTATTTCAGCCGTTGAGCCATGTTAGAGCTATTTGAAAACTCTGACACCAGAGTTGGCCACTTTCATACGAAAAAACGCACGATTTATCTTTTTTGTTTCTGTACTTCGAGATAGTTAATACAATATACAACAATACAAAAAATAGGTATTTTCTAGCCAGGTAAGTTAATTTAGCCGGTCTGTGTACAGAATTCCGGTTGTAATTAGAAATTCACTCTCGCGTTGCAATAAGCTTAATGGAGGGTTGTGTGCATAGACTAGGTAATTTAGACTACTAACTATATTCTCGTGTCTATCCTACAACAACAAGACAAGAATCTACATATCTTTCTTTCATATAAGCTGAAGAGGGTCATAAATCTGTACATAGACGATATTAGAAAAAAATGTTTAGGGATACTTTGAACGGATAATAAAACACGTTTCAGCTAAATTTTATAATATTTGTCTATTTATTTGAACGCTCATCACGCAAAAGGGCAGAACGGATCATGATGATTTTTATCATGTAGGTAGTATGAGGTCTTAGAAGTGTCATAGGCTACTTTGTATTCTGAAATAATGCTAGCGAAGCCGCGAGCGTCCACTAGTGGAATATAATGAAGGTATTAGTTAAATAAATAAATATTCCCGGACATTGCACACATCGCCATCTATCCCCACACTAAGCAATCGCTTGTGTCGTGAGTACTAGATAACGGATATAATACTTATATACTTTTATTTTGTAAATACATACTTATTATACATACAAACGACCACACTCAACACAAGTAATTATATATTTTTTTAAGTTCATTAATACTTGTGCCATGCGGGAATCAAACCCGCAATCTAGATTAGAAGGCAGAGCCACTACCAACTAAGCTAACAGGCCAGAAGCACAAATTTGGGGTGAATGGCGTGTCGTTTGGAAGTGTATGTCCGTAAGCTGATAGTGATGATTCTCTGACATCACAGACCATTACTAATGTGCTTCCTCGTGCCATTTCAAGCGACCCACTGCATTACCGAATTTAAAAAGTAAAGGTCTATTATATACCTAAAGGTAACTGTGTTAATCCAGAAACTTATCATGCTCATTGTTTCGTTTCCACCACAGAGAAGTACACCTTGTCAATATTTAAACAGGAATAAAACGCATCGTCAGACTGAAAAGAATCAAAACCTCTCGGTGTCAGCGGGCACATGATATTACATAGTATCAGCATACTTTACGGTGTGGAACGAATTTTTAATACAGTATTGTTTTTATGTGTGTACTCACTTAGCGGTGAAGAAAAACATCGTGAGGTAACCGACATGTTCGAGGTCCACAATATCCGAGGACATGTGTCTTTCGTGGCGCCCACCACGATGTATCTGCTCAAGAGAACTCCCCCTAGGAATGAATTCTGCGGGGGAGTCACGACGCTCAGTCACGAGGAATACGACTCAAGAGATTATTTTGATTCATCAGTGCAAGTGCGGAAGTTTTGTCGTGTCGCTAAATTCGATAATAGTCGATTTTGTCGAATATTATCGACGCTGTCTTTTCTTATCTACACCTTGTATATGGTTCGGTAACTATGATAAATTTACCGTCAAAGACCGAATGAAATCGATACACTGACATTTGAAGTTGTTTAAATCGGTTAATTTTATCAGGTTTCAAATTGACGACGATAGGCCTCGATAACTACAATGTTTGGTTTTCTTAGATAATAAACATTCTTGCTGTTTACTCATTTAATAAATAATGAATTTTGTAATTGCGTTGGCGCTAAAGGAGGAAGAAGATAATAATAATAGTTTAGTTTTATTTTACTTACCTTGGAGGTTCCGTCTTTTTATACTGATAAAATCTGTCTAAAGATCGTGGAAGAATTATAGGAGAAGAATTTGAGCAATTTTGTTCAAATTCCAACTATTTAAATGGCTTCTGCGATATTGCCGCAATTTTGCCAGTGTAGTGGAAAAATATTTGACATTGATATAAGCAATTTCGTGTTTTTGACATTGACTTATCAAATCATTTTGAAATATTAATTTACCAGAGTAAACGACTCCAATCTTTTTTTATTATCTGTACTAAAGCTTACCGATGCTTATCGATCAATTTATCTACCTCTAATCATACAAACTGCAAAATATAGATAAAGTTATCGAATTAAACTAATCGACGTTGATAGGATAAAACTTCCGTACTTGCACCGCTGCTTAGACATCGAATGATAAGCCTCGCAATAGTAGTTTAATAAGTGATTGGTCCGTCTACAAAGTGTAATGTCGTTGTTAGTGTGAGACCATCAAGCAGGAGTGTGTACTAGAAACTGGCACATATTATAAAGCTACCTTCTCTTCCGCATTTAGTAGTGCGGTTATACACATATAAAGTAAGTTACTTAGTTCGTATGATAGTGGCCAATCCTGGTGTCAGAGTTACGGAAGTGCTCAAAATGGAATATCAATTTATGGTAACCCATCCAAGGACTGAACGCGTCGGCAGCTAAAACATTGAAGTGAAATAAAATTATTTATTAGAAGTCATGTCATTTTACATTCGCAAACTCTAATTAATATGATATTAGTGGGAAAGCATAATAAAATTTAAAATTTACTTCGTCAACATTTTTATAATTAAGATATTGAATCAGTCGTTACTTTGAGGAAATCCTTTGCAAATAAAACTCTGGAGAAATACATATGTAGTGTTTTTTTTGCTGCAAATGCTTCTTAACCGACTTCAAACAACAAACTTGGTGGTTTTTAGGTGTATTCCTCCATATATACCACCGTGACACCTCTCCTCCTAACCAAAGATCGAGAATGTTGGTAATATTTTAAGAGTTACGAAGGCTTATTCCTTTTACAAAAAACATTCATACGAATTGAAAACCTCGTTCTTTTTTAAATACCATTAATATATCGCAAAACACCAACCCAAGTTAAAGTTATTGCATAAAAGAGAATATTTGCGAAGCATCTGTCTTAATGTGAGTACATTTAGAACAGACCCTATCCTGGCCACGCCGTTAGATCACTATTAGGTATCTGGGGAATGTACGAGTACGATATTACAGAACAGATGCTATATAAAATGGTCGTGTCTAGATCATTGTTTTATACAAGCCAGAAATAACGAAAGTTAAGCAACGGTCGACGCGATCTTTACTTGGATGGGTGACCGTGGAATATGGTAGGTATTGAAAAACTGGCTAAATTAAAGAAATTAAGTTGCGTGATGATGCTTTTGCTATTTTTATATATGAAAACTAATACTCTTTTCTTTGATTGCCCACCGAATAAAATAATTGCTTATTAAAACTAGCACCAACCAGCTTAATTTCGCTACTGTATCATCATCAGCCAGTTATCGCCCACTGCTGAACATAGGCCTTCTTGTGCGCCACTCGTCCCGGTCCTGCGCAGATTCAATCCAGGTGCTCCCTGCGGTTTTTAATGTCGTCAACCCTAATTATATAATTAAATCAAGAACTTTGAACATTAAGATTAGTACTAAAGCCTAATCTGAGCAAGTTTTGCCCAAGTTATTCACACTTCGGAGCCGTTTTGTACTTAGATATTGATACCAAATGCTGGAGTAAGTTTCAAGTTGGCCTTGTTCTAGCAATATTGTTATTGGTCAGATGTGACTGGATTGAGGCTCAGTTCTAACTTATTTTGAAGGCATTTTGTGATTGATTTATTTATGTTTTGGCTCCTAAATATATTTTCTTCAGTAAGTATATACCGATTTAATTCTGATGGGCGCCGTATGCGGGATAGAAGACAGGATCCTCGTTCGGGAGATTACTTGGCACAACGCGTTTCCATCGCTATTCAGCGAGGGAACGCTGCCAGTGTACTGGGGACATTCAGTCCCGCGCGCGGGAAGTAGTGGTTCGTTCGTTGATGTGTCTGTTTTTTTGTGTATTTTATTATTATTTTTATTTTGACTCATAATTAATTTGACATATATCCCATTCTGTTGGTATTATTTATCTTGCATTTTCTATTGTACACCACGTCCTATATACTCATATTTCTGCTATGTTAATTCTTTCTCTCGTATGTGGTGATAGTGCTAGTGATGATGATACCTACAAATTCAAAATTTACTTACTTACGTTACAATAAGCGCCACAGCATCGTATGAAGGATTTCAAAATGATACATGGACCTTTTAACAATGTTCTTAAGAATTGTAAGAAAAATGATGATGAAAATGAAAAAATGAAAAAATTATGACCAAAATGCTGGCCTTTTTCTGGCTCAACGTATCAGCATTGCCATCCAGCGTGGTAATGCGGCCAGTATGCTGGGCACGCTGCCCTCTGGTAGTGGGCTGGAGCACTTAGATTATCTTTAGGCTTTTCTAAAGATTTTCTAAGTGCCCCTATTTGTAGTAGTTAGAAGTAGTATGTTTAGTTTTTCTTCCCTTGTTTTTATATTTTATTATTGTAAATAAAGTTACCAGAATTGTAAATGAATTATTAATGGAACATGTATCAGATCTGTTTCAGTATGCGACAACTTATTATTTTATGACGTTTACCTTATTCCCGATGCATAAATGTGCGATGGATAATGGAGGCTTTTTTAAATTTATTTAATTATCTATTGTTACAGAGCTTCGAGGATGCGTCGACCACCAATATGGAGGTGAAGAAAGACAAGCCAGGCAGCCTGTCTCCTGTCAAACCTGCCTTCAAACGAGACCCCGACGACGATCGACGCTCCAGGTATTTATGTTGTTAGCGCCCGCGGCTTCACATGCGTTATTATACATAAAAACCGTGAAAGTGTAATGTGTAACCGTGTGTGTTTAGCGGTGAAGGAAACATCGTAAGGAAACCGACATGAGAACATGGTATATTCCGTGGAAGGACCTGGGCGCCCACCACGATGTATCTGCCCAAGAGAACTCCCTTAATTAACAAATTAATTCTATGGGGGAGTCACGACCCTCAGTCATGAGAAAATCCGACTCTAAGAGAGAGAATCTGGCAAGTGTGCCTGTTCCCTCGCCTCAAATAACAGCTTAGGTTGCTTCTCAAGTACACCGCCACCTGGTAGATCGGGATGGAAGGCAATGTGAGAATTCCCAGCTCCTTTAAATAGTTCTGCTATCAATTCGAAGCATATTTTTTTTAACATCTTCAATGTTCAGACTTTTGACCCGCTTCAGTTTTATAACATGTATAGATGTTCAGACTTTTAACCCTTTTCAGTTTTATTAAATACATATATTATATAGATTTGTGTGTTTGTATTTTTTTTTGTGTCAACAATAAAGAGTTAATCTTAAAAGATAGACATATACTGTTGCAAACATTTTGTTAGATCATTTCAAGAGGAATAATTCTTTCATATATATTTTTTTGATATCTTGAACCGTTTTCGCAGCACACGCAACGGAAGCCCTCAAAGATGAATATTTTTCCCCGTTTTTTTCACATTTCTATTAGTCGCAGCGTGATGTTATATAGCCTAAAGCCTTCCTCGATAAATGGTCTATTAAACACAAAAAGAATTTTTCAATTCGCACCAGTAGTTCCTGAGATTTATAGCGCGTTCAAACAAACAAACTCTTCAGCTTTATAATATTATAGTATAGATTAAATTAATGTCACGGTGACTGCTCCGTTATCTTAGTTGGTGGTTCCTGCATGACACAAGCATTTATGAATATTAAAATTTGTAATTACTTGTGTTGAGTCTGGTCGTTTCTATGTATAATAAGTACATATACCTATATATTTACAAAAGAAAAGTATACATATATGTATGTATGTATTATATCCGTTATCTAGTACCCATAATACAAGCGTTTTCTTAGTGTGGGGCTAAATGGCGGTGTGTGCAATGTCCCGGAATATTAATTTATCTTATTTACTTATTTATTTGTGTATTGTACTTTTTTAAAATTTTGTATCAACAATAAACTCTTAATCTATCTATTAAATTAATGTCACGGTGTTATTATTTGAAGGTCCAGCAGTAAGTCGGAGAAAGAGTTGCGGCTTCCTCCAGAGAAGTCCCCCAGTGATGACGGCTCGGTGAGGAGAGAGAGGAAGCTGTCTAGGGCCAGTGACAGCTCGAGGGACACTTTCGAAAGGTAACAAAGTTAACTAGGCAGTAGGCACGTATCCTCCTCGCGTCGTTTTCCTCAGTGCTGAGGGTCGTGACCCCCGCCACGGATCATCTTTTCCCGCAAGATCTTGCGCCATCTACTCCGGTCATTTGCCATGTGGATGGCTTCGTGAACTCTCGTATCGAGGGTGGTGCGAATCTGGTCAGTCCAACGCATCGGGCTTCGCCCCCGCGGTCTTTTACCCTCGATCTTGCCTGTAATAACCAGCTTTTCAAGGTTGCTCCCAGCTTGCGTAGACATCTTATTGTAGGCACGTATAGTTCAGACAGTTTAGGCAAAACAGAGTACGGAACCGAGATATTTGACGTGAAAACTTACTCATCTTGTATTTTTTTCTGGAAGATAAAAGGAGACAGACTTAAGAGTACAAAAATGAAGGCGTGTACATATGTTTCAAGTTTGTCCTATGAAATGTATCAGAGAAATCCTTAAGTGACTCCGCTACGTTACCTAGTTTATCTCTTTGTGTATGATTATAATGTTATTTTTTCTCTTTTTGCTTTCTCATGTTTTCTTAATGCTATTAGACACCTCGTCTATAATTTTACTTGCACCCCGATCCCTGCCAGATTAGTTACCTGGAAGAGATCGCTTTGAGCGTTAAAGTCGTAAATTAGGACACTTATTTTGTGTTTTGTGCGTTTCGTTGTGTTTTATTCTTTTATGTTGGTGTTTTAATAAAGTATTTTCTAACTTAAACTTTTTATTGGAAAATGAGCGAAAATAGTCTGTTTCTGATTACCAGTAAGAACGACTAACCGCTAGGCTACGATCTACTAACTGCCAGGCGCGATCCATGCACATTTCCAAACGCTTCAGACTAAGCGGCTGATGGCGCCACTTGTGCCGTTAAAATATAACAATTAGGTTCGATTCCTGCCGGTCGTGAAATATTATTGTCGCTTATTTACCAATAACTACCATAGTGCGGGTCAAAGAATACTATTACCCTTTAAAAAAAGGGGTGCGGGTTTAGCACTTGACAAAATTACCTACTCATAAAGTGTTTTCTATCTATATTTATCAATCTAGTTTCTCGCAGGTGCCACGTTGATTTATTCGTATGTTCGAGATACGATTGAGAACATTGCACAAGATATCGCAAATACGCTATTGCGCCATTGTAATCGTAGCATTATAAATATAACAGTACCATTTTTTTTTTTTGACCCAGGAAAACCTTTTAAAGGTACCACTCGACCCCGGGGAGGGCGAGTGGTTATGTGGGAGTCTCCGCCAGAAGGCCGGCATACCCACTAAAAACCTGGGGTGTTCCACCTCTGCATCGCGATCAGGGCCCCGAGAGTGCGATGCATGCGTCCGCAGCCCTGAAGCCTTGCTTTGTAATATAACAGTACCAACATCATCCACAGCTGGCTTGTTCCTGCTGCTGGGCATAGGTCTCTTTCTTGTCATGCCAAGTCTCGGTAATGGTACCTGCTGTTACGATCGCTCAGAAGGGGTGCAATTTATAAATTATAACATTCATTGATACAGTATTTATACATTTATTCTCGCTT
Organism: Macaria liturata; assembly: GCA_964023185.1. Taxonomy (NCBI): domain Eukaryota; kingdom Metazoa; phylum Arthropoda; class Insecta; order Lepidoptera; family Geometridae; genus Macaria; species Macaria liturata. Next base: position 5,706,479 of record OZ026828.1, on the reverse strand, counting down.
TATCAATTATTCTCTTATTATCTAATTACAAATATTCTCAAAACCGACCTTTTACATCCAACGGCGCCTTGTTCCAAAGAGAGTGATTCCGTCAAGATGGCCGCCCTTTTTAATCATTCGAGAGAGTGAATGTGGCAATTTGATGTTTGCGCTGTCAGTGTCGCTCAACGTCGACTAGATGACAATGACAGCCCAATGATAATATATCATAATTTACTCGTAAATATAGTGACTGTAACAGTCGGCCATCCTAACGGAACGAGTCCCTTCGTTCAGTATGTAAATAATTAGATACACCATACTATACCAATTATGTAGGTAAATCACAGAAATAACAAAAATAGGATCTAGGTTGTATCTTATATAATTTTGCTATAGTTGAGGTCTGTGACAATTCATTGTCATATCACTCACTGCGAAGCACCAAACCGTTTCATGGGCATCGAGTTCATACGCCAGCGTGCCCGGTTCGGATACAACCTCCCTGTAACTACATATAGCTGTGCGCAGTAACAGCTACTTCAATCCCTTCACCGTCACTACGCACAACCGCGATGCACTAAACCAATTCATGGGCGGCGAGTTCGTACGCCAGCGTGCCCGGTTCAGATACACCCTCACTGTAACTACATATAGCTGTGCGCAGTAACAGCTAATTCAATCCCTTCACCGTCACTACGCACAACCGCGATGCACTAAACCAATTCATGGGCGGCGAGTTCGTACGCCAGCGTGCCCGGTTCAGATACACCCTCACTGTAACTACATATAGCTGTGCAACGAATCAATAATAACAGTCAATCGCATCTCATTATCTCTTTCCAATTTATAAAATTAATCACTATCAATAATTTATGATCAAGTTAAATTACAATCCGTTAGATCAAATATTGTTTGGATACGTTCGCTATAACTAACTAATGAGTAATTACAGTTCAATTTGTTAATCAATTATGATCACTATCCTTATCAGTAACTTGAATCTATTATCTCACTACAATTTTTCAAATCAGTCATGATCACTTACGTTATTTCTAACTTAAAGCCAGTATTTCATTACATACATTCAATCAGTCATGATCACTTACGTTATTTCTAACCTAAAGCCAGTATTTCATTACATACATTCAACAAACAAGTCGGAAGCTACCCTTCGTTTCTTTGAAGTACATTCTTTGTCTTCAGATGGATGTCGCTTTGGTGTAACCAACGATCGATCGCGAGTACCACGTGAAGGTAACTCGCGAGCTTACACGTATCTTTCGCGTGGCTTGGGTGTTATAGATTGGTTTTTGAGCGCCACCGCGGTCAGTCGAGCGGTCGCGCTCTTGACGTATCTCATTTTCGAGTACCTTCAGCCTCTTCCTCTCCTGAGACAGCTCCCGTTCCCTCATCCGCAGTGACCGCATGCTGCTGATACGTCTGCTCCGACGGTGACTGCGATGGTTGCGCTAGTCACGGCTGCGACTTCGTGATTGCCGTCTTTGCAGCGTGTTGTCGTCATGGCTGCGACTGCATCGTGAGTCTCCGCGTCGGTCACGGCTTCGTGATTCACGGCGCTGTCTGTCCGAGGGTCGGGCATGACTCTGGTCACAGCGGCGGCTCAAATCCGTGCCTTGGTCGCTCATGTTTCTGAAACTTAAACATATCGTGTCAATACGTATCCTTATATTCATACATAAAACCACATGAAGAGGGGAAGGCAAAAGAGGAAATAACCCGTTAGGGTGTAATCTAATCCATTTACATCCGAGTAAGCATCAGCTAAAATAATATTTCTTACATATTTTCTACTACTATTAATTGTTTAACCGAAATGTTTTAATTGCATGTTTCTATCGTCCCAACACGCTTTGTATGTTTTATACTACAGTAAATATTGAATTTATCGTCACTCGTAATTGAATTACGATCCTCCAAATATAATTGTTGAGGGGTGCAAGGATCTCTATTATTGCTAATCAAGAACATCAATAGATCGTCAGGTTCCTCGCACCGTAGTGCTAATGCGCTAAACTCAATGTGGTCCAATCACTAACTAAGCAGTCGATGGCGTGCTTGCCTTGCCGCTCATTTCGCATTGGTAAAGTAGGGAGAGATTTTCATTAAAGTAGTTAAACAATTCGATTCAATTTAAAGTAGGATTACCTACTTCTGCGCTTAATATGTCTTCAAGCAACTGACCATAATTTTAGCCGCAAGGAAAAGCGTTTAACATTTCGGCTTGTCATTCCGACCAGCTATACAAATTAGAACTCACGACTTTCATACCATATTTTAGCTAGCCTGAATTTATTTGCAAAGCAGAATGTACTGTACTCCTCTCGTCCCAGCCGTAACCTTCGCACATTCTTTAACCTTTTTAAGCCAAATATCCATACGCTGGTTTTTCTCTGAAGGATACTCAGGTACTATTATGTTTTTACTAAAGATAAAGATAAAGAACCTTTATTGATAATGTAAAGTTGTAACATAGGTATAAGTACTAATATCATAGAATATGCCACACAAATTACACTACCTCGTCAATTGAATTTATAACATTTAGTTTTAATAAAATTTTAGTTACAATGTCAATTTTATCAATAACATAATGATAATTTTTGTCATTAAAATCATGTCAAACATAATACTTAGTAGTTATGTAATCACACAATATGTCAACTCAACTAAATCTAGGTACTGTCACTTTAGCTGTATAGGGGCTAAAATGACAATTTGGCATCACACTCCTTATTTAGTAGTTAATTACTTAATTTCTAAGCAAGATTAAAATCAATTGCTAGTTGACTGTAGTAATTTTTCAAAGTATTCTTTAAAACTGTATAGTTTCTGTTCTAACAATAATTGTTTGACACTAATGCAAAATTGCTGATCGTTATTCAGAGTTTTACTCTAACCTTAAAAAAACATTTGCTGACCCTTGATTATGACAAAACAGAAAAACTACTGGAAATAGAAAAATAGACACAATCTTTCTAAGAACCCGCAACCTGATATAGAACAATGTCACAAACACATTTAAATGTTAACAAACATCATTTTAGAAATATTATATAGGTACCTTTTACTTTTACTTCATGAACAGATAAGTATTATACCCTGTAAATATCTCTTACAAACTTTACATATTAAGCCTGGCAACACAAATGTATTTACAAATTTGAAGGTTATGTTAGTCTATTTACAAACTTGTAAAGTGAAAAATGTTTGTTTGTAATATGAGTTTTACTATCTAATAAAAGGTCACAAAAGGAAACATTGTCCCGCAACACAAGCCCATCTATGGGACTTAGCACGGAACAATGGAATACCAACTTATACTGCTGCATGTAAGATTTAAACTCCTGTACATTACCTAATCTAAGTACTGTGTTTATTTTGGCATAATAAATAATTATGAAATAATTTTGAATTCATAGACTGAATGTGTGCGGGGAGTTTATTGAACAGTTTCTCTCCCATTATAGTGGATAGTTTCTTAGTCATACACAGCCTAGGCACAGTAGGTTTTAGCAATACTCTGTTTATCTTGGATCTATTTGAGTTATAAGTCTAAAGTTTAAACAAATGTGGATTTCTTTTTACAAACTTTACAATCTCTAATATATATTGCGACACTGACGTCAATATCTTCAACTCTTTTAAATGGTTTCTACAAGAATCTCTATATCTACCTCCCACAAGTACTCTTATTGCTCGTTTCTGCATTATTAGCACTCTTTCAAAGTCTGTAGCATTTCCTCATATAGGTACTTATGCCGTATGAAAGTTTAGAGTGTATGTATGAATAATATGTTTCCTTTAGGTGCTCTGGGCCTGTTATTGGTTTCAACTGGTTTAATGCATAAACACCTTTAGCCTTTTTTTTACAAGTATTATTAACATGTTCTTTCCATGTTAAGGAGGGATCTAAATTAAATCCTAATAGCTTTACATGCTTTGCATATACACATTCAGTTCCATTCTCTAATATTAATGGAGCTTCTTTAATGTTTGGTGATACATCATTGAAGAACATTATATTCGTTTTAACAGTATTCAGTTTCAGACCATTAACCATACACCAGTTTTCTAACTCTCTAAAAGTTTTATTTATACATTTCTGAAGTTCTTCTCTGCGTTTATATGATGGTGTGACTCTGTTTTTTTAGCGTTCTAGAATATTCATCCGACTGTACAATATTGTTAATAAGAAAGTTAGATGGTCCCCAGATGCAAAATTATATCATATAGAAAAGATCCGTATATATCGAATATATCCATCGTCTCTGATCGGTCTATCTTTCTCTTAGCTATCTTTATTAATTCAAGGAGAGTTACATACCTACTTAAATTTAAAATTATCCGATGGAAAAGATCCCTGTATTTGTAGTAGACCCATTGCTTCTTGTATGTTTGGTGGGTTATTTGTCTTTCCTCACTTCTATTTTGTTCTCGTCCAATAGATCCCATGTCTATTCTTTTATGTCTTTGTTTGTTTCTTCTTTAATTACATTCCAAAATACCTCCTTTTTGGGGTTTTTCGCATTATTTATTCAACCCTCAATGTGTTTTTTTCTTACTTTCATCTAAAAGTTTATTCTTTAACTTGTTTTTTATTTCTATTATATCCTGAGTAGATGTTACTTGTGGGTACTGTCTCTGAATTTGATATACTTAGGTCATGTATGTCTAATTGTAATCTTATTATATCTTCAGAGATCCAAGGACATTTTTGTCTATTTTTTTTTTATATGCCTTGTTTTGATTGGTGAATGCGCATCCATGTACCATATTAATTTATTAACTTTTCAAATGTGGAGCTGTCATGTACACTAAATAATGTGTCCCAGTCTGTAACTAACATTGAGTTACATAACTCTTCTATTTGATAATTTTCACAAAAACACTTTTCAACATATTTAAATTTGGGTATTTGTTTCTTGGCAGTATTCAGATTCAGATTCATTTATTTATTTGCATGTAAATGGGTACATAAAGATCACATTAAATATAAGTATATCCGCCATTACAACCTCACATGAGGTACGCAAACGTTTCAAGTATACTAATTGAGCATCATGGTCGGACCCAGTTGCTGTAGCAATGTGCTTAATATTAATGTTATTTTCTGGTACATTAGTAACCACACAGTCAATTGATGATTTAGACCCTTTATCAAATCTAGTTGCATTTATTGCTGTCCGTTCTGAGGATTTTACCAGAAAATCAACATTCCAATCTCCCAAAAACAGAATTTTGGTATTAGTCATATCACACAATAAACTAAACAGTCTATCCAAGGCTTTAGTCATTTTTATAAAATTATCTGCCCCGGTCCTATACATACCTATGATTAACAACTTACAGTCCTTCAAGCTAATTTCTATACAACTTAATTCACAATGGAATTCATGACATAGTTCATCTATTTTTGTACATTTAATATATTTTATCTTATTTTTTTACAAATATGGACACCCCACCATAAATAAAACTACTATTATCTCTATTCAACATTCGTGTGCTATGTACTACTATCTCTATTCGACATTCGTGTGCTATGGCTCGGCTGTGACGGGAGGATAATTATCTTTAATAGACTTAATAATCTGAGTAACGTCTTTAGAAGAAAACAATGGACTACGTGACCTTTTTGAATCTCCGCGATGGTCCCCATCGGGCACACGGCTGCGGCCACGGCTGATACCATGGCTGCAACCACGCGTCACCCCTTGCGGCGACTCCCGACGCAGTCTCCGTCGACGATTCCGCTCCTACTCCCTCTTCAGCGCATCCTCGCGCTCCTGCAGCCGACGGCAGTAGCTGCAGCTGCGTGGACTGGAGTCACGATGACGCCCGCGACACAGAGCTTCCGTACTCCGTAATCGCCTTAAACTCGTAGCCAGAAATTGTGTGCATTAGATACAGAATCGAGCAATATAATCACGTTAAAAAGACAAAAACGTTATTATCTCGAAAACTATGCGTCGTACGCAAAAATAACTAAATTTTGATTATGCTACACCCATGCATTAACTGTTCTACCGATCTAATAGTGTATTTCATCAAAATTTGATATTTTGGTACAAATTTATTATTTCGATGGCGTGGTATTCATTTGCGAAATTGTAATTTCACAATTTATCCCACTTCTGAGCTGTTACGATCGCTCAGAAGGGGTGCAATTTATAAATTATAACATTCATTGATACAGTATTTATACATTTATTCTCGCTTTATCAATTATTCTCTTATTATCTAATTACAAATATTCTCAAAACCGACCTTTTACATCCAACGGCGCCTTGTTCCAAAGAGAGTGATTCCGTCAAGATGGCCGCCCTTTTTAATCATTCGAGAGAGTGAATGTGGCAATTTGATGTTTGCGCTGTCAGTGTCGCTCAACGTCGACTAGATGACAATGACAGCCCAATGATAATATATCATAATTTACTCGTAAATATAGTGACTGTAACACTAATATTAGTTTTCGAGTGATAATACGAATACGCTACTTAGGAAGTTAGGTCAGGTCAGTTTATTGAAACAAATTTGATTAAATTTAAAATAACATCTCTATTTTCTAGCAACAAATCCTTATTAATCAAAAACTATAGTTATAATTTGATTTGGAGTCAAAACTAACTCAATATATGAAAATTACGAGTCGTAACAGAAACAATTTTATTACTGATATTGAGAGCCCCATTGAGTAATTGATTTCATTTGCGGATTTTGTTTTTGGACAGCAACATTTGACATGCGTTCAGCATGCATTATAGTTTCATAATGTCTAGCTTTCCGTATCAATTCTTCAAATGATGTAATATCTTCACGCATTATCTTATTACTCAAGTGAATACTGAGCAAACCATAAATGAGGTCGATTTGATGATTTTCATCGTATCTGATGTTGGCTGGCAATTGAGCCAACAGAGCGCGCTGACGATCCAGAAACTCCTTAATCGGTTCATTGTCACTTTGAGGCTTAGAAAATATTTCAATATAAATCTCGTGAGGTAGAAACACAGGGGCGTACGTGTTACGTAAAGCCGTGATTGCGTCCAGCCATGTCTTGATATCACCATTGATGCCTTTCCACCATATATAAGCAGCATCAGTCAGTAGCAGAGGAAACGTCAATAGAGCATCTGAATCAGAAATGTCTCCCATTTCTTTGTACAGCTCTAGGGAGTTAATAAACTTCTCAATTTCTTCTCGGCTCTCTGTGCCTTTGAATCGCAGAGCGCACCCAATGAAGCTCTTTCTTCCGATAGAGTTTGAAGGGGAACCGATGCTGATGCCGTCACACAATTCTTTAAATTGCAAATATGTTAGTTGAACTGTGGCTGTTTGAGCCAATGTCTTCTGCTCGCCAATGCTAGGCAACGAATTTCCATTTTGCACGGACATCTTGATAATTAAAGTGCCTGTTATTATTACTGGTTAATGCAGAAAAAGCAAATAATACCATAAAAAAATTATAGGCAGTAATAATATTTTAGAGAAACTCTAAACTCTATGCACGACCAATGTACACGGTCGTTCAGAAATGGTGACTGAGAAAAAAACAAATGAAATATCAAGAAGAATAAATACACATAGTTTAAAATTAGAACACACACAGCATCGAGTTCGAAGTATCGTTTTGAGCTTTTTGGTTAGTAATAAAACCTTATATTATTTCTTATCTAATGATGGTGTAAAATAAATGCTATTGTATTACATTTGACGCCAAGCATTTGACCGACATCCACACAAGCGACGCTGTGGTTAAAGATGGAGCATACAATATATTATATTGGAATGGAACTGGACTGGATGGACTGGCCTGTAAGCTCAGTTGGTAGTATGCCTGCCTTCAGTGCCAGGGGTCACGGATTCGATTCCCGTACAACACAAATTATTGTCTATTTTCAATATCGGTTATCGTCATCTAGTACCCACGACAGTTTTGATTGATTGATTGACAGTTTGCTTAGTGTGGCGCTAGAGGGCGCTGTGTTCAATATCCAGAAATATTTATTACGAGTGGTAGCCCGCGACTTCGCTCATTTTACATAAAAAGTTAAGCCTATGACACTTCTAAAACCTCATACTACCTATGTATGTACATATTAAAAATCATGATGATCTGTGCAGCAGTTTTTGCGTTATGAGAGTTTAAATAAACAGACAAACATATAAACAGACAAAAATTCTAAAAACTGCTAAAACGTGTTCTGTTACGGATTTAAAGTATACTCAAATATATTTTTTCTAATATCTCTATGTTCAGATTGTTGACCCTCTTCAGCTTTATTACATGTACGTATAGATTTATCAACAGCTACTCAAAAGAAGCTGTGCAAAACACACCATTAGATGCTTGGCTACTGATATATTTTAAAGATATTTGCTGCTTGCAGGTAAGTACCAGAAAGTAACTAGCCATGAACGAGTAATAAACAAATTACTAATAAGTAATGAAACCCATAATTCTTTTAACAAGAACAAGATTACATAATAATATAACCCATCTATCTACACGCACGTTTTATTACAATAATTATGTATATTCCACACAGATTTTTCACCTGAATCTATGAAAATAATCCAGTTTACGCAAAGACCTAGTGTAATAGACACCGAATGAAAATTAAGATTTTTAAAAATAAATGTAAATGTTACAAGGGTGACATTTAATTAAAACCCAGTATAAATGAATAAATGATTTAAAAAAAAATAAAAAAAAATGTATGATTATTATGAAAGTACCCCTCACACATGGGCCATGAAATTTATTTACCTAATAATAATTAAAGAAAACGTAAAGAATGAAATGTGTGTACGATTTAACTATATTACCTCACCAGCTCCCAAATGTAATGACAAGTTTTAGTCACCTATCAAGGAATTGTCAGTCAGTCAGTCACGGATCTTCTTCCAGCCCCGAAGTGGGACTGGTAGGAACCTCTTTGAAAAGCTTTTTCTTTAGAGGGGCAGGGCTCCGGGGCACGCAGGCCCCGGGGAATTAAGGAGGAGGTTTCCCTAGCCAGCTATGTCTTTTGCGGCTCGACCATAATAGGCCCGGCTGTGCTCTTTTGGCCGGGCCGCTTTTTTAATTGATGGGAGCTTGCTGCTTTTCTAGGAAACCTCCTCCATAAGCTTGAGCCTGGTACGAATCTAGTGAATCTATATAATGCAAGGCAAGGGTAGGTGAGCACTTTAGTGTTGGTATGATGCCGACGGGAGTGAGTTCTCTTCGGTCTTCACTCTTCGTCGGCGGGAATTGTCATGGACTATCGTTTTTGGCATTCGATATTTCAACCCTTCCGATCCAGCGGCATCCTAGCGATCCTAGCGGCAAGTTAGTGAGGTTAGCATATTCTCATAATTAATGAGAATATGTGACCTCTCGGTATACTAGCGCCTCTAGCGGAGATGTCTCAGGCGGTAGCCCCTAGAAGTAAAAAGCTAGCCCTTACTGGCTTTATGGCGAGATAAAATGAAATTACCAATTTCTGTAATGTTTAGTTCTTAACAGTTATTTTTTGTCAAGTGCCAAACCCGCACTATGCTTGCTTCTTGATAAATTGAAATTCCAACTTAAGAACTAAACTAAACCTTTTTATGGGAAAATTAGCGAAAACATAAGATTTTTGAAATATTTGAAACATAACATAAGACTTAACTTATGGTTATTTCTTATGTTTTCGCTAATTTTCTCATAAAAAGGTTTAGTTTATTTAGTTCTTAAGTTGTCATTTAAATTCATCAATAAATCACTAACTATCCTTTTGTTTTATTTTGTCTATGCTTCCAAATCTGCGAGGCGGTCGGTTCTATTCCCATTTCCCACACTAGCCCTGTGAGATTGCATGAATAGTTAAGTTATGATCCGAACTCAAATGAATTTGGTTTGAGAGTGTTCTCCAACTACAGACTGTTAATAAATAAACACGTAAATATACCATAGTATAGTATGTAGTGAGTTATAACTTGGAATAACTCGACAACTGACAAGCGGTTTTGCAAACATTTGAATCATCATCATTATCATTAAGAGCCGGTTTCGTCCCACTGCTGGGCAAGGGCCACTTTATCCTCTTTCAACTCATCTCTGTTTATTGCTCTGCGTGGTCAGATTTGACAAAAGGAGTCTAGGTCATCCCGCCATCTCCTAATATTTTAGCAAAAATCCTCAACTACAAAACATATACTGTGAGTTTTTAGTGGAAAGACTTTGAACATTATATTATTGCGTATAGATTTAGTGCTTATTCAATTTAGTGCCAACTATATTTTTATTTAAATAAATCTAGCTTTGAAGATAAAATTAAGAAAACTGTTATATGCTAATATTTTTTTTGTTGATTTTTGTAACGGTTATTATGATAGGTCATAGGCCATATAAAAAAAAACAAAAAAATATATATATTATAACTAGTGGATGCTCGCGGCTTCGCTCGCATTAAGAAGTAAAACTTTCATCCCCTATTTCACCCCTTTAGAAGTGATTCCCAAAAATCCTTTCTTAGCGGATACCTAGGTGATAACAACTACCTGTATGCCAAATTTCAGCCCGATCCGTCCAGTAGTTTGGGCTGTGCGTTGATAGATCACTATATCAGTCAGTCAGTTACCTTTGACTTTTAAATATATTTAGATATTATATAAATTGCTTTTTAATTTCAGACAGGACTCGAAGCCGGCCTCGCTGGGGTCTCCTAAAGTTTCTCGCAAGTACTTCACCAACTGGAAGCAAGCATGTGACAAAACCAAGGACCGAACTAAGGAGCTTCTCAAGAGGTAAGAAAGAAAGAAAGCATTTATTTTGACACACAGGACACAACAATATAAACATGAAAAGTTGAAAAACATAGGTACATCATCATAAAGCACCCGTAGCTCAGCTAGCGGAGGCAATCGCATGCGATTACCAATGTTAAGCAACGGTCGACGCGGACTTTTCGGTCATCCATCCAAGGACTGATCCTTGGATGGATGACCGAAAAGTGATATTCCATTTTGTGTGCTCCGTGGGTCGGATGACACGTTAAATTGTAAGAGTCAGCTGTTTGTCTAATACGTCAGTCGTTAAGCCATGTCAGAGGCCTTAGGGCGGCTTGATAAACTCTCGACACAAGAATGGCCACTCTCATTCGATAAGAAGAATAACATCTTTATATCGTCCTGTATCCCATTGCTGAGTATATGCCTCCTCTCCAGCGTGACACAGCACGGGCTCCAGCCGGTAAGAAACTTCATCCGACTATCGGGCTGGTGGTCTGACTCTGGGTCGGATGCTGCTCATTGGATTATGCTGAGTTGGAGCTGTGTTGTGGCAGATTTTATGTTTGTTTGTTTATTATGTTCTTACTTATGTTTGTTTCTTTGATAAATCTGCCATAATAAATGTTTTTTGTTTCTTTCTTTTCTTTCACTCAATGCCTGCTCGGGTACAACACTGTATGAATTTTCCTCATTAAGAGACGCCCGCGGCCTCGCTCGCATTATTTTGTAATAAAAAGTAGCCTATGACACATCTGAAACCTCATACTCGGTACCTACATAGCAAAAATTATAATGATCCGTTCAACCGTTTTTGCATGATGCGCGCTTAAATAGATTAATAATAATATTATAAAAAGAAAGTTTATGCGTGAGTGTGTGAATGCGTATGTCTGGTTCTTCCCGCTCAGACGGCTGAACCGATTTGGATGAAATTTGGTATAGAGGTAGATTAGACACTAGGTTGACACACTGACTACTTTTATTCACGGATTAACGGCAATGCTAGTGATGAATTAAATCCAATATCCGGATTTTTTTAACAGGTGGCGGACCCTACCTGAGTCGGAGGCAGTGGAGGGACAGATGCAGCCGCCGGAGGAACCTGAGGAGGGCAAGCACCATGGATGGAGTGTCCATGTTTGGAGTAAGTTAGCTAATTAAGATGCAGACTCAAAAACTAAACAAGATATTCTGATAGTTCAAATCTCAAATTGTTCGCATCTAAACAAAGATCTCGTCTCTAGAAAACCAGCATAGGTTTTGTAGTTTTGAAGATCTAGAAAAAAACATTTAGTATGAATAAACATAACATATTTAACATATCTCTCTTAGTTTTTGAGTCTTACTATAAAAGAGTTTGTATAGAAATAACGGCTAGGAGGTTGCATGTTTAAGTTAAACGTTACTTACTATTTGGAGTTCGGTTTAGTCAACTACCCGAACAAAAACAAAATTTTAAGAATTTTAAAGACATAAAAAACATATTCTGTATAATGCAAACATGCGTGAATATATCTCCTTTTCAAATGCATTCAATACAGTTCATCCCTTGATGTACAAAGGTTTAACAAATATACACACTCACGTTTCAATAGAAAAAGTTCCATCTTGTTATTTCTGTGATAAATACTCATATGAATAGAAAACAGAAAAAGAGAAAAACTTCCAACAAAGATGAATGTGCGCAATAAATTCGCCATGACGTCACAATCGCTAAACGATGTAGGTATTTATTCCAAACAACATAATCGTGGGCGAAATAATCTGTAGACTCCTAATATAATAGCTGTGCCCGCGACTTCGTCCAAGTGGAGTAGTTATTTTGGGCATCATATTTATTTTAGCAAACAACCTCTTCAGCTTTATCAAATTATAGCTGTGACTTGAACCGTTTTCACAGCGCACGCAACGAAAGCCCTCAAAGATGAGTAATTTTCCCCGTTTTTTCCACATTTTCCATTGTTCCTTCGCTCCTATTAGTTGCAGCTTAATTTTATATAGCCTAAAACCTTCCTCGATAAATGGTCTATTCAACACAAAAATAATTTTTCAATTCGCACCAGTAGTTCCTGTGATTAGCGCGTTCAAACAAACAAACAAACTCTTCAGCTTTATAATTATTATTATAGATGATATACATGACAATTATGAAAATAAATCATAGTGTTGCATAATGCATAAAATTATTTATTTATTGGTAATGTATAAGATTTCAATGAATATATCTTTCATACATGTAATTAACTCTTAGTTACATAGGTTTTTTTCCGAGGGGGAAATATTCTTAGATTCCTACCGTATTTAAATGTTACGGTTGGGGATATTTGAGATTCCTCCTCACTAATACCCTCGGCTATCCCGTATGGTCCACAAACAGGGGTTCCGGGATGTAATAAGAATTCACCACATCACCCCAAAACGCAATTTGACGTCTTTTTTTAATAAAACCGATTTGCATTTGACTATAACTTGCCTAATGGTAAACAATAGCTATGATGGACCGTGCTTACCCAATAAGAACCGGTTTCCTCTCGTTTTAAATATCATTGGATTATAGTTCGTGGGGAACAGGGAGTGCCACAACCGGAACGTCTTTTGAAGCTTGCCTTTTTTGGGCCTTTGCCCTAATCTCTGGGTAGTTTCTATTTGTTAGAGGTCCAACCGGCCTACCACCAACAGGTCCCTTTACCCCCTCTTAGCCGCTTTTTACGACAAAATTATACAAAACTATTTATTTGCCAAAGAATATTTGTCACAAAATGTTTCGAATCCTCTGACCTCGTGGTAGCCGTTAGGCTGTGTCACGAGGCCAGAGTCATCTCCCAGTATGTTCCTAATTTAATTATATTTATATTACAGGCAGAGACTATCAAAATTGAATTGCTTGCAGAAAATATATGGAAACGACAGCTGTCAAAATTGTCCTATAATTGACAAAGCATAGTAACAACTAGTGGACGCCCGCGGCTACGCTAGCATTATATCATGATAAAAAACACTCCTAAAACCTCGTACTACTAACATAACAAATACATGATGATCCGTTCAGCGGTTTTTGCGTGAAGAGCGATTAAATAAACAGACTAACAGAGACACAGATAAACTGACAAAAATTCTAGAAAATTTTAATACCTACGTGTCCTGCTATTATTTAAAAAGTATCTCCAAACTTTTTTTTAATATATTTTATTTCAGACTTTCGACTGTTTTTTCACCACAATTAGGTGTCTATGTAGAATGACGTATGTATTTGTTTCAGGAAAAATAATGACAATTAATGTTTCGGAACAGCCATTTCCTGCAGGTCAATATTTCTTTAACGGTTGGCCGGAAGCTTTTACCGCAGTTAACTTTTGGGGGAAGCCGCTACATTGTTTATGCGTCTACCTATTCTGGGTTACTACACTCAAAATAGCCTTTATTTTTTTTATAGAAGGGTTTCTAGAATACGTTCCATTAAAAAGTTCTTTTGCTGTTAGAGGGGCAAGAAAAAAAAAAGTTCAATTTATTAGAAAAAACAACATACAAATACAAATATATACAAATACAAAATCATTTATTTGCCAAACAAATTATGTCACAAAATGTTTGGAATCCTCTGACCTCGTGGTAGCCGTTAGGCTGTGTTACGAGGCCAGAGTCATCTCCCAGTATATATCTAGTTTAATTATAGTTACGTCTTATGAGCTAGGTTACACAAACAATGCTTTTATTTTATTTCAATATCCAACTACCCTCAATTTATGTACAAATTCAAGTGGTATGACAACAAACAGTGTAGGCAAGCAATGAAGGCAGCATATTAAATGATGTTCAGCAATGAATTTATGTAACACTAGCTGTGCCTGCGACTTCGTCCGTGTGGAATAATTATTTTGGGGATTAATTCTTTGAATTTTGAACCGTATTCGCAGCGCACGCAACGGAAGCCCTCAAAGATGAATAATTTTCCCCGTTTTTTACTCATTATTCATTGTTTCTTCGCTCCTTTTAGTTGCAGCGTGATGTTATATAGCCTAAAACCTTCCTCGATAAATGGTCTATTCAACACAAAAATATTTTTTCAATTCGCACCAGTAGTTCCTGAGATTGGCGCGTTCAAACAAACAAACAAACAAACTCTTCAGCTTTATAATATTAGTATAGATATTATATATTATATTATATATTATAATAGTATAGATGTGTGTAAAAGAGTGGCCAACTCTGATGATAGATTTTTTAAACCGCCCTACGTCCTACCTGTTACAATAAAATAATAGGTACCATACCTTACCTTGAAGCGTCGTTTCCATCGAAATTCAGCGAGGAAACGCTCCGCTACTCTATACGGGGGAGCTACTCTACGCGGACATTCGGTTCCGCGCGCGGGAAGTAATCATTTGTTCGTTGGTCTGTCTGTTTGTATGTGAATTTTTATTTATCGTGTAAAATTTTGACTTCATAATTAATTTGACAATAAAATTGTAAATAATGTTTGACATGTTGGTATTATGAATGAATCAAATCATTTAATATCAGTAATAACTAGGTACATCACACTAACGTGACATACTAAAAAAAAATATAATTCTACTAATCGATATTAGTTTATTTGTATATTCAAACCGTGTTTCACACAAAAATTCTATATTTTCAGTATACCAATACAGCCACTAAACATACTACGTTCTATGTACACTTTGTACGTTTATTTGGTTCACTTCACTCAATTTCCACCACATTGTTGACGAAATACGACAGTAATTCCAATGATACGTGCTCAGAAAGTTTAGGAAATGATGATACATTTCTGAAATTTATCCTGGTTCAGCTGTATTTCTTAATACAGTGATACAGGTAAGGCTATTTCTCCAATATCGTTTGATTTTTACACCTACAATTTATTTTATAACTGACTTCTAAAAAGTAGGTTATCAAGTCTTCTGAAATAATTTACAATTTCTATAGAAGCTATACTTTTTTTTTTTAACTAATACAGGTTTGCTCTTGACCATAGTTTGCCCGATGGCAAGCAATATATGGTCTAAGATGGATCGTACTTACCAGATAGGAACCGGTTCACTCTCGCCTTAAAGATCGTTGGATTATAGTTCGTGGGGGAACAGGGAAAAAGTATATTTGGAAATGAGCGAAAATAACACCGTCTTGTGACGGTTTTTCACTTCTTTTGATGCTAGTAAACTAGTGTAATTTTTAAATATCATTATTTATTAGGTTTGCAATATTAAGCAGTACGATTACACTGTCTTGAGTCGTATTTCCTCATGACTGAGGGTCGTGACTCCCTCCCGTAGAATTAATTCGTTACGGGAGTTCTCTTGGGCAGATACAGAGATGATAACACAACGAAACTATATTAAAAAAAATAGATAGAAAGATATTTCTTATGACGCCGTTATATTGAATTCGACACTCAAAACCGGTAGATAACAAATATACGAGGACATTGAACTTAAAATCATGCGAAAAAACATGTCGTTTTGGCATTTAAAAGATGTCGGCATCTTATCATTTTTTGTATTGCAATTCCACTTTTTGATAACATTAAATGTTATTGCTTATATATTTTGTAAGTAAATCGGTAGCTGGTTGATAATATTGCTTTAGCTCTCTGATTCAGATATGACGTTTTAAAGGAGGAAAATGTGATAAAATTAATAAATTTTTATGTAAATTAATTGATTTTGGAGGTTTTTTTTTTATTTCATTATTACATATGTATATGGTTAGGGATATATGTTCCGTTGATGTTATTCATATTACATATCAGACGAGAATAATATTTACATAAGCGATACTTAACTACTTAGGTACATATTATGCATGTTAGCATTTTAGGTGTTAATAGAACGTGCCCACAATAATTTTATATATGTACCTACCTAACAATACCTACAGTAACTAAACTATAGATTGATCTGTTTTCTGTGGTTATGCGCAGTAACTAAATCAATAGATGCTTTGTAAGTAATTCAACAAAAATACATATTCGTTTTACTCGTAACAAAATTTACATAAATATACACTAAAACAATATAAACTTATATAACACAAATCATTTTATTAAAAAAATATGTAGCTTTTTGTCTATACCTATTGTCGCTATGGAAACAAAAATACATAAAATATCCAACCCTTACAAAGGAAAACTAAAAAGCATCCATAGTTATTTCAACATATTGTTATACCTAGTACATGTAGATTCCAAAGATTATCTTTACTTGTTTATTGACCTATTCGATTATAGTATCGAGCCCCTTTACGTCAATAAGTCACGAGATATCGATTATTTACATATATTGATTGAAATCGACATGTCTGGTTGTATTACATTTGAATTGTAAGCTAAGTTTTGTTACTACGGAAATATGAAATAAGGACTGTATTGTGGCCAGCATACTGGGCACGCTGCCCTCTGGCAGAGGGCTAAAGCACTATATCTTAGGATTTTTAAGTGTGTTTAGTTTATCCAGAATGTGTTTTCTTAAATAAATTACAACTGACGAAATAACCATAAAATGATAAGTCAAGTTCAATAACTTGAATATGTGAAGTTGAATCATTTACTTTTCTTTTAATTTTTCATTCCTTCTTCGTGGATCGGATGACACTTTAAATCGTAGGTCCCGGCTGTTTTTCTAGTACAGCAGATGTTAAACCATGTCAGAGGCCTTTACGAATAATAATGCAAGGGAAAATCCAAGGCAGAAGACCGCCTGGCAGAAGAAGAACCTCATGGCTCAAGAATCTCAGGACGTGGTTCAAGCTGAGCACCAGATCCCTATTTCGCGCAGCTGTGTCAAAAGTGAAAATTGCCCTAATGATAGCCGACCTCCGGTAGAAGATGGCACCTCAAGAAGAAGAGGCCATTAGGGCGACTTGATAAACTCTCGACACCAGCCTCGTTAGCCGCTCTCATTCGATAAGAAGAAGAAGAAGATTTACTGTACAAATACTTAGTCCCTAGTAGGTACCAATACTCTAACTCTTATCAAATAGTTCTGATATCACAAGTTAGAATAAAGGATTAGGAGTATTTAGCATTATACGATATTGTTTTTATTAACTAAGTAACATTCCATATAGCATCACATCAAAGTACTCCATTTTTTATATTACTTACCTACAAAAATCTTATCGCTGTTGGCTCCTCTTTCATTTTTATCAGTAAAACTGATTTGATTACAATTTTATACATTCATCGGGGAAATTGGGCAGAAACTTAGAGTTACGACCGGTAAGTCCCGCTCTGGGTCGTTTCTGGTGCAACGACTATCTATTGCCATCCAGCGCGGAAACGCAGCAAGCTTGATGGGCACATTTGCACCGGGAACGATTAGGGGGCGGGTTATTTAGTTAATTTGACATTTAGTTATTATTTATTATTTGACCTACCTTTATTTAGGACTTTAAGAAACTTATATTATAAGTATATTACTTATTAGGGCATCATTTTATACAGAATTAGTCAAGATCCTGGATCAACTATTAATATTCCTATGTCAATTTACTGCTGGGAATAGGCCTCCTCTCCATTACATCTTACAGCTCCTTAATCTCATCTAGTTTATGGATTAACACATAAGCAATTGTAATTTATATATCAGATTTGTGATAAAAATTAAAAACAAATCGTTAACAAATGGATACCTTTAACGTACTAAAGCCACCCCTAAGGAGTAAGTTACCAACAACCCTGTCTATATTGGTATGCTTATAACGCAACTTGCACTTCAAAAGTATTAGGTATATACTAGTGAATGCCCGCGACTTCTCACGCATTATTTCGGAATAAAGAGTAGTCTATTTCACTCCCAGAATCTCACACTACCAACATAGCAAAAATCATGATTAATGGTAACCAAATATACAGACAAACAGATAAAAAATCTAAAGTTTTATTCAAACGTGTTCTGCTATCGATTGAAAGTATACCTAAACATATTTTTTTATCTATTATCTATCTATAGGTACAGTTTTTGACTTTATTTGGCTTCATTATATGTATCCACTCCGCTAGTAAAAAGTGTTTTTATTAATCTTTTGCGTCACACTATCATATCTCTATGGACTAAACTAATCATAAAGATATTACTCTGCTAATATAATGATAATATATGTACATAATAGTCTTTAACTATGAAATTGCCGTTTTTTTCTTACATTTTAATCTGTTTGTAACTTGGAGAAAAGTATATAAGTATTATATCCGTTATCTAGTACCCACGACACAAGCGTTTGCTTAGTGTGGGGCTAGATGGCGCTGTGTGCAATGTCCCGGAATATTTATTTATTTATTTATTATTATTTATTTATTATTATTTATTATTTTACGTACAGCTATATTTTTTCCAAATACAATTTTTATTGTATCAATTGTTGAATTATGTACCTTTTAGATAAAAAAAATGTATTACTAGTGAATATTACTTATAGGGAAGTCATTGAAAACTCCTCTTTCAATGTGTCGTCGGTTTCACTACTTTAACTAGGTATATTTTTATCATATATACTCTGTTTTGAGAAATTGATATACGCAGTGCATAGCTTTTTTTCCATCTAACTATCTATCTATCAATTGCATCTAAATCTGTTCAGACATTTCCATACAAACATTTTTAATGTTTGTATGGAAATATAATTTTTCTCAATTTCGTCATACAAATCGGCAATTTCATAGGTAAAGACCTATTATTATGTAACTTTGGCAAGTCTTGGTTATATGATAAATAAATAAAATAAATAAATAAATATTTCAGGACATATCACACAGCGCCATCTAGCCCCATACTAAGCTTACGCTTGTATCATGGGGACTAGATAACGGATATAATACATGTATATTTTTCTTTTGTAAATACATACTTATTATACATAGAAACGACCAGACTCAACACAAGTAATTACAAATTTTAAATATTCATAATTACCTGTGTTTTGCGGGAATCGAACCCGCACCCCTAGATTAGAAGGCAGAGCCACTACCAACTAAGCTAACGGAGCAGTCACTAAGCTAACGGAGCAGCAGATAATGTCTTCCTTTTTTATCTTGCCCAATTTTTTATATTGTTTTTGAATCTTTGATAGATATCAAAAATACCATGACAATTTATTAGGTTAAATTTAATTGTATTTAATTTAATAAACCTATTTTATATGCAAATTAACTTATGCAACTTAACTAAAAAGATGATAAAATTAGACGTAATGGGCCTTATTACAAAACGTGGTTTAAATATAAGTCTATATCAAGTCCGTTTTAGTTGTTCGAAAATTATATGTCTACTGTCATAATTATCAAACTGTCAAAATGTACCAATGTTAAATCAAAGTTCTAATTTTAAGTTGACATTTTGATTGATTGTATGTGATGTTTAAACAACAAGAACCCACTTTTTATTTTCAAAGTCCTGGACTAATATATAAACCGCGTTTTGTAATAAGACGGATTCCGTCTTATTTTAAAATCAATCATTGAATCAGGCGTTTGCAAAAACCCATTCCAGCTGACATCTTCCAATGTAACCATCAGTTACATATATCTAAAAACAATAACAAAGGATCTGTTAGTGGCGTGTCACTGTCCCTTGAAAGTGCCTAATATAAGAGGCTTAGTAAGGTACATGTTCTCCCTCGTACATTATTGAAGAGGTCAATTAGACCATCTGCCCGTGTCACGCAATATCGATCCGTTTGTTCTACTTGGGCACTTACTAGTCGATGCCTGCGGCTTCGTTCGCTGATTAATTCTTAATTTATTTATAAAACGAAAGTATAGGTAGGTCTGTCTCAGTGTCGTATTTTGCCATGTCTGAGGATCGTGACTCCCCGGCTGAATTAATTCGTTAGAGGAGTTCTCTGGGGCAGATACGTCGTGGTGGGCGCCCAGATCCTTTCACGGAAGACACATGTCCAGGGATTCTTTGGTTCTCAAACACACTTAAAAAAAATGAGCAAAATCGTATGAGATTGCTCATAGTCCAGCTCTGGTGTCGAAAGATTAGGTGGCTTTGTTTCTTAGTAAATTAGGCTGTATGAAAATTATGTTTGTCAAGCTTGAGGACGTGGCTTAACATAACAAAAAAATAAAAGTAAAATAATAAGATCATTCGTATCTGGAACATGAACAAAGTATCCATTGTGCCTCTGGTGCTTTCCAGCACCGGAGTCTTACCCAAACACCTACTCCACTACCTTAAACAAATAGACCTAGACGTAAATATTTATGACTATGCAGAACGCAGCTGTTTTGAATACATGCAGAATTGTTCGGAAGTTTCTGCAGGATGATTTAGGAACTAGCGAAAACAACAACCCTCAAAGTAATCTCCACTTGGCTTAGGCCCGTGGATTTAACTTATATGACCGAAATTTTTAAAATTTCGAGAAAAACTAACGTTAGAAAAAAAACAACATAATTGAGCCCGATTTGAGCAGCGAGACATCGATCCTGCCTATTTTTGTCCCAAGCGCTTCTGGTTGCCTTGACTCACCTCTATTTGTGGCTTGATGCCGTAATAAATGCAATGTGCTCGTGACAAACAAATGTTATGGCTGCTTTTTTTATTGGTATTATTACTTTCAAATGAATATTAATAATAATGTTGTTTATATTCAACATTATCATCAGCCTGTATTTATCTACGGCCATAAGCCACGAAATGCCACAGGGTCCAATTTTGTACATATCATTTCCTTCAAATAGGTGCAACCTTTATCAAATTTTCTCGGTTTGTTAGTTTTGTACGAGTGCGTTATTTAAAACGCCCTAATATTTGATGAATTTACTTATAATTTATTTATAGCCACCCATATTTAGATCAAGCTGTGTACACATGTTTTGGAATTTGTTCTGGATCGAAACCAGCTTAAAGTGTATATTCAGTTAATTTACGAACATATTATGTTTTGTGTGCCTTAATAAAATAAATAAATAAATATTCTCTTTGATATGATGTGTCATTAATATATAAATCGAATACTTTATTTACAACTAGCTGGTGCGCGCGACTTCGTCCGCGTGGAATAGTTATTACCATAAAAACGGTTTTAGTGAGTTAACCTTAACCCGTGGCGCGCCCCGCGTACACTAAAAATATGTTGCCGAAATGTCCGCCCTCTTTGTAAAAAATCAAACTTGTCGGTATCATCATAGAAAATACTAATTTAAAGCTATGTTTCACAGGTAACGATATATAATTAGTACACCATTGTTTTGCTTATGAAATTTCTGAATTCTCGCAGATGCCAAAATAATGAGATATACTCACATTTAGATTTTATGATGATTGTAAATTGCGGTTATGATTTCTTCACTACTCTGCACTCTACTTCACTACTCACTTTTCGACATCATATTTTGTTAACAATTACACATCCAGTTACAAAACACACTATAATCACTCACAGTATATCCAGACATTCATATCATAAACTTTTTCACACTCAAAATGCAATATTTACATTAAAAATCATATAAAAACAAAAGGAAGACGCAATAATCCACCCGCCATATTTGCCGTTTGCGCGGAACTAACTTTATTCATTTTTTCGTTCCAACTTGCGCAAAAAGTTATTCGAATCAAGCAGAGTTTGATGTGCTTGATGGAATAAATACGTCAGTCACGAGTTTAAAGGAAAAGAAACGTAACAAAATGTCGGCGAATCAGATCATTACGCAAGCGCACACCCTTATATGCCCGGAGCGCGTCCGGCAAAAAAATTTTCTGCACATAAGGGTGTGCTCTGGGCGCTCGAGAGGTTAAAAGATAGACATATATTGTTCAGGACATTTTGTTACATTATTTCAAGAGAAATAATTCTTTCATACATATTTTGTGATATCTTTAACCGGTTTCGCAGCGCACGCAACGGAAGCCCTCATTCTGTATTCTGAGCCCTCAAAGATGAATAATTTTCCCCGTTTTTTCCACATTTTCCATTATTTCTTCCATTATTAGTTGCAGCGTGATGTTATATAGCCTAAATCCTTCCTCGATTAATGGTCTATTAAACACAAAAAGAATGTTTCAATTCGCACCAGTAGTTCCTGAGATTAGCGCGTTCAAACAAATAAACAAACAAACTCTTCAGCTTTATAATATTAGTATAGATAATAAAATATAAAAACAAGGGAAGAAAAACTAAACATACTACTTCTAACTACTACAAAAAAGGGGCACTTAGAAAATCTTTAGAAAAGCCTTAAGATAATTTAAGTGCTCCAAAATCGAATTGAATTATAATATTGTATACAAACTCAAGTCTATATACATACACAAACAGCATCGATCCAATAGGCTGCTCACCTTACTTCTCTATAAGACCACTCGCAAAATCAATCCAATAATTTAAAAAATAAGCAAAAAAACCATCTTCATTAAAAAGCGCGATTGTCATTTTATTTTCAAGAGGCATGGTTGATCGATGCAGCCTGTTTCAGTCGCAGGCTGGCACCGCTCAAGCCACGTGTTTATTCAAATGTTCCGAAAACACAACTTTGCAATAAGATTCGTGAAAAAATGACAAGTGCGCTATACAGTTGTGTTTTTCATGAAAATGAAACATAGCAGTGTAGTTTTGCCAGGTAATTGTGACACAACATGTAAACAATCATCATCATCATCATCCACAGCTTTCTTTAACCCATTGCTGGGCATAGGACTCTTTGAATGTGCCAGCTGCGTCGAAATTATTGGTATTATTATTTAAATCATAATACATACGTATTGATTTGTTTTTGTTTGTATATAAATCGGTCAAATGCTTGTCGCGTACCATGCGACATCATAAAGTTTTTGACAATATCTCATTTTCATTGAACAGAACAGAAATTACCAGTCTTAATCTTATAGGTATCATTTTACCTAGTTAATTGTCATAAGTCAACGTTGTTCTTTACTTTATTATGAGAATGCTATTACTTTCTACGTATTACACAAGAAATATTACGTATTCTAAAATACCTTACCAATAATTATGTGACTGAAATATTTTACAAGTCTGATTTTATAAATTTGATGCTTGGTGTTGTTAATCAATCTGAAACATAACAAAAAAAACTTGTATGTAACTTGAATAAAAGGAAATAAATGCATTGCAATTTCAAATTCATAGGAACAATAAAGTTGTCCTGTTGTAAGCCCAACAAGTTTTCAAATAATGCTGAGCTTTGTATTGCGTAAAGCGGAACGCAACCCGCAACTTTTTGAATTAAAATAATGCTGCCAACTTTGATTTTCCACATGGGAATTATGTTTGCATTCTACTGATTTCAAAATTACTGAGCTTACATCATTTGAGCTAGCTTAATAAGAAATACTGCGGTTATATTGTACTTAGTAATCAAAATTTCTATCTTTAGTATTAGATGATTTCTATGTAAATTAGGTCAAATTTCGCCACAGCATTTATTTTTCAGGGTAGAAAAAGAGAGAAGAGGGTTGAAATTAATTTGCCACAACATTTGTATGACGCTTTGACTACTAGCCCGCCTATCATAACAGTAACTTTACGAACGCTCTTAAGAGTGCGCTAGTCGGCTTTTTTGCCATACTACTGTATTCAAATGATGGCTCTGTTGTTTGATAACGTTCTTTTAAAATTGAGCTTAGTATCGATTTGTTTTGGTGATATCTATGTCTGTGGCTGCTAAAATCTATACTTAATATTATAAAGCTGAAGAGTTTGTTTGAACGCGCTAATCTCAGAAACTACTGGTGCGAATTGAAAAATTCTTTTTGTGTTGAATAGACCATTTATCGAGGAAGGCTTTAGGCTATATAACATCACGCTGCAACTAATAGGAGCGAAGAAACAATGGAAAATGTGGAAAAAAATGGGGAAAATTATTCACCTTTGAAGGCTTTCGTTGCGTGGGCTGCGAAAACGGTTCAAGATATCAAAAAAATATGTACGAAAGAATTATTCCTCTTAAAATAATCTAAGAAACTGTTTGCAACAGTATATGCTATCTTTTAAGATTAATTCACTAGAACCGTTTTTATGGTAATAACTATTCCACGCAGACGAAGTCGCTGGCACCAGCTAGTTAAAAATAATAAGGTATTTAAAAGGTACCGAGGCCTAAAATATTACGTAATTTTGACACAACTTTCGGCACAATTATATACTAGATGGAGTATGAAATTTCTAAAACAATAGGTATAGCCACAGACATAGTTTGGTTCTTCAAAAGTTTAAATACCTTTATTTTAAATTACAATTTTCGGTATTGTTTTCAGGAGAACTTGAAATCTAACAGCCTACACGTAATTTTAAGGCGCTCGTTTTAACTAGAATTGCATTTGTATCTCACTTCAAATTTATCATTTGTGTAGGCAGTGGGCATTCGATCAGTTATACTATACACACAGTCATACTCGCATATCCCTTTCTTGTAGAAATAGCAAGCAAATTACCTACGCCCACTAATGAGTTCGAGTCGGCGACTAGCGGAACCTTAAGTGATGAAATTAATGAGATAATATTAAAACGTAAACGTGTATTGATGTATCCCGTGAAATATATTGAAATATCTTGGTTCAGAAGAAATAGTATAAAAAACTACCTTTACCTTCTGGTAAGATTTTCCATTAATTTTTTACACATTTTTCCAGACAAATAGGAGTAATATTCTGAAATAAGCTCGACTGAACCCACCTATTCTCTGTACAAACATATTCAGCCGCAAATGCAGGTTTTTCTAAGAAAGAAAAACAACTTGACGAATAAAATATTGAGTGGAGTAAAATCTCAGAATATAGTAGGTAGCATGTAGTAACTGAGATTTTTCTTTTCTTCTTGATGAATATTTTACATCAGAAAACGTACGTACCCATTGCACATTCTGAAGACACATAGGTAATAGTATTTTTTGACACATAGTTTTTGACATAAGTTTTTGGAATGAAATTGGTAGTAATATTAATAATAATAATAAAAACGTTTATTTGACCTTATTACAAAGAAACAGGTAAGTATAGCAGTAGTGAACATTTAAAAATTTTACAATGAGATAGGGCTTATGACTATACAATAGTTGGTGAACCCTGGACATCAAACTAGGTCATCACCTGTGTGATGATGTCCATTTATTTCTAATAAACAAAGTAGTGCAGCTGTGCTTGCAGCGTTTGTTGTTTCGAGATACGATTAGCGTCTTATCAGTCATGGGATTACATCCAACACAAATATAATGAAAAAAATGCATTAGGTTTATATAATGCTTGTTATCTACAAAACCTTTACACAGGGATATAAATAGTAACTTATGCAATACTCTTATTAAGGAATTCTCAAAATTTGCGTAACGAAAGGTGTATTGAAGATAATTTAAATAGCTATGAACCGTAGGTAATAATTATGAGGTGAAGTGTAAAGATAGTTTGTGGTCTAAGAGCTTGTAGAGTTAGAAGCTAAACTCTTCATGAGATCTGATAACATTTAGACGCTTCTTAGTAACCTTTTACATAACTACTTTTATGGGGCGACAACTAATTACACTGAGAAACTTGCTAGCGTTGATACTGTTTTAGGTCACATTACCGTATTCTCGAACATTATTCCATAGAGAGTTTCCTTGATACGTGTATCGAATTTTAAACAGAAAATATCAGTTCGCTTTTTCTTACGCGTTTTCTTCGTATTTTCTGCTTGTTAAAAAAGACATTGAAATTCCATTTCAGTACGGAGCGCCGTAAAATAACCCTTGTCATTTAAAGGTGATGTTTTATGTTTCCAGTAAGTGCTTACATTTGTCGCTTAGTAATATCGTAAGCAATTCTGTATAACCATAAGAATATACATCCTTACTCCTACAAGAAAGAGTAGTGGGTGCTTGCGGCTTCGCTCGCATTAAGAAGTAAAACTTGCATCCCCTATTTCACCCCATGAAAAAGTGCGATTTCCAAAAATTCTTTCTTAGCGGATGCCTACGTCATAACATCTACCTTCATTCCATATTGCAGCCCGATCCGTCAAGTAGTTTGGGCTGTGCGTTGATAGATCACTATATCAGTCAGTCAGTCTGTCAGTCAGTCAATCACCTTTGAGTTTAATATATTTAGATACCTAAAAGGCGATATCTATTGCCCAACACATTGTTACATGTTCTGGTAGAATTAATTTGAAGCCACTTTTTATCCAGTTCAAGTAAATTCCTCTTTTATCTTCAAAATTGTTTGTGTGGATGTTGCGACGTATACCATATATGTAGGTATACATCACCATAACTCATACCTTTATTAGCATCAGAGGTTGAAAAAGAGATTAATTAAGTACTATTTGTTAGCTTCAACAAATATCAGAGTTCAAGACGTGTTGAAAGCTTTAGCGGAAAGCATACGATCTCGAAAGTAATCTCCATCTATCAAGTAAAAACGACCCGAGGAAAATGTATCTGTAGAGATCTGTGCCAGAAAAGTTGTGCTATGAAACTCGCAAATATTTTATAAAAGATGGAACTGGTTCTATAAATATTTCATTTGTAGCAATAGAAAACAATACAACTTGAAGTATCAAAGAACTTAATTCTTTGGATTGATTTCATATTAATATATCCTTGAACTTGCATTTTTATTAGAAAAGGTATGGGTTAAGGTATGAACTGAAATGGCAGTGTTAGCTGATGCAGGTGAGGCAAAGGTCGACGCAGTCAGTCCTTGGATGGATGACCAAAAAGTGACATTCCATTTTGGATGCTATCATGGGTCGGATGATGCGATTAAATTGAAGGTCCCAGCTGTTTGTCTAGTACAGCAGTCGTTAAGCCATGTCAGAGGCCGTTAGGGCGGCTTGATAAACCCTTGACACCAGAGTTAGTCACTTTCATTCGATAAGAAGAAGACTGCCATAATATCAGTGACTTAAAAACCATTGTCAATCCAAAAAAAAACATGTTTTGTTCCTGTCGTTTAATGTCTAAAAAAATATTACAAGCTACTTTGCTTAAAAAACTACTGAATCCGACAACACAGTTGAACATTTTATTTATTCTCCGTTTACAGAATAAAGAAATATCGCGGACCGTTCGATTCGTTTGAGTCTTATTCATGAAATATTAAACGAGGCGCTTACAAACGGGATCTATGCAAATATTGAACTTTGAAGAGCAACTACTGTTTACCTGATGGAAGCATTCTGCCCGTAAGCCAATCTAGAAAGCAAATAATTCTTAGTTTGGATTTAATGCTCAGAAAAAAAGTCTAATAAAGAAATGGGTGTGTTAATTAGAATAAAACGATTTCTCTCTTTTACATTTTTAAATCCAACGTTCATATTTTAAGAGTTGTACCTAGAGTGACCTATGTTCACTGATGGGACCTAATGCTCCTGTAGCAAAAAAAATATAATAGGTACAACTTGTCATGTTTTTTCTCAAACTGACACATGGATACGTCGTGAAATAAAGAGGAACAAACAGATCAACATAGTACTTCTGTTTCTTTACAAGTCTTTAATGTTTTTTTTAACCATAGTTTGTCTGATGGTAAGCAACAGCATTTATTTACTAGGTACTACAAAACAATAAAAGCACTTAGAAAAATCTTGCTGCCCACTGTTCTTTTTATCTACTGTTTTTTTATAACTTCATGATTAAAAATTGCCTCTTGGATGTTGTCATCTGCGATATGTCAAGCTTTCCTAGAAAAGACGTACTTATATCCTACATTTGATTAAAATACGAGTGTCACGTATCAAGTGTCAAAATTTGATGTTGAAAGTACCAATTGCCCTAGAGGCATCTGCCAAATCTTAACGACAGTAAAAAAAGACAATCTACAGTCTAGCAGCAAATTAAAATGTCAAACCAACTGGAACTCCCACGGTAATTCTTAGTAAATGTCACGGTGGTCTAATTGCAAGAGTAGGTATCCGCAAAAGCGGCAAAATTTTAATGTACCTATAGTAAACGAATATTATACTGTGGTATATGCTATCCATTCGCAATGCGACTGCCGTCACAATCCGACTTCGGATGGGTGACCGTTGCAAAAAGTAGGTACATTTAAATCTAGGCGTTTCATGGGATGTATAACTCAGGTACGACTATACGGCAAATCATTTAGTATGAGATACGTTAAATTAAATATATCTTTAAATCATCACAGTTTTTCTAAGATAGAATACTATTCTATTAATCTATTTTGACTGGCCTGTTAGCTTAGTTGGTAGTGGCTCTGCCTTCTAATCTATAGGTCGCGGGTTCGTTTCCCGCATGACACAAGTATTTATGTACTTTAAAAAAATTATGATTACTTGTGTTGAGTCTGGTCGTTTGTATGTATAATAAGTATGTATTTACAAAAGAAAAGTATATAAGTACCTATTATATCCGTTATTTAGTACCCACGACACAAGCGTTTGCTTAGTGTGGGGCTAGATGGCGCTGTGTGCTATGTCCCGAAATATTTATTATTTATTTATTATTTATTCATATCCACCAGAAACTGAAAACTTTATAAATAACTACATTGGTATCCTGTATTTTGACTCATGTATGCTGAAACAGATATTTTATTGAATCAGATATTCAGACATTAATAATGTATTTTACTTGGTTGACATCATTATATTTGCAATTCATTGTTTCAATTAATTCAGTTCAGTGTTTATCACTTTTTTTATTTATGTCTGTAAAATCCTTTCGAGTATATTTCCAAAAACGTTTTCATCTATATTTGTTTACTTGTTTGTGTAGATTGTTGGTCGAGAAATTATTATTATCTTTTAATTAATATTGTAATCCTATCATGACCATTGATAACCTTCAGACTTGATATAGGTAACTGTCTACATTTTTACAAACACTAAATAAAACAATATATTTATACAGTTTCGTAAATAGACTTAAACTTGAATTTATCTTTCAGTATATACCAATTTCAGTGTACAATGCACGCATACCTAGAAGCAACCGGTGCACTTTCTTCTTCATGACCAGTAAATGTTTATTCAGGGTATCAAAACTTCAATATAAAATTGTAGTCAGAATAAGACTTCGAGTCCCAACATCAAAATGTGCAACTGCAGAATTATGAATTACACAACATATCCGATGTCTTTTGAGATGTGACTTATAAATTTAACATTAAATTTTATCTTCTCTGTGAAAATGTATGTACCTACAGCATGTACCACAAGTATAACGAGACCGATTAAAAAAATTATGACTTGTTGTAAAAAATACTGTGATAATTATTCGAACTTAAGAAGATACCATAGTCGTAGTAATATAAAAAACAAAACTAAAAACTATTATCGTAATAAGATATTGAATCAGGCGTTACTTATCGTAATCCATAATGTTGGAAATTTAAAACTGTTCGAAAGATTTTTAAAACAACACCTTATAATTAAGCTGGGTTCACACCTCACTGTAAAGGAAGAATCCTTATTGTAATTTCTTAAAGTGCGTAATAATTAATATAACCTGTTTGTGAACTAATAAAAAAAATATGAATTTCATTTCAATTCCTTTCTAAAAACGCGAACTAACGAAAGAGGCGCGCTTACAAAATACTCAAGTAATAACGTGACGATTTGAATGTTTATCGACGCCGGCGTCGACGTCACTTCAAGACACGTTTTTTATAATGACTCAGGTAAATATGCAGATTATTTTGGCACCTAGAGAGTCGAGCCCCTATGTTGGCACCTTCTCACTCCTCACGTTTATCTACGTCACTTGTTTTTCTCGACCAGATAAAGTTGTCACTGACATAGTACTGTTATAAGGCAGAACCGGGACCTCGACCTTTTTATTTCTAAGGAAATACATATTTGTAGTATAGTTAAAAAGATGTATGACACAATCACATTCAAGTACTAATACTAATGATACTAATGGTAGGCACATTGGACTTATGTAGTAAATAAATAAAGACTATGGACTAGACTATATTTCATAGTAACTTAAATCCTTTTTGCAACAAGAATATAGTATCATTGTACTGTGTTGTTAAAACACATATGTACGTACCACAATATTTGCGTTTCGTTTACACAACAAAGCAACTGCTAATAAGTTGCTGATTTATGCAGCGGGCACAACGTTACATAGTGCCTTAAGCTGTACGTTGTGGTACCAATTTTAAACTCAGTTTCGTTTCAATGATTCCTACTTACTTATTGTTAAACCTTCTCAATATGCCAGTACATTTGCCTCCCAAAATCACAATTTAATTAAATTAATTATCGGAATTTCCGAAAATATCGGCAGCAGTCCCGACTCAATATTTTTATTCAATCTCAACCTCAGTTCGTTTGAAACTTATATTGCTCCGTACGCTTACGAAATGGCGCGCTAAGGCCAGTCCATTTCATTATCTAACTGTTATATGTCGATAAGACATGAAAAAAGTGTAGGTATAATGCAGAACAAACGGATCGGGCTTTAAATATCTGGCGGAGTGCGAATTCTGGACAATTCGCAGTCGAACGCCGACGAAAATGCCCAGCCTAGTGATCGATTATTGTGAGTAGTTAATGTAACATGTTTGTGTGGAAATTGAGGTGAATTGTGTATGAAAGTTTACGTGTAGTGAGTAAAATGTAAAAAATAATAATTAGAAAAATGGCCATGTAAGTTTTTTAGAATTATATGAATATCGCTAGGTTCTCGTAATAAAAAATTGTAACAATCAAATTAGCAGCACAAAAATATCGTTTAGCAAATACATTATTAAATAAGAATTGAATTAAATACACTTTCTATCACATCAATTCACTTGAAACTGCTGAATTTTGCCAAAATAATACATTTCATAATAGATAAACTATAAAAATCTTTGCCATAAGACCTACTTATATGTGCATATATTATGAAATCTTTATGTAAAATATGTACGAAAATGAACGTAAAGAACAAATTGCATTGAATTCCGATCCCCTTTCCACATATCGATGGATCTGACTCGAGTGAATAAAATTTCGACAAAGAGAAGTCTTTACTTCCATCTCTATTTGAATGAGATCGAATAGCGGGTAAAAGTTGAGTAAAAGTTAAGCTTTCCAATGGAAGCTCCTCAATTTTACTGATGGTATGACCTAGTAAATAGAGATGTTACTAGGTAGAATGTAAGAAGCTTTTTTTTTTTTTTAGTAGAACTGGCTGCATGGTTAGCTATTCGGTATAAATATTAATATTTTAAAGGATACGTTTTTTTTTTTAATTGTAGTTATTCCTTAAAAATCAGGTAAAATGCGATTGATAGTTAATTAAAAAACGAGGTTTTCAATTATGATTACCACAGTCAATTAATATATTTTATGAAACTAATTCAAAGTTGAAATGCTCAATTCACAATGCGACATCTAACGATGTTGCCAAAACATGCGAAACCCACCAACAAAAGAGAAATGAAAAATAGCTTTAAAAAATACATGTCTTTATAAAAAAAACTTTCGTATGTATATAGATAGCCGTACCTACAGTCTGTTTTATTAGATCACCTGAACTTCGTAAGCTAACATTGAGGTCAAACTAATGAAGACTACATATACTAGTCATAGTTATAATAATATAACAAAATTAATTAATAGATACCACCAAAATAGAATTACAGTCAGTGATAAAAGTGTACGTCTATGGTTAGGTTGCTGTACTGAATTGTAATTGCTTCATTTACAAATACAAATACAAATACAAAATTCGTTTATTTGACGTAAATAATGTACAATAACATGTGAATCCTCTGACCTCGTGGTAGCCGTAAGACTGTGTTACGAGGCCAGAGTCATCTCCCAATATAATACTAGGTACAGGTAAATTACGTCATAGTTATTATTTATTATGTAACATGAATACATGACAAAGAATAATAAACTAAGAGATACAATAAAAGTAAAGTAAAAATAAAATATCAACAAACTACAGTATAACAATCGATCATTTAATATAATGATATAATAAACATATTGAAACTATTTAGATACTGTCACCGTCTATAGTAGATAGTTTTAGATAGTATTGAACATTGAAAAATAAAAATATTTATGAATAAATAAAAAATAAAAACATTTATTACAACTAAAAACACCGACACAAAAAACCTCATTATTTCACGCCTTAATCTTGTAGTTTCTTGTATTGTTTAATTTGTTAATATAAGTATCGTGTCATAAATGTACTTTAATTTAGAAGCTTTAAGAGACTGTTGAGTATTGAAATATAAAAACATTTATGCGTTGATTGGTTTACTTTTTCACACCAAAACCAAATAGAAAATAAAAAGTCAACCCTGTCGTATGGGCCTGTCTCATCTCTACCAAATCACATAGTATGCGTTCGTTCCCCATTCCTTATTACTGGAGCTCTCGACATCTGTAGGCCGTACGGCGTACATCTACTCCAGGGTGCGTCCCAATTTAGGATTTGTCAAAGCACAATAGGAAGCCGCAATGCGTCGAAGGCCCATAATAACTTGGGCTGTTAGTACAGTTGCTTGTAACAGCGTTTGATTTAAATTGTGTAGACTTAATTGACTGACGATTGTTTATAATATATTTTTATATACCTAGTTAAGAAAATTTTAAAACCACTTTATTTTACTTTGTGTCTTATTCACTATAGCTTTAATTTTACCTTGCTTCTCAGATATTTATTTTACTATTAAATGCATGACCCGGCTGCCTCTCTTGAGAGCTAATTCCATTCCAGTGTGGACATACATGCTCCTCTTTAGACCAAATTGTCAATGCTTTGACTGACTGGAGTAAAAACATGTTTTCATTGTACGGTTGTGGATTTGATATTTAAGATAGCTTACTACTATATTTTATAGTGATTCACGAAGGCCCTTCCTAGGGGCACAAGTAATTTTACTAGGCTGATACGTAAAAACTAATTTATCGTAATTCGAAAACAGAGTCAGAATTCAAATGAGGTTTCACTACCTGAGTTTTATTGCGACGCAGACAGCTAATGTTCTTTTTGGGGTGATCGCGATTTATTTTTAGATATTGCCCTGCCCAAAAATATATTGGCATAAAATGTGGAGTGAAAAGTTTTCATGTGATCTTACGTATCTATTATCCTACTTCAAGCGTTTTCTTTACAAGACGAGCGAAAATAATCACAACCGGCAGGTTCGAATCCTGCCGGTCGTGATTATTTTCGTTCGTCATTTTCCAATAAAACGTTTAAGTTAAATAACCATAGTGCGGATTTATCACTTGACAAAATAACTTATAAAAATAAAATAAAAATAAATAAATATTTCATGACATATCACACAGCGCCATCTAGCCTCATACTAAGCTTACGCTTGTATCATGGGTACTAGATAACGGATATAATACATACATATATACTTTTCTTTTGTAAATACATAATGAGTTTTAATATAATCATCGAAATTTTGACAAAAAGATAAGTCAGTCTGTTTAACAAAGTATACATTTGTAACTTACTGTATTATTGCTATTTAATAGTACCTACGCGTACAAATATTTAGATAAACACCATTAAGATAGTATAGAACTTACCATCGCATGCATTTTATTTGTGTAAATGTAAACTAAACATATAATACAAAACTAGTTCATATCAAAGTTAAAATTCACACAGTTCGTGTGACCTACAGAAACAGTTTAACTATTCCACCGCTAGGGGGCGCAGTCATTGACACTGTTATAATTGCCCCGACCAGTAATTACACCCGGGGCACTCCGGGGCAACTGGTACTTTACTCGTCTTGTGTAGGTGTTTTTTGTATTAGGTAAGTATATAAAGATTTTTACTTCATTATTTAGCAGTTTTTTATTTTATTTTATATTTGCTGGTAAACGTATATCTTCCAACTTGACTAAATAAAATAAAATAAAAGAAAGATAGAATAAAATAAACACAATATACACTGAATTATTGTATTTCATGGTTATTGAGTCCTTGTTTTGCTTATGTTATTGTGTTTATAATTTATTTTAAGATTTAAAACATACGTGTAAAAGTTAAAAATTGTTTTTATTATCAACAACGTATGTTATTTCGATCTTACTACAAGATGACATCAATACCGTCATTGCATTGTATAATCTAATTCTAACCTATTCGTTATTACCGACGTTTTTTGAATTAATGCTACATATACCTATGTAGTATATACTCTCTATCTATTTGAGTCGTATTTCCTCATGACTGAGAGTCGTAACTCCCCCGCAAAATTAATTCACTAGGGGAGTTCTCCTGGGCTGATACATCGTGGTGGCCGCCCAGGTCCTTCCACGGACTACTGCTATGTACGCTATAAACTAATGATTAAGAAAGTTTCCAAAAGCCAAGCCGCTGTCATTTATAAATCCACCACCTATATTATCCAAAATATTGTTGAGCCAAATTCCAAACTTCTGTACATTTAAACTTCTTGTCCCCAAGTATAATTTTCAGATAAAACACGCTACAATAATTTCCAAGGAATTTCTCATCATGGCTTCATCCCTTTAATGATAGGGTATCAGTAAAACTTCAGTACCTTTCGGAATTTATCAGAAGGGTGCTTAAAATTCATGTCGTAAATATAAGCCTAAGCACTCTTTTATGTTAATCTTCGCGTAAACATTTTGAAGCTGCCTTAGCGAGATTAAGTTATTGAATAGTATGTGGTGTAACAATATTGCTTTTGTATATTAGTAATGGAATGAAATATCGTTAAACCTTGTCTGGAATAAGTGGTGCGCCTTGTTTTCTTGCTTCTTCTGCATAATGCATTGACGAATAATACATCTGATAAAACACTGGCATTTACCCTTTGTGAAAAACCAGTTAATTAAGTATTGACTTATAATAAATTTTACTATAACCATATTTATTATAAGCCGAGCGCTGAGCATACACATTTTTATGCTTATCTTAAAATATCCATTTAATTGAATATTATGCCTACAGCACTTATATTGTATCGTTTTTAACTATATATTTTAAACAGTGATGTAGTTAAATAATCTTTCATTTATATGATTTTGATACTAAAGCATTTGTCTCCGTACTTCCCAAAACTTTGTAAGAAAGGTAAAAGACTCTTTTATAAGAACCTCTTCAAAGTTTTTTAATCTCCGTCTTTGCCCTCTCAATCCTTCCAATTTGGATACGTCTATCCAACACGTACGAACTTAAACATGTTCAAAAACTTTTCGCTTGAAACTTACCTACTTCTCTTTTATCAACCGATCGGTCCAATATGAAAGGTTCTATAAATTTTTATATCTTCTTCTTTTTATCTTTTTTTACTCGTTGCAATGTGAAAGAGAAATAACAGACCAATAAACTTCCGGCTATTTTAAATTTAATGTAGATGATGGTGTGTGATAATTTAATACTGACTATTATTGTAACCCATATTTCTTTTTTGCTTCAATATTTACAAAGAATTATATATTATTTTACCGAACCATAAATTTTGTTATAAAACATAGGTAACAAAACTCTGTAAAGAGATCGTTAAAACAAAATGGTTCGAAATCAATCCGTTAGGGAATTGGTTTGGGAGCTACAATACCACAGACAAACATTTAATTAGGTATAACAAAAAATATAGACGTCCAAATGATAAAATCCTTCTTATTGTATTCGTTTGTAAATGAATTTAAAATCGCTCTGTTAAGCGTACTCGCCAAATCTTTTGCCAAACCTTGAAACTTATCTATCGCTCACACTCAAGACTTTAAAAAAGCGAAAAGCTTTTTTGGAAAGTGTCCAAAACATCGTATGCGTCGAGTGAGTGCAGTACTCATCAATTGTAGCTGTCAACCTTTCAAGAATACTTCCTACGGCTAGAGAGCTTGGCACCTCAAATATGGTTATACCGGGGTTCTAGTAATAAGCAAACGTGTGTACATACGTAAGCTTTTTACCAAATAAATAATTTTGTATTTTTTTGTAAATACTTAACTGAAATTTTCGATACATTTGGTGTCTGGGTCATTTTACAACACAATAACCGACAAACTCATCACTGAGGGTCGTGACTCCGCCACAGAATTAATTCGTTAGGGGAGTTCTCTTTGGCAGATACATCGTGGTGGGTGCTCACTGCTCAGATCCTTCCACGGTAGACACATTTTTTCTAATAGGATAGGTTTACGTTTGACATCAGCCTGCCTGATGTTAAGCATTGCTGCAGCCTAGGGTGTAACAAGTTTACCTAGAAGATACCTATTATATATACATGTCCTCGGATATTATGGTTCTCAAACATGTCAGTTTCCTCACGATGTTTTCCTTCACCGCTAAGCGAGCGCATATCCACACATAACTTGAAATACAAGTCATTGGTGTAGGGCCAGATTTATATACTAACCCTGTACAATGTATCGGGAGACCAAAATGCACCTAGATGTACGGAAAATTGTCAATATGTTTCCTAATATGTTGGTAGCTTCGAAAACTGCACTCGAACGGAAATATTGGCGGGCTGGAATGGAATGTCTTTCAGAGGCTTGCTTGCAAGAAAACTGTATAAAGTAAACTTTACACTGTACTTTGTAATTTAATATGATTTTTTGGTTAAAATGTTGATGATTGAAAAGTTTCTGTTGTGATCTTTTATCAACGTGATTTTTAATATATTTATGGTGCCTAATAAGGCGCGTTAATATACCGAAACTGCACAAGTTAGTTCTGCAATTCACAAGCTTGTGAGCTTGTGAATTGCAGTACTAACTTGTGACTGTTAAATTTCGATGGTAAACGAATTATGTATTTACCAGAAACATTATATAAAAAGTAGTAACTTAATCACAAACCTCACATTTAAAAATACTTCCTAGTGTGTTAGTAGTGTTAGGTTTAGGTACATCGATGTAATATTTCTTGCATATGTATACTTAGTTAACCAGCTTTACTGGAACATTCTGTGTCTTTCCAGCTGGATATCATTTCGTATGCACGACTAAGTAATCGAATATGCATCGTTTTACAAATTATTAACGAACGGAAGAACAGAGTCTCTTTTATGTAGTTATATTCATCGAACTATCGGTAAATTGCATATGAATGAACGTTGGAATTTGTGTCATTTTTTTCTTTAGAAAATTCATAAATATGAAACCATTTTGTATTGTATTTCATAAAAGGTTGCATCATTTTTACCTACATATAATTCTTTTGCGGACAAACAGTAATCAAAATGTCTTATCTGTCCCCCTAATGCCGGTACACACAGACAGACAGGGGGACAGATAAAACATTAAGGAGGTGAATAAAGTTCGAACTGTCCCCTTATCGCTAACAGGGGGACAGCTCGAACTTTTTTGTTCGATCTGTCACCCCATGGGGACAGAGCAGGGTGACAGATCGGAATATTTCCAAAACAAGACCATGCTAATGTGTTGTGAGTGTTTTAAATAAAATATCAAGTCGCTATTCCAAATTTAAGCAAAATGTGTTCTGTTGTACTATTTATATTATAGGCCAGAATTTTAATATTAAAATACTTTTATAATAAAATTCTATGACAATACATAATATGCAAGTACATATCTTTGACTGCTCTGTTAGCTTAGTTGGTAGTGGCTCTGCCTTCTTATCTAGGGGTGTGGGTTCGATTCCCACATAACACAAGTAATTATGCATATTAAAATTTGTAATTACTTGTGTTAAGTCTGGTCGTTTCTATGTATAATAAGTATGTATTATGTAAAGGTTAATAATAACCACTATTACTAAGTACTTAACGATTAATTTAATTATAAAATGTTATATGCATTTGTACTCTATTTTACTACTACTGTTTTTCTCTTATGTTACTATGTATTGGAAAACTGGAAAAACTTAAACCTGACGGGAAGACGTTGTCACCCGGGAAACAGAAACATCTCGTCCGGGTGACAACACACTGTTATAAGAAATTACTCTTGTTTTTATATGTTTTAATATAGTGAACCTAGATGTAAGTATTTTTGAACCCAATAAACGTTTTTGTATTGTTGTTGTATTTATAAAAAAAATTGGTATATATGTATTATATCCGCTATCTAGCACCCATGATACAAGCGTAAGCTTAGTATGGGGCTAGATGGCGCTGTGTGATATGTCCTGAAATATTTATTTATTTATTCATAATGACTTTGGTTTAGTTATCAATAATTCTTTAACTATAACACTCTATCCAAGCAACAGAAAGGCATTTAATCTAGAAGCTAATCTACGAAAACAAAATGAAACTAATATTGAATTAGCTGTCCCATTTGAACGCAAACTTGGTATTTAACGGATTACCGCTAGGTAATTGGAATTTCTTGAATAGCGGCCTATTTGTGCTAAATCAAGTTTTGGCAAGGAGCAACGACTTTGCAGAATTAATTTGGTCAAAGTCAATGATATAACACTCACTAAACTCCTCACAATGAGGAAAAAACAATATCATCTTCGATTACGATCCCACGCTCATAATGTTCTTAATCTTGTATTTTTGTGTATTTGTTTCTTACCTCTTTCACGCCACAACGTGACATTGTGAAATTTAGTTTTTTCAAGTACATAATAACATAGGATCCCAAATGTGTCATTGGCCACATCTTAGCGAGAAATAAGGCGATGAAGACGGCAAACATCTATATCATTATAGTACAATAAATGAATACCTAAAGACTATAAGACACAACAGTTACCATTTTCTCACGCCATGAGAAATACGAAATATCACGTTATGGCATTTCCACACTCAAACGCTCGATATGATCTTATAATGACAAAGAGTAATGTCATTACACACTTGTTACTATTTCGGCATATGAGTATCATATTACTGCCCATATTAGGTGTCAAATGAGTTATAAGTCGATGGTGTTAGCGCCTTGTTTGAGTGTGCGTGTGTAAGGTGAATGCCTATAATCTTTGTTGACGTTGTGTCATAAGAATTTTTGTAAAGATTTGAGGGTAGTTCACTTTTAATTTTAATTGTATAAGTTTCACATTATTAAATAGTTACTGATGATGCTTAAAAGGCATTTTATAACTGTAATTAGGTATTGTATCTTTTATTGAATCTCTTAGTTTATTATTCTAATACACTACACTATCTATAGGTACATAATAAATAATAACTATGACGTAATTTACCTGTACCTAGTATTATATTGGGAGATGACTCTGGCCTCGTAACACAGTCTTACGGCTACCACGAGGTCAGAGGATTCACATGTTATTGTACATTATTTACGTCAAATAAACGAATTTTGTATTTGTATTTATTTATTTGTATTTGTTATTACATTAGTAATT
The DNA here is from genome assembly GCA_964023185.1 of Macaria liturata. Taxonomy (NCBI): domain Eukaryota; kingdom Metazoa; phylum Arthropoda; class Insecta; order Lepidoptera; family Geometridae; genus Macaria; species Macaria liturata. The sequence continues at coordinate 5,666,494 of OZ026828.1, read as the reverse complement.
AATATAACAGTGACATTTTAAATAGTCCGCAATTTTTTTTTGTGTAGAACAGAGGTATAATTAGACGTCTCTTTGTTCAATTACCTATGGACGTAATGAATTAATTACCACTGGGTTATTCAAGGTTGTTCTGTCTAGCCTCTTTGATATTGCTTGTTCTATTATCACTATTGCCATGGTGATGGTCTGCCATTAATTTATGCCCATATTGATCAATTAGTCAGCTTATTGGTATTGCGAATACGGCATTGTGGTTGTATAGAACCTGTCTTATCAATTAGCAGGTAAATTACTATTCAGTTAACATAAAAGATGAAGTATTTCTTTAAAGCAAGTAGGTAAGAGAATTATTTAAAAACAATTTACGCTAACGAACGAAACTATTTCAGGCAATACAATTAGTTTGTGTAAATGCTTTAGAAGCTAAGCTAGATAAGGAATCGATTATATTTGTTAACCATTATTGGTTAACAAATATAATCGATTCCTTACGCTTTTTGGACGTGTGAAACGAACAAAATATACAAACTTACTAAAATTCAACATTCCCCTTTATAATAATCACAGGATTTCATCAAAAGTGGTCTAGCTGTTTTGGTCTGAAAATTAATTAACAAAATGTGACTTACAAACTTTCGCTTAAATTATAATATGGTGTGTGTGGGATGGAAAATTAGATTTATATCAGACATCCCCATTTCTTATAACATTACTTCTCCCCCAGCCACCTGGGTGAACCGCTGCAGCGAAGACCTGGAGTGCCTAGAGCTGGAGGATGAGCAGCCCCTGGCGACCCTCAGCAGCGTCCAGACCGACAAGATGACTCTGTTCTTCACGGAACTGCTGGACCACGACCGAGATGACGTCATCTGCGACCAGGACTTTGACTCTTTTTTTGAGGTACTTATAAAAAATATTCCAGGACTTTCAAACAGCGCCATCTAGTCCAATTCTAAGCAAACTCTTGTGTCATGGATACTAGTTAACGGTTATAATACTTTTTTGAGGTATGTAGGAATTAGCTTTGGTGGCGTAAGATTATGATTTAAATTTTTTATTTTTTTAATTAGACAAAGAAAAAAAGAGCATCTCAATAAGGATTTGTCTAAAGCACAAGATGAGTTTTGAAATTCCAAGTGTCAGGCATAGGCCTGACACTTTGAATTTCAAAACTCATCTTGTCACTGCCGTTTGTTCACCATCGCAAGTAGTACTATAGGTCAATGATCGCAAGACTTACAAGTGGCTTGTAAAACCGGAACTATAAAGATTTAAAACAATACTAATACAATTTTTCTACATTTCTTCAAAATAATTCTGTTTATAAGAGTTTAAGCTTTGAAAACTTGTCTTCGTTATTTTAGAGAGCATTCCGCTGTAAACTTTATCAACTACGAGAGGCAAGCAGTATATTTAACCGCAGCATTTTCAGAACTTACGCCACTAAAATATTTAACCAATTAGGAGCTTCCCAGTTTCCTGAAAGTGAAGCAAAATGACATCATTATTAAAGAGCTAAGAGCTATAATGCCACCATTATGCTATTAAGTCCGTATGAAAAAGAATAATTAAATCCCATGGGGATGACGCTAGTTAAAAAGCATGCAAAGACAGTTTTACGTAAGGTCCATTGTATACGTCGTTAATATCAGTCATGGTTCGTTAGGCAGGTTTGGTCATTGGTGAAATTGTCTTGAATGAAATTGGTTTGAACTGCGACGAAAGTATTCAAGTGTAATGGTTTTCGTCTGTGTCTAATAACATCTTCAAACCGAGCGATGTACTCAAGATAAAATGTAAAAAAAGAAGATAAAATGTAAATATTATATTTGATTGGAATATTCTTGTGCCTAGTCCAGATTGTTATGTTATTGTTAGTTGTATAGTCGAAATTCTCTCGTGCAATTATTATTTTTTTCATTTCTTTTATATAGGAGGTAATTACCTTTTTATTGTTGAAAGTTTACAACTGGAACCTTAAAATGTTTACCTGCTATCAGATACAGTTTTAAGTCACCATACCAAGACTGCGTATTTCGTCTTATTTTGGTGATTCCAGAAGAATATCTTATTGGCTGAGAACATGCTTCTTGAGAAGTTTGACTATTTTATTTTATGGACCATTTACCTTTATTAACAAAAAATCTTTGAGAAAGTTTAAGGCGTGGACAGCAAGCTGGGCGCGTTACTGCGTTGGATGGCAATGCTGGTGTGTTGAAAGAAAAATGCCATCCTTTTACATTTGACATTGACATTGACATAATGTGTTTGTTTTGTATTAAAAAGGTTTTATTCTTGTATTTCCAGAAGCTAGCGCACTTCGCAGACTGGGCGCCCAACTCGTCTGAGTTCCACATCCTTCTAGAAGTCAAGAGAGAGTTCATTGACCACTTCATCAACCCTCTGCCGTCCAAGTAAGTTTATATATTTACTGTTGATGAAAAAGAGGAGTGCTTTTAATTTGGCCGTAAAAAGATGTGTGTGATCTTAACACTAGATGTACTTCCGCAAGATAATTTCCACTATGAAATAAAGCAAACTTATACTACACAAAAAGAAATTAATGACTTGATTTATAAGCTGATTTATCATAATTCCATTAATACTAAAAGTATTTCTAATTAAACAGTTATTTTGCTAACGCAATTAGTGCTTTACCACATCATTTACATTCCCTGACCACATGGTCCAGCCAGATTCCAACTACACACATCTATCCTGGATACTAGCCACATTAGCCACTGAAATAATCACAATTGACCACAAAAATACCCACTTCTATTAAATAGTAGTCGAAATATTAACACTGTTTTTGCTCACGGATTTACCACTCTAATCTTTAATAAATATATAACTCTCTAATCCAAATTTGTAAGAAGTATGTGTGTGTTTGTGTGGGTGTGTGTGTGTGTGTGTGTGTGAGTGTGTGTGAGTCTGTGAGTGTGTGTGTGTGTGTGTGTATTGGTTACTTATTCATACTCAAACGACTGAACCGTCTTAAAAGACATTTTATACACAAATATTTAATAATAACAACAATACATATTTTATCGTGAATTGATATGGAAAAGACCTTTAATCGCCACTAGTAAACAATATTCCCTCAATTACGACGTTAAAATAAAGAAACAACCAACAAAACTATTAACGAGTCTTTTCAACTGTATTCAATTAATCTGAAGAATATGGTAAAACTAAATTAACTCCAGGAAATGAATTCTTAACAGCATTTAACGGCGGCAGTTAACTTCGCAGCAGAGAAGAAACTGTAATTGCATTATAGTTGCAGCTATTTGTAAAGATTAAAACACGCTTTTCTACAGATAGAAATAGTTTTTTTTTACTGTTCTTTGTAGAAGAAGGAAATGGAATATTTTCGTCATATTTTTTTACAACATTTAAAAACAATTTTGCTTTTGGGGTCCTGTCTACTGCTTTAGGATTCCCTGTGTTGCAGTATACAGGGTTCTTCCAGTGTTTTACATTGACTATACATACATACTGCATGACATGATTTATTAAATAAAATAAAAAATTACAGATTAAAATTAGCAGTTTCTAATGTATAAGCCAGCCTAGTGAAGCAATCGATTGATATGCCTTTAACATGTAAACTTATTTCGTTAATAAATATTTGCATTTCATTTCATAAAGAAAATAAAATACTCATTCAAGAGTTTATATACGTAAAATCAATTTATGGGTTAGAGACGGTAAATTGAACTTTAATATTGAGTAAAAATACCTACACTCAAATTGAGTTTCGAGATCTTTCTCTCTCTCTATTTGAAGTGTCTAAGATAAAATAAAAAAAATGATATATTAACTTTTACTATAAATCGACTTCCGAATCTTTGAACCTAAACAATTTTGTATTCAAGACGATACACCGCATCTGTCTACCATCTCGAAGCATACGAAACTTAGAAGTCTATTTGATCCTACTTAGGTCTGAGTTAATAAAGCCCAAACCTTTTCATAAAAATAAACAGCAGCTGGGGTCTTGCGTGTCCAAAATATGACATAAAACAGTCATAGACCGCCTTAAGGAACTATTTTGTAAGCGCACGAAAATTAAAAAAAAATATCCATCCTTATGGGGGTTTGCATACGATCGACGCAGCTGGCACATGCAATAAGAGGCTTATAACCAGCAGTGTGATAGAGAAGGCTGTGGATGATGATGATGAAACTACACTTTGAGGACTTTTGAAAGCCATTTTAACACTATATGTTGAAAATCTACAGTAACACTATTTCAAACGCTAATACCCGACGCACGTTTCAAACTAAACTACTAAAAACTAAAATGATTCATTCAGTATCAATTTTCTAATAGTGCTAATTTTAAATTAATGAGGGAATTATATAGCCAAGGCCTATCTATTACAGTAATATGCCGCTGAAAATAACTCCCAGTCTGTAATGTAATATGCAATATAGTAGGCTCCATATTTTCACCACTGACGTCCTATCGCAAACATGTTTATCAGTAAGGGAAATCACCGCATTTTCATATCTATCGAAGAAGGTTTTTTTGTATGTTTTTTTACGAAATTCACTGATATTATATACCTACACAAAATCTATGTTTGTTTTATTTATTGAAAGCAGTCAGACAATTAAATTAAACCGACTCTTTAATTAAAGTATCTTGTTCTTATCGAATGAGAGTGGCCAACTCTGGCGTCGAGAGTTTATCAAGCTGCCCTAAGGGCCTCTGACATGGCTTAACGACTGCTACTAGACAGCCAAATTATAGTATTTTGATTTGATATTCCAATTATCACAGAATCTAGTATATGAGCGTTACTCACAGTGGATACGACAATACATAATGTCAATTTTATTTACAATAAATACAATTATGTTCTTGTGGGGTAATATGTTTTAATCTTAATATCTTAAAACGAGTATAATATGATACAAAATTTCAACAACAAACGTTTAAACTTCTAACTAAACAATATATATACCTATACATATATACACTAAACTAAAAAAGAGTATGTACATTTAACCTACATTTAAAACATCCACATGTGGTATGGAGCCAAGAACGCTGGCTGCATTCCCACGCTGGATTGCTATAGAAATCCTTTGCGCAAGGAACCAGCCAGCGTTCTTGTCTCTAGTGATGTCATTGTATATGATTGTGTCTGATATGTTTATCTTACTCACATAAATTGCGAAGCTAACCCTCATAATTTGATATGAATATAGATTAAATTCAGAGCGGGATTAACGCTGATAAAACCGAGGGGGGCTAATTAGTATGATAAATAAAAAAGATAAATAAATCTTATCAAGCAAAATACACTGTTGGAATTTGATCCAGGTAAAATATGACTATATAAAGATAACATATCCGTAAAATAAACAAAGTGATTATTGATTAGATTGTTCTAGTAAAATTAAAAATACATATCTTATTAAATTTCTGAGTAATTTGCGATGATTAATAATCAATTGATTTCTGTTGCAATACTGTGCAAACATCTGTTTTAATAATTGGTATTAATGTATGCGTGGCTTTGCGTTATTTGAATAACAATTAATTATTTGTAATTAACGCTAAATGGATAGATATTTTTTTATTAAAACAAATGAAAGCGAAATGTACAAAACAAAAAACTCTTTGTAGCCAATGTTGCATGAAGCAGATTTGTTACAAAAGGTCTTTTATAGACAAAATTAAATTAATTACTTGCTATTCCAGTTATCATTCCCCAAAAAAAACACAAATCATGGTTAAAAGTAAAACCGTAGAAACCTACTACTACTCACTGTTAGCCATAATACTATTCGAATCTCTAAAATACAGGAACAACAAGTAACTGTGTTGCCAACTCTAAACTTGACAGAACTTTCCAACGTTTAAAGTGGCGTGAACTGTTTTTCTCAAGTTAGTTTTTCGATTTATTTTCGTATTGGTTTTCCACTTAAGTAAATAGACGGGTTTCTGACACGCCACACTAATTTTTAACGTACTAAATTCGAAGAGTTTTTCAAAGATTTTTGCAACAAAAATACATAAAGAGAACGAAAAGTTTAACGACAAATTTTGAATACTACGTCGCGTGGTTGCTGGCGCCTACTTAAAGCTTTTCATGAAAGAAATCCACCTTCTTTAGAGAGTACTACAGTCCTTACTGAATGAACTACGTTTCTCTCGAGGCTCTTATAAAATGACAGTTCTTTACGCGCCTACCGCGCCGTACGATCGTTCGCCCTTTTGTATTAAACAACAGTTCCCAACGAAAAGAATACCCAGCTATTGTTACTATTGAAAACATAATTGAAATATTACACCGCTGAGAAATTATGCTGAAAGAAACCGGGAAACAGAAGGAAATACAATTTTGAATGAAAAAATAGCAGCAAAAATGGAAATGCAAATTGCTTGGGTTTCTTTGCTGGACGAATGGCTATATTTTTTCAGTACGGTCGCGGTTGCCATAATATTTTTTCCTATTATCACGTGGGTGCCAGGATTATTTTGTGTTTTTCTGGGCATGGTAAAGAGGATGACCTACTTTTGTTACGATAATCTTGGGATATTTTTATCTTGTGCAATTTGCAAATTATTGTGTCCGTTTTAAATATTAACATAACAAAAGAAACCATGCCTAAACATGGTGACATGAAAATGAAATAAGTATTGGAGAGAATAACAACTGGTTATTTAAGTTATGTTTGGTAAATTACTCGCTTCTACTTCTAACTTTTACTGATTTTGAATAATAGTAACAAAAAAAATTGGGTCCACATCCAGATCCTAGAGGCAAATATCAATACTAGTGGATGCCAGCGGCTTTTCCTGTGTTGTTAAGTTTGAAAAATGGCCTATGTTAGCCTCAAATCTACATCATACATTTCTAACCTTACCACCTTTTAAAATTTACGAAAGATTGTCGCTCTGTTGCGTGAAAGACAAACTATCACAAGTTCACTTGCGCTTTCATATAATAATTTGATAAAAACAAACCTCCTCTTTTTTCTCCGGATGCTACACTTTCGCTTTCATATATTGGTATGCTTATTTAAACAAACCTCTTCTTTCTTCTCCAGATGGGCCGAGCTGCCCTACTACAACAGAGTGTGCGGTCCCGAAGCCAGCGGTATCAACATCCCGGGACGCACCACGCTGGACGGCTGGCTGGCTCGCTGGGCGCTCCATTTGAGCCAGATGAAGAGGTTCTCAGACCTGCCGCTGTATCTGCAGTACCTGTGCAAGATACTGTTCCACGTAGTAGATAGAACTAGTAAGTTCATTTAGATTTCATACTTTTTGAAGGAAACTGGGATTTTGTAGTCTTTTTGGGACAAAACGGAAAAAATGCGAGCATTGTGATTGATGGATAGTGACCACCTAACCAGTAAATTATACTTACAGCAACATGATTGCTTACCATCAGGCGAATTACGGTCAAGAGCAAACCCATTCTACCTATTTCCCAAAGCTATCGCGAATGTTGCGTACCTACCTTTCTTAATCTTTCTATATAGCTATGTACATTAGTACCATCTATAAGCTGGCTGAACCTCGTGAACCATTGTGTTTTCATCATAGAATAATATAATATACTGGGTTTTCATCGTGACATAATAATTGCCAAATAATGCAAAATATACAAAAGTCAAACTGACTGACTGGCACCATGCCAGTATCTATCAACGTACATCCCAAACTACTGGATGGATTCGGCTGAAATTTGCCATGCAGGTAGATGTTACGCAGGCTTCCATTAAGAAAGGATTTTTGGAAACGCCTTTTTTAAATTGGTAAAATAGGGGATGCAGGTTTCACTTCTTAATGCGAGCGAAGCCGCGTGCACCCACTAGTTAATTCATATTTATAATCTACCGTACCAAAAACGAAATCCGCAAACATGGAGCGTCATAATAAAAAACCCTAAGTCATAACATAAATAAGTCAGCAGTACCAACAACACGTTGCAAACGAAGTATCACGTACGTAGGTTGGATCCATGTTTATTACAGGGATCTTTGGTGAAAAATTACTGCGCCCTACTCTCTACACGATGCTGTTTGGACCTTGTCTTAGTAAGAATTTGAAGGTTGTACCTAAACCTACGTGATAAATCACGGGTAGTAAACATAAAAACATTATTTAAATTAATAAAATGTATTTCAAATAAACCAAAAACCGAGTTAGTCACTAAAAAGTTAATAAATAGTTATTTTCAATTTTGCGACTTCAAAATTCAGAGTTGGGAGTAAAGAATCTATCAAATTATCAAAACTTACAATCCTATATAAAGTCTTATTGAAATCCGTAATATATGTTGTCGGTGCTTTATATGGAAAAAATATTGCAATAGGTGTGTGCTATATTAACTTTAGAGACTTTTTCCTACCTATTGTCGCTATTTAGCGTAGCACAGAGTTTCGTAGCGCGTAGCTTTAAGCTACGTACTTGTAGCAAAATGAATTAAATTTTGAAAATTGATTATTTCTAAATTTAATTGGAGCATTTATGTGAGAGTAGTTTAAAATACATAACTAATGTTAAATTTAAATGTTCGTTACGAAACACGACGCTTTTATCATGTATGTTTATGACGTATGTATGTATATATGTAAATATGTTTACAGTAATTTTATACATCTCTAAAAGGGCGTCTCAAAGCTTTCAATCACGGCTTGTATAAACTTTTCCATTCACTGTAAGGAACTGTCTCTACACATACACATATATACCTTACAATAAATATCACGATGCTATATAGGAACATTAATAAGGTCCTACACAAAGGACACTTTACATTCAGTGGCCTGTTAGCTCAGTTGGTAGTCTGCTTTCAGTGCCAGGGGTCGCGGGTTCGATTCCCGCACAACACAAATTATTATTGTTTACTTCTAATATGCAATTATATGTGTTAATTCTGGGTGTTTTCTCATAATATGTATTTATTTACAAAAAAAAAGTATATAAAAAATATATTCGTTATTTAATACCTATGATACAAGCGTTTGCTTAGTATGGGGTTAGATGGCGCTGTGTGAGATGTCCCGGAACATTTGTTTATTCACTTTGACAAGGGTGTTACGGATGTACCACGTGACGTATGAATATGTTCGGGTTTATAAAACTGCCTTCCGATTCCCGAGTGGCTTGATGTGGGGGCTTTTTTTTGTGTTATGGCTTTTGCTAAGTTTTGACTTTGCAATTCAGCCAGTGTCAAGTGGCAAGATAGGCCGTCAAACTGAGAAATTCAAAGTGAAATATCGATATGTACGGTGGTTCTACATTGCACATCACTATGTGGGGGCTTAATTTGATGCCAGAGTGTGGCTTGACAGGAAGATTGACAGCCACTCCGGAAAACAATGAGGTGCTTACAACTCTGCATAGGAATGTATTTTTGGATGAAAGAGTGTTTAATCTGTTGAGGTGAGGAGTTTGGAATGGTTAATGGGTTTTTTTACTGAGTGAAATTATTTTAAGTATTTTTTCTTTTTGTTTAACTTAAGAGAATCGCTCTTGTCGGTGACCCCACAGCCACAATTCTTAAGTTTTTTCCAAATAATATCAGTAAATCCATAAACTTAAAATATATTTATTGATACTGTAGGTACAGTCATAAGTAAGTTATTTACAAAACTAACATACGAGTAAAAATATGCTACATAAATTACAGCGCCTTGTCAGCTTGAATTAAAACATTTTAGACACATTATCTATCTAGTTTGTATCAAATTAAAAGTTCCGCTTACATAATAACAAGACGATAACAACTGCAAATATTTCTAGGAGTCATTACAGACACACCAAATAAAAAGCAAGAAAACTTAACCGTTTTAACGTAAGTACTAATGTATCCACATATCTCGCAAATTGTACCCAAAACGTTGTAAATATAGCAAATGCTCAAATAAATCTCATTCACAAGCCGGCAGAGGGCGATTTAGCGCATGTTTGATGTTAAACACCATAGACATTATGAACTGGATACGCCGAATAATAAGGCTAATTTAATGGACCACATTTTGCCATATGTTGTTTCACTATATTTTATGTTATGTGTGATATATGTATAATAATGCAGGTATATATTATGCTAAATTCCCTATTACCCCTTTTAGTATATATATTCAACACATATTTATACAAATCATTTAGTTTAACCAACCACATGGTTCGAGTATGACCATGCACAACCAATCAGTAATCAAACCTATATTGCGATGGTAGCTACATACTATATGTATATCAATCATATTATTTTATTCATAACAGTGTTTCATTTAATTGTTCGCTCAATTCAATGTAATTGTATCAACATGTGACATCTGTATTAGAAAAATGTATTCTCGTTAATTTATTTGTCATATGTGTGTCGGAGTCTTCTGCCATAATGAGATGTGTATTTGGTCTAATGTTGTGAAAACACGGAGAAACACGTGTGTCGTTCACAATTTCAGTGTTTGTTTTAAATTAATTATCGCATTTCACGGCGTGTTGGTTAATAGATCCAGAGTAATTGAGAAACACTCATTTGCCTTTATACATGTCATGTGTCCATAACAGGGTTAGTAATATTAAATATACATTGGTAAAGGATGTCATTCTATAAAATAAATTTATGCAAATACGTATGTATCTATAAATTTATACGTAAACATGACAAAAAAATTACAACATCTTACTTGATGAAATGTATAATTTGAGAATTAGACAAAATTTTCAATTTACATACTTTTTTTTTTTAGGATTGACAAAATTTTCAATTTACATACTATATTTTTTATTTTTTTATTTTTTTTAGAATTGAATTGTACAATAATTTAATTTAATATTTTTTGTTTTGCAATAATTATTGTATTTTATTGTACTATTATTTTAATTGATTATTTTTTTACTTGTATTTCTGTGACGTGTATCAAATATTTGATATGAATAAATGACTATGACTATGACTATAGACGCATAAATGAGCAGGAAAAATTTCAAATCTCATTTCAAAAAACTGGATATTACATTTTATAGAATTGCTTGCATAATACGAATAAAACACACATATAAAGAACATTGCAGCCATAAAAAAGCTATAATCCAAAGTGTATTCATTCCGACAAAGCTTATAAAATTGGGATATTTGGTGATATTCCAACCGGTTGTAAGATTTGGCGCCTCGTTTTCAGTTTTCAGCCAAAAGCGTTATGTACAATGCAGTTACAGAATTGGATATTGTCCTTTGTAACTTTTTCTCTTTATTTGCCAAGCATTTAATATGTTGCATTACGTGACCACACGTAAGTACGGGTAGGTACGTTTTTGTGTCTAAAAAAGTATTACCTACCCTCAAAAATACGAATAATTGAGATTAATGAAAACGTTCAAAATGCTAACCTTACCTACACCACAGAAAAGATTTTACATAATCATGTATACATAATTAATATCTAATAAGTAACACACATAATGTTGAATGCAAACGATTTCATTTCTAAAAGTTTCAGAGAATGAAATAGGTACAGACCGTTTTTGAATCAATCTTTCACTAGGCGTGCCAACCACACCAATTTCACCCTTGAAGATTTGGCAAACAAATTCCGTATCAAACTAGAGTAAGACTATAATTTTGTATTCCACTTCCTCTGTCATTCTTTGTTTCAAACGCATACAATAGAGAAGTATGTTGGTCTATCGCCAAATCGCCGATATGTGCCGGTCGAATGCTAACGAATTCAAACTTTCGAAACCGACCCGAAAATCCTGTAATCTGTAGGAATAGGAATTTTAAAAAAGGTTTTTTATTCCAACACAAGCCCTAACTTTTGAAACAGGACACAAAGTCGAGGTTTTATTTGTTGAGCCACTCAATGTATTATCAAAAGTTTTCCTTTTGACTACAATTTAGTCTGATGTTGGTGGCTTGACTTTAGCTCACTTTTATCAAAAAAATACGGGAGTTGGATGTGTGTTTGTAACTTTGTTTTTAATATCATATACTTAGCTATATTTATAACATAAGTTTGTACAGTACTACAGTATGTACTGTACACTTTTAAATCATATTTGATGAAATTTAAGACTATGTAATGTATCAAACCACATACAAGAAAACTAGCTTACAAATTCAACGAAGTTTTTACTTTGTATGATAAAATAATGTGAAAATATTAGTGAATCGGTTCTTAAAGGTTATGCATGTTCTATCCTAGACCATAATGATGGCTTACCATCAAGCATACTATGGCCCAATAGCTAAACACTTTAATATAAAGAACTTATCACCTCTTTGTTTCTTCGTTTCCAGATAGCGGTGAGATCACAAAGACAGCTCTAGCGGCGTTCTACAGATCTGTAATAGGATTGTCAGCGAGCCGAGTGGAAGAAATTATTGACACGGCGTATGATAGAATGACTAGTGTAAGTATCTTCATTTAGTTTTCTAATTTATAAACAAGATATATAATTTTTTGTATGAGTAGAACAAAAAACACATATGTTTATAAAAAGAAATCAACTTCAACTAAGCATGTGCTGACTGCTGAGACATAGAATAACATTTTTTAGTGTGCTTTTGCTTCCGTTATATGTATCTACATATATATAAATCGGATAAGTTATCAAATTGAAAGTCAAGTCATGAGAAAATTGAGGTTGAAAACGTGTAAGTAGGAAAATAATAGATACGCTAATCAAAAACTACATTCTATTTTGGTAAGAATCTTACTTACAACATTTTTATTTTAGACGAACTCAAGCAAATTCTGGCAGCTTTCTTGGGTCCAACGACTATTAAAATCGTTAGTCCTACTTGCAGAAGTTAAGTCTCATACAAGCTTACAACAAAAATTTAAGAGATAGGTAGAAAAATCAACAATATCCGAGGACATATGTCTTCCGTGGAAGTAGGGCGCTTAGGTCCACCACGATAAATCTTCCCAAGAGAACTCCCCTAAAGAATTAATTTTGCTTATTCTGCGGGGGAGTCACGACCCTCAGCCATGAGAAATACGACTCAAAGAAAGATAAAACAACATACATTTAACTTGCACCTTCCTGAAGGTTATGATGAAATAAGTATATTGTAGGCACATTATTATATCGATAAAACCTCTCGACTGAGCCGTTTTAATGATCCCCCGGGTTTCCATTCTCTTTATATTTACACGCCGACAAATAACCGAGGGCGAAATAAAAAGCCTCTTCGTAATTAAATTACTGTTAAGAATATTTTTTTCTCATTATCCGTTTAGATGGGAAAATCTTGTAAGAATTCAATGAGGTTTTATAAAAATGTATTCGGTTAGTACCTACTTATTACGGATAGGTGCGTGATTGCTTACTATTTGAAATAGACTAGGAAATTGGACTAGCTATGTCAAAAGATTTTCCCGATAATGTTTATTATGTAGTAGTTAGAAGTATGATAATGTTCTTTTTTTGTCTATAAAGGCACTGCCTTAAATGGTTATTATAGCTATGCCATTGCCTTTCTTAGTGTTTATTTATTAAATTTACTTACATAGCTAAATTACATATCTCTATTAATCTTTTCCAATCAGATATTTGGCCACCACCAGTTACCCTGATGCGAAACTTGCTTGCATATTATACGAACACTGTGGTCCAAGGTAAAGCATACCTATTCTGGAATGGAATTGTCTCTCAAACGACCTTTGAGATGGAATTGATCAATTCAATGAGTATTCAAATATATCTTCGTTTTTTTCCAGAACGGTTACCTAATCCTGGACTACGGCACATACGTCCACTGCTTCACCAACTGGCTGATGGGCAAGAACCCCAACGGTCCCGGCCAATGGGTTCTCGTGCCTCCTAAAGACACCCTCCCGCAACCCCCTTTCCCCGTAGACTATAGCGCACTCAACACCGAGCCAGCCAAACTTGAGCCTTATGCCCCCGATAAAAAGACTAACAGGCATTCTGTTATAGTGTAGAAGAAATGATTGGACCTTGAATGCGATTGTTCGATATCTTTAACAACAGGTAACATGTTTATGAAGCGCCCGTAGTTCGGATAAATGAGATAATCTTTCGCGATTACCAAAATTATCTCTTTATATTGAAGGCTAATCAGTGGTATTTTCTTTTGGGCGCTTTTATGTGTTTATGAATGAAACGAATTGAATGAATGAATTTTAGATTCTGGCTGTTAATCAAACAACAGGCGTTAAGCAATCTTACTATGTTTGAGGCCTCCAGGGGTATTTGAAATCTCTTGAAACCAGAGTTCGCCACTCTCTTACGATTTAATCACGCGAGATGGTAATTATTCAAAAGCTAATGAAAGCCCGAAACGTATACATGTTTAAAAATTTAGCAAAAGAATTGGCGTGAAAACTGTGCCTTCTTCTTTGGGTAAAGAAAATTGTCACCTATGTATTAATCTATAAAGAAAAGTTTGTTCTAATGCGCGATGTTAAACCAATTTTAAAAGATTATCAAAAACACTGAAATGGTTTTTAAAAAACATATGTACGACATCAAGTAACTAGGTAGTACCTACCGTTTATCAACGAACGCAAGGAAAGCCTAAATTAAAGTTTGAAATCGTCAATTTAATTATTTATTTTTTAGGTAACTAAGCTTTAAGGTATTTGCACTTACCCTCAAAGCATTTTACTCTAGACCCGTGTTTATAAATTGCTCTCAATTTGTATAATATTTTTTGGTCGTTTAAAGGAGTTTAGAAAATTAGTAGTCATTTTGAAATCGTGTCTCTAACTGATGGCGAGATTTTGAGTTCAATTTATAAATACGGGCCATAAGTTACCAACATCAACCGACTGGCAGATTTATATAAGTAAAATTAGTTTTAAGTTCTACTTTAGTATTTTAATCGTAAGGTTTTTCTATTATTTCACCCTACCTATCGCTTCTATTGTAAGGCTCCAGAAACGCTTTACCTAATAACTATTTGTAAGATTCAAGCAATTTGACCAAAATCTTATCAATTTACCTTTAGTGATAAAAAAGTATTGTAAATAATAGTCTAATGCACCACGTGGTATGCAAAACTGCCTTAACCTAAGTATGAGTTAAGTTAAACCTAGTTAAACTTACCTACCTAGAGTAAATGAAGTTTTAGGTAAGTTATTTCACATTTCACGGTAAAGCCTTATTTTATAACTTTACGTAGGGTCTACATTGTAAGCTCACTGTAATTCACTGGAATAAATTATTGAATGAAAACTCACACTTGGTTTTTGATTTTGATAAATAACTGCCCCTGGCTTCAGCGTTTTGGATCAATAAATTCTCTAATGTAAAAATATAGAACTGTTGGTGTACTTATGATAACAAACATAATATTTTTAGATATGCAAGTTGCTAAGAACTCGGATTTCATTTGATTCATTATATCTATACATATAATAAAGTTGAAGAGGGTCGAAAGTCTGAACATTCAATAGATATAAAAAAAATGATTGGAGATACTTCGAGTAGATAACTAAACACGTTCCAATAATTTCTAGAAATTGTATCTGTTTATTTAAACGCTCATCACGTAAAAACGGCTGAACGGATCATCATGATTATTGGTTTGTAAGTAGTATGAGGTTTTAGGAGTGTCTTAAGCTACTTTTTATCCTGAAATAATGCGAGCAAAGCCGCGGTCGTCCACTAGTTATTAAATAAAACATAATACAAGAATATCTCCGTATTACAATTCGCAGTAGAGCATTAAATTGAGAGTTATTCCAATCTCTATAATAAACAAGATGATATTTCAGATTCAGAAACCTTTGAAATTGAACATCGGAATATTCAATTGAGACTGGAGACTCTCAAAAACACTTTGGGAATGGTGAGATAGATGGACATCTATTTAATCGAAAATGTATGGGAAATCAGTTGTATTAAATAAAAATGTGATCGAAGTTTTTAGGTGGTACTTTAGTAAAAACATATATGTATATCCTTCTGTTTTCATGTAAATAATTAGAAAATAAAACAATTATCCTGGGACATCGACATAGCGTCAAACGCTTGCAAAATTATCTTTCCACCACAAAACCACAATAACTTTTTAGTTGGTTATCTTATTTGGACAACTCTCATATCTGAAGTACATAGGTCGTCAACTTTCTTCAGTTTTAAGCGAAGGATTCTAATATCTATCTAAAAAGAGGAAGTCTTAATAACAGATTGCAGGAAAGTCTTGCTGCACTTTAGGTACCTTATATCCTACCTACCCTTAGTTATTATAGGTAGGTATAGGTATATAAATAGCCACTCTCTCGATGTTTAATAAGGGCCATTAATTCCGCTTTTGTTTGTTAAGCATCAGACAATACGTCAGTCCCAACAAGCGGTTCTTTCCGCTGGATGAATGATTGATGATCGAGAGGATTTTTTTAAAAACTTCGCAAATATTCGGATTTTGAGCGTGCCGGTGCGATTTTAATACATAAATATTGTAGTAGTGAAGTATTGGTGGGATTGGGGAAGTGAAAATAAATTACATTATACTATTATAATGTAATTTATTGTGTTTATCATTACCTATATTAAATAATTCGGGGTCTTCAAATCTAGAGTACATAGGTTTCTTCTAGGCAAACGTGCTATATCATAGACTATAGCGGTGCTTAACATCGGGCAGGCTATAGTCAAACGTAATCCTATTTAGTGTAAAAAAAAAAATGTAGAGACGGTGTTCTCCATAGAGATACACCTATCACACTAGTAAAAAAACGGTGATTTGAAAAATCTGACACCAGAGTTGGTCACTCTAATACTTACACAAAGGTACTAACATACTTAGTCATAAGTACGGACTTAATTGAACTGTAGGTTTAGTCTTATGCGTCACAGTGTTATTTGTTTGTAATCTTTTAGCCTGCATTGTGTCTGTACCTTTTCAAAATAAATAAATAAATAAAATCTCAAGTTTATTTGTAGGTTTCTATGATTCTCTATAGAAAGACGGACTGCCACGTATTTTTGGTAGGTATGAAGTATTTTTATCACAAAAAAACTCAACTAAAACCACGTTCGTTTACTAGCATTTACACAAATGTGTAAATAGGCTTTACGAAAATATATGAATATGAATACACAATTTAATACTATTTACCAACATAATTCCTAGAAAATGATACCCAACAAATATAGGCTACACTTACCTACTTACTTATGTATAAATCCTAAAGCTTTTGATATATTTTTATTAAAATCTAAGTAAGATTGTATGTACAAATTCCCAGATGAATATTGTCTTATTACCTACGTACAGTACAGTACCAAGAAATAAAATAATTATGAATCCTATTATCCTGCTATTATAATATTAAATCTGTTACTAATAATAAGGCGCTTCGTATCTAATACATATTAATAAATCTGTAGCTAAAAGAATTATGAATATGAATTTATAATTATTTAGCACTTAAGTGGAAGGAAATTTGACTTGTAAATAATCATACTAAAATTTATTAATAATTAATGGTTCTGAATCAAAATAAGTACATCTAATCTAATAAGGCTAATAGATATAATCTAGTCCAAAGACCCTTGGTTAGTTTCTTAGAACTTTTCCTAGGAATAAGTCAAATCAAGTGTCAGAAAACATGTCCGTAACCCAAACAAGCCCCGTGGGGATGTAGGCTGACAAAATAATCCAGAGACTCGTAATATTCACTTCTTTTCTGTGACAGCTTTCAAACTCAGATATTACTTGTTTATTTCCTTTTGGTATTATGTTGGTACTTTAATAGCGGGATATTTGATAAAACAGATAAATAAAATAATAAATATTTCAGGACATATCACACAGCGCCATCTAGCCCCATACTAAGCTTACGCTTGTATCATGGATAACGGATATAATACATATATAATTTTCTTTTGTAAATACACAAGTATTATACCTACATAGATACGACCAGGCCCAACACAATTACCTAATTACAAATTTTAATAATCATAATTACTTGTTACTTGGTAATCGAATCCGAACCCCTAGTTTAGAAGGCAGGAAGACAGATAATTAACATGCAGCCCTTTCGCGCATGCATATTTGTATGTGACCCACCCCTTCTTATTAGGTACGTTTATCTACATACTTGCTAACTCCAGTGGCTTGTACCTATAGTAAAATTGGCGTTTCGTTTTTTTAATGTCAAAACTAGAGTTTGTGAAACACACTGTTGGTAAGTCAGGTCGGAATTTTCTCACTACATTGAGTCGTTTATTGGGTACAAGACCATTGGAGACATAATATTACAAGAGAGGTTGTTTTGACACACCGTGATGGATGGCGGGTTAAATAAAAAGATTGCGATGACGCGGTCCAAAGCCCGGCTTTTTAGAATTTAGCCCATTTATCACTCGGCGACAGACAAATTCCTTTATGACCGAGTAAGTAATGCGAGTGAATTTGAATAGAAGATAATAAGATCACGTTGCATTCGGACCATTTTCCTAGATGTTGTTCGGTTGACATGCTATGTAGGGTAAATGGGGGATTAAGGACAAATGTTTGTTCTCATTTTTCTTATAGAGTTTTCTGCACAATTAAATGTTTTTTTATGTTAAAAGTTGCCTCGACGTGCATTGTAACGCTGATAGACAATTTTTTTTGTATTAGAGATTTTATTGTAAAAACTGAACATTGTATAGTTCATTTCGTCTGTTTTTTCATGCACTTACTTTTTTGTCGAAAAAAATACAACAAAGAAATATCCTCATACTATATGACGATAGTCCGAAATTCCCAACAAATTTCTCCCAAAACTAGCAAACGTTTCACGTTTGACCAGCGAATATCAAACTGCGATTATTCCCGTAAAACAATCACAAATGCATTAGGCAATGCAACGTTTCCACGAAACATGTTTGCAAAATGTGCCATAATTTGAGGCAAATCTGTTTACAATATGCAGTGACCGTTAGCCCCCGCTGAAAGAGGTTTTGTGTTAGAAATTGGTACATAATTAATAGAAGCCGGAAATGCATTTCTGCTAACTGGTCTTAAGTACATATTGCGGCTTGTTTACCACTTATTTAATAGAATGGAATATTGTACCTACAATTCGTGCTACAACTCGTAAAATCACGTATGTACTCCAAACGAGACATGATTTATGCCTACTCTTAAAGAGTTTATTGTATTTCTTCATATATGCTAACAAATGACATCAACCAAATAAAACCTATATCAATCTACTCGTAAATACCTATGTACCTATATATATATAATACCTATGCTCTTGTAAGAATATGTATTTTACGTTAATAATGCAGAAACGAGCAATAAGAATACTTGTGGGAGGTAGATATAGAGAGTCTTGTAGAAACCATTTCAAAGAGTTGAAGATATTGACGTCAGTGTCGCAATATATTATATTAGAGATTGTAAAGTTTGTAAAACGAAATCCACATTTGTTTAAACTTAAGACATAACTCAAATAGAACCAAGATAAACAGAGTATTGTTAGATCCTACTGTGCCTAGGCTGTGTATGACTAAGAAACTATTCACTGTAATGGGAGAAAAACTGTTCAATAAACTCCCCGCACACATTCAATCTATGAATAACGATCAGCAATTTTGCAATAGCGTCAAACAATTATTGTTAGATCAGACACTATACAATTTTAAAGAATACTTTGAAAATGACTACAGTCAACTAGCAATTGATTCTAATCTTGCTTAGAAATTAAGTAATTAACTACTAGGTAAGGAGTGTGATGTCAAATTGTCATTTTAGCCCCTATATCTACAGCTAAAATGACCGTAGATTTATTTAAGTTGACACATTGTATGACTATTATGTTTGACATGATTTTAAGAATAAAAAATTTCATTATTTTATTAATAATACAGATTGTAACTTCTAAAAGTATTATTAAAACTAAATGTTATCTATAAATTCAATTTGACGAGATATTGTAATTTGTGTAGCATATTCTATGATATTAGTACTTATACACCTATGTATGTTACAACTTTACAGTATCAATAAAGATTCTTTATCTTTATGTAATTTTCATATCTCATTTTGAAAACACCTAATTAAACAACAACTAACTTCGGGAAATTCATAGACAAACTTAGTAAAAAGACACTTAGGTACATGAAATTTGGTGTTTTGAGGAGAATTTGATTAAGTCTCTTATAGGTCAGATATTAATCTTACCTATAGATACTTTATCAAATTCTGTGCCTCTATCGTAACAGAGTATGTTGAATAAACTAATCCACGACCTTTTTACCATTTTTATAAATTGAATCATTAACGTTTCGTAGTTTGTCAATTCCCTATAACTATAGCTTGCAAACGCTTCAAAGTAGGTTCCTTATTTCCATAAAATTAAGGTCATTCATCGTCCAGATATTGCATCCCGCGGCCGCGTAATGGCCTCATTAACCTCTGGCCAACGGTTTCTGGTAAAACCTTTGATAAACGGTCTTGCGGTAGGTGCGTCATTAATGACAAATCACTAAATCATCATGCTATTTATTATACAAATGCGAAAGAGTGTATCTTTTTTGTTGGTCTGCTTATTCCGTTTTCACGCCAAAACGGAGCGATAGATCTCATGATATTCGGTATAGTGATAGTATACGGTCTTGGGCGTAACATAGGCTACTTTTTGTCCCGTAACAATGTGAGCGAAGTCACGGGCATCCACTAGTGCCTACTTTAAAAGTTATTTAAAAGTATTATAGATCTAGTTCGTAGGTAACCCATCTACGTGTGTAATGTACACCCGAATAAACTTTTATTTTATGGACTAGTAAAATATTGCAATATCAGCCGTCAACGAAATCGTAACTGCGAAAATTAAATCGCCCGTAAAAACCATTTCCCCGTATAGGTTCTACAAATCGACGCAAACATAGTTACGGAAATCCGACGACATCTCATCAGTTGACACCTCATTAATGTCGAATTATGGCGATTCGCGATTCGGACGATTCCGCAAGCCGCGTAACACATTTTTTTTAATGTCTTTAAGAGTCGTAGTGCAAGCGAGTCTAAATTGTTAATCCCGGCTGTTTGTCATAGGTACAGCGCTAATTGTTAAGGAGGGTTGTAAATACTTTAAAAACTACTAGAATTGGAATATTCTGCATGTTAAACACATGCCAAATGAATCCATGTACGAACAGTAGAACAGTAAACACAAATAAATAAATTATGAATATTGTGTGATAGGAAGGTAGGTTGATTGTAACAAATTATAAACAAATTATGAGGCTACAAGTAGGTACTTCCAAAAGGCGGATCAATATCCGCCGCCGCCGCGCCGCCGATAACAGCTGATTCGTAGATAGTAGTTAGATGTCTCTAGTCTATTTCGCCTACGCAGCAAACGATGAAATCCATTTACAATATGCATTCTCGACCTTTTTTGTAGCGTTTATTTCCTGAAAGCATCAATAAAAAGTGGCGCTCGTTTATCACGAGAGATTGCGGAAAACTAGCTTAATGATTTCGTGAAGTTACTAGACTTTATTAAAAGGACTGTTAAAGGATGATACTAATGAAGTTCTATAATCAGGAGTTACTGTTAAAGGATGAAGCTAGGTTGACTGAAAGAAATCAGATTATGCCTTATTGTAGATAATTAATAAATATAAATAGAAGGAAGTATGTAACTGTTCCAAAAATATGTAGAACAAAGATAAACAAATAGACTTAGGCTAGGCTTTATCAAATGTGGATTATCGTATATTTACCTAAAATTGAGATTGAGAAACATATAGAATATATTTTTTGACGTAATAATTTTACACCATTTCATAATGTGAACCTCTGACCTTGTGGTAGTCGTAAGACTGCATATAAAATTATAAATTACATGTTGATTTATTTGTTTCATCAACAAATTATAAAATAATCAGTTTGGTTGAATAGCACCTTATTTTTGTGGTATAACTTAGCATTGTAGGGTAAGAAAAAATTATGACTATTTAAAGAAAACCATTCATTTGTGCAACTATATTTCTTATATTTATATATTATCTGTTATATTTCTACTTATGTACTAGAATCAGCCTCTCTCTTTACACTTTCACTTGGACTGATACCTTTTAAAACTTCCTTCATTTTTCTTACCATTTCTGTATCAGTTATAAAAATTGTATTACTCTCTGTGGTACCCATAGTCAATCTCTTTTCTATTTTAGGAAGTTCCTTCTCAATTTTACAAGAACTGTGTACTATTTTGCAGCCTATATCTATGAAAGTTCTTGCATTTATTATATTAACTCCTGATCCGGGCATAATGTCTATTTGTCTTCCGTAAGTGGCTAGTAAAGACCTTATTAGATGTACTGCATCTATGTCATCTGCTCTTGGTTTTTGTCCACTAGTTAATAGTCTGTCGAAGCCTAGTTTAATTATTGTTTCTATGGCAATCTTTGGGTTTGAACATAAGTCGAATGCTCGGTGAAATGTGACTGTTTTAGGGCTCGCTTTTGATATGATTTTCAGGCATTTTGGTTCGTCGACTTGTTGTGTTGATGTTAGGGCTCCGAAGACAAATCTGTCAGCTCCCATTTCTTTGTATACTTCTATGTCTGATAACATAGTTGTTATTTCTTGTTCTGTGTAGAGGAAGTCGTCGCCGCCTCGACATCGCAGCATTACGTTCACTTTCGTCCGTCGTTTCGCTGGCTGTGTGCTTACCTGGAAATATATAGGGGGATATTTTAGAAGTTTTTTTTTTCAAGTTTGAGACTTTGTTCACTCAGCAGTGTAAGCTTGAAAAGATGGTTCTAGTGATTTGGATAAAATTAAGATCATAAAAATATTTTTAGGCAGTAAGCTAACTACATGTACTCCTTACATCACAAAACCAGCGTTATTTCATATGGGAAACACCCAAAACTTGACAAACAATGTATTTCTTTGTTGGGTGACCTTCTGGCCTCTACTAAGATATGAATAAATGTGTTGTTGTCAATTTACTTATAAGTTGTTTTAAATTTTAAGGCGGAGTCATAGAACTGAAAAGATTTTTTTCTATAGACTAAGTTTTTTTGAAAATGAAATGATCTTCATATTTCATATAATGTTGATAGGTAATTCACTCAATTTTAAGAAATAATAATATAGTTCTGGCTTTTGTGTACTTTTACAACAATGACCAAAATCAAAAGATTTGTATAATTTAGCAACAACAACAGCTCTTGAGGACAACATTTATCTGTTCACTTATATGTAAATATATTCAGTATAATATACCATTCGTAAGACTTCCTTCACAAGCCCTGGTGAAGGAGTGAGTCCTCCATCATTCAAAGCACTGCAAAGTTCCAGCTCATCTGCTCCTCCTCTAATAGCATTGACAGCTGACTCCAAGCTGTCCACGCACACTTCTAGCATATTCTGGAAGAAGAAACAAATACATTTTTAAGAATGAACATTGAACAGTCTTTGGAAGTGTCTATGGAAAGTTTGAACTGCTAAATCAAACAAAATGCTTATTTTGTGGATAGTTTGAGGAATAGGCTTTAAACTAATATAAGTCAACTCGATGATAATGGAATAGAAATAGAGATAGTGAAAGTTTTTTGGTAAAAGACTAGGTAGGTACCTACCATTTGTACCTACCTAGGTATATATAAATGAAGTTTGGTAATGATCTTTAGTTGTGCATACTAATGTTAGTATGTTCACTAATATACTTACGAAATATACTTATTTACCAAAAACTTGTGCTTAATATTTGAGATCTGAAGTGATGAATTCAAGATATGGTAATTAATGAAAGGCCATAGGAGTGAAACTACAATTTATAAAGGTTAGATATCTACATCATCTTCTATTCTATAACAAACATAAGGAGCTTAGCTCTGGAATACTTACGATAAGAAAATGCAACCTAGATTTCGGTGGCAAAACACAATAAACGAGATAAATAACACGAAAAATAGACCTTGGAAAAGGAAAACATACAATGTAAACAATAGAAATGCCTAAAGTTTAGAACAGAACACTGATTCGAATAATTTCTTCGATTAAACAATTTTTCGAATGGCAATACATTTTTGAATATATCGCTTTCGTTCAAAATTTGTAGCATTTAGAACGAATTTCAGACCAAATGAATTACAAAAACAACTTTGTACTTTTGTAAATTTACGAAGTTTATTCCCACAAATTATCTTCAAATAAATGCAAAGACTGTTCTCTAGGTGGGCAGATATTTACAACTTTATCTTCAACGCGCATTTTCAAAATATTTTATGTCCAAAAAGCATAGCATGCACAGCTGTGACTTTTATTTGGTTTTTAAACGAAACTATATTTTGCTGACTGATTTGTAAGTGCAGACACATTCACGCAGGTTTGTTCCTTTTGAGTTTTGACATTTCGAGGTAAAAGGACACGCGAACGTCGGCTAAAGTTGGCCACGTTCGATAACTTTTATCAGGTACAAATCTATCTAAAGTGCATAAATAACTTGTTTAGAGGCTAAACTTTTCGTTACAGATCATTCCTCACTCAACTTTTCTTTGAACCTAGATAACATAAATATTGAGGTTAGAATCTGTGCCACATATTGTACGAAAGTTTTCAGCATTTTCTTGTTATATTGAAAGAATATTGAGTTGATTGTGCGTGTTATTTATCCGCAGTTATGTCTCGAAATAAGCAGCATGAGGAGACTGACAAGCTTACGCGTATTGCTATTGTGAACGCTGATCGTTGCAAGCCTAAAAGATGTAGGCAAGAGTGCAAGAAGAGTTGCCCAGTGGTGCGAATGGGCAAGCTCTGCATAGAAGTGACGCCTAACGACAAGATCGCCACCATCTCGGAAGAACTGTGCATTGGGTGCGGTATTTGTGTCAAGGTAAGCCAAGTTTATTGATAAATTATTTATTTATGATCCTTATCTGGTAACTCCTTTCACACAAACTGTGGTTGGGCTAAGGCCTGGAATACTAGATTTAAATTAACAATATTGAATAGCTGTTTAGAATGCAGGATGTATCTATATTATTTATGCCCATGTTATGTCACAAATTCTATTGCAACACAACTCTTTCACAGACTTGTATGTTAATTAAGTAGCTTGCTTTGGAAAACTCTTGTAAGATGTATGCATTATATTCAATATTGAATAACCCAAATGTTGAATTCTCAAAATGCTCAATTCACAATCAATTGTGCTTTCCCAAACCTAAATAAACATCTGTTAGGCAGCTATCACTATATGTTAAGCAATTTTATTATTTTCTAATTTGTTATCTTTACTGTGCAAGATACTGAAGTCATCAGTGTATTTTTATTACAATTTAACAATTACCAAAACCTTCCTTCTTTTCCAGAAATATTCAAATTCAAATTATTTATTTGCAAAGTAAAAGGTCACAATATGGTGGAATTTCATAACTAAATATACTTGATATCTTCTCTTCCAGAAATGTCCATTTGAGGCGATCACAATTATCAACATCCCGTCTAACCTGGAGAAGCACACCACTCACCGCTACTCCAAGAACTCATTCAAGCTGCATCGTCTCCCCATTCCTCGGCCTGGTGAAGTGCTCGGATTGGTCGGACAGGTATGATATATGAACTGTTACTTTCCTTCTTTCAAGTAGCTAATATTATCATACTTACAATATCTTACTCAAAAAAAACTATTAACGGGTTTGCCCTTGACCATAGTTTGCCTGATAGTAAGCAAAGGCTCTGTCCTAATATGGAGTGTGCTTACCCAATAAGAACCAATTCACTCTCGCTTTGATGATCACTGGATTATAGTGAAGAATATTATTTAACTTCCTTTAAAGTTAAAACCACTTGGATTGATTTGACATCCATACAATGATAGTTACACTGGATAAAGTGTTACATCCACCTTCTATAACTAAAATAAAGTACTATCAATTATTTTTTTAGTTGCAGAATTAGTTAAATCTGTACTACTGTATATGTTTTTATGTCATTTTATTGTTGTAGTCGGACCATATACATGTAGGACATGTAGGACCATTAATTAGAATTTTGGTTTTGACTGAAGGATATGTTATTTCTATGTTACAATTCTTTGAATTGTATCCTGTTTTGTGTAGCATAGTAATGTTTTTCTTATTAGTCACTTTCCCAGTGTTATTATTAAAGTAGACAGCTACTTTAATAATAAATAAATAAACAACTGTTAGCTGTTATTTATATTAGAATGTATCAGCCAAAGGAAGCAGCACAGATGTACCACAATCAACTCCAACTGCAAGAAATTTCGACCCAAATCTGATACGAGTTGACCGCAGTGACATCTCAGCAACCCTCTCAAGCATAGCCATGGATTAGTTGCTGATCTTCAGGGGGAGGTGTTAAACATCCACGCTGCTCACGTTTCGCCAACGTAGCTCCGGTTCCCGTCAACATGACCTGCATCGCGGAAACGCCGACGAAGCACTTTGTGGTACTAAGTGGCCGACATAGTTTAACTCGACACTCTTTGTTCTCACATGGAATGGGATAGTCATTAGACATAATTTATTGTAATTTTTACTTCTAAATAATAAGTTAAATTTTAAGATTTTATACCTTGTATTTTTTGGAGTCCTAGGCTGAAGCCTTCGTAATTTGCTGAATAACAATTTAGAAGAGTACATTTTTGCTTTATTATTAAAAATAGATAAACAATAGGAAATACTAACTAATTTTCTGATCAAATTGTTTAAACGAAAACCTGTAAACAACTCTGTAAACTTATATTTTTGTGAATATGTTATAATGATTTACTGTTGTAGTTTTCTTGCACTAACCAACAGATTGTGTGAATCCTCTGAATGCCAGTTATTATTAGCATTTACATTGTGTGGAAATGCAACATATTATATACCTTTTCCATTGTTGTTTTTATATTGTACTCTTCCTTCCAGAACGGTATTGGCAAGTCCACTGCGCTGAAGATCCTCGCCGGCAAACAGAAGCCCAACCTCGGACGCTTTTCTGTAAGAAGTAATATTTACACCCATTATATTCAGAGTGCTTTGAGTGTGAACTTTGCTGCACTGTTTTACCTTTTATAACATCTGTAAAATACTTACCTATTTTTATAAAAGTATATCTCTTGCCTGTTTGGCTCAAATGTCATCAGATTGCAAATTATGTTGCAATCATAATGAGGATGCAAATTAATGAAGAATTTTTAAATGTTTTATATTAAATAAAAGTTAGTTCACTAGACATCTAAAAATGTTGTGTTGCCACTGTTTGAACTACAGTATAAAATTTAGTGTACAGGAATACAATATAGAACAAATTTTGCTTCATAATATATCTATTGATCTTCAATGAACAAACTTGTATTGCAAGACAATTTATTTGACATGTATCATGTTTTATGCAAAAGAAACCCAATAAAAATTGGAAAAGTTACAACAGCAAAAAGTAATATTTCAGCCATACTAACTTCTAATATGGTTGAGGTCTGCACAAGATCAAGAGTCCTATGCCTAGCAGTGGGATGATGATGATGAAGTTCTAATAGTATCTGACTGGCCTGTTAGCTTAGTGGCTCTGCCTTCTAATCTAGAGGTCGCGGGTTCGATTCCCGCATGACACAAGTATTTATGTACTTTAAAAATTTATAATTACCAGTGTTGAGTCTGGTCGTTTGTATTGTATTTACAAAAGAAAAGTATATAAGTATTATATCCGTTATCTAGTACCCACGACAAGCGTTTGCTTAGTGTGGGGCTAGATGGCGATGTGTGCTATGTCCCGGTTTTTTTTTTATCTACAATACATAACAAGTATTTGTTTATCAGGACCCTCCGGACTGGCAAGAGATCCTCTCCCACTTCCGCGGCTCGGAGCTGCAGAACTACTTCACTAAGATCCTGGAGGACGACCTGAAGGCGCTCATCAAGCCGCAGTACGTGGACCAGATCCCCAAGGCTGTGAAGGGGACGGTCGGACAACTGCTGGACAAGAAGGACGAGATGAAGAATCAGACTGAAATCTGCAGGATGCTGGGTATGTGTTATTTTAAATGAAACTCTGGAGAAATATGTAGTGTTTTTCCGCTGCGAACATATTTTTCCAGAGTTTCATTTACAATGGATTTCCGCATAGAAACGCCCGATTCAATATCTTATGTGTTATTTTGTCAAGTGCTAAACCCGCATTATGGTTGTTTGTTTAACTTAAACTTTAATTGGAAAATTATTCTTGCTCATTTTCCAATAAAAATTTTTGTTGGGTATGTGTTGCATTTGTAAAATAATAATTGAGACAGACAATCTGTACTTTGGATTAATTTAATAGACAATGAACAATGTAGACACAACTACACAAGACTACATGAAAAAAAAATGTAACTATGATGTTGCTTTTTTTGTCACTTCTGCTGCTTCTTAGTGGCCAACTCTGGTGTCGCGAGTTTATCAAGTCGTACTAGACAAACAGCCACGACCGACGGAAGCGCCCATAATGAAATGCCACTGTTAGGTCACCCATCCAAGGACTGACCGCGTCGACCTTTGCATAACATAAGTTATGTTAAGTTATCCAAGTTCCCAAGACTCGCACTAAGCGTTTTGCTTCCACTTATATTGTGCGAACTGCTAAATTGTGGAACTTCCTGTTCTGTTCCCCGCGGAATATAACCTTGCGATCTTCAAAGCGAGAGTGAATCGGTTCTTACTGGGTAAGCAGGCTCCATCCTAGACCGTAATGATTGCTTACCATCAGAAAAACAATAAATTTATTTAAAAAAATAAAAACATTAATTTGATGAAAACTATTTGCAGATCTGTCCCACATCCGCGGGCGCGAGATCGCGGCGCTGTCCGGCGGGGAGCTGCAGCGGTTTGCTTGTGCTATGGTGTGCATCCAGGACGGAGACATCTTCATGTTCGACGAGCCCTCCTCCTACCTCGACGTCAAGCAGCGGCTGAACGCAGCCCGGACCATCCGCTCTCTCATACATCCTGACAAGTTAGTATTGTATTCTTACACTAGTGGAAGCTGTACAGTCGCATAGACTCCGCTGGCTCGGCCACGTGGAAAGGATGAGAGAGGATCGTGTTCTGAAGAAAGCGTACTTGGGACGACCAACCGGTCGACGGCCATTCGGACGTCCCAAGTACCGCTGGAAGAACCAGATAGAGGAGGATCTGCAACAACTCCATGCTACCGAGTGGCAGGAGATGGCGCAGAACCGAGAGGAGTGGCGTCTCTTTGTGCAACGTTATAATCTACGATCTAGCGCGCTTGCCTAGAAGAAACCGGTTTACTCTCGACTTGAAGACCGACAAATTATAATTCAGGGGGAGTCTTTGGAACCTCAAATGTATTACGGTGCCTCCTTGCCGAACCTCTACTCGTGCGATTTATTTATTTTATTTACAGTTGTATTATTCTAATAAACATTTTGATTCTGATGTTTGATTTCATTATTTACTACATTTACCAAAGGGGTATGGTAATTTTATATAATTACCGGTAAATGTGATTAATTCGAAAGTTTTTACCACTTTTACCAAGAGCACTGGTATCACGCATTGTCCACATTTACCGTAACATATATACTTAGTGTATATTAATTTTTCGTGGAAGGACCTGGGTGCCCATTATAATGTATCTGCCCAAGAGAACTCCTCTAAAGAATTAATTCTGCAGGGGAGTCACTACCCTCAGTCGTGAGGAAATACGACTTAAGAGAGAGAGAGAGAGATCTAATAAACTAACACACACTTAAAGTTTAAGATGATGCTTTTTAATTTGATAAATACAGATACAGCTAAACCTAGTAGTCGGTCACAATCAACATTTGGTTATTGGTAACTTCTTCCTTCAATTGCTTCCGTCATATTTAGAAAATTTAGTGGTAGCAAGCACTTACGGCTAGCACTTATGTCAAAATTTATGTCTAAAATTAACTCGAAATGTTTCGGAAAACTGAGGTTTTAACTACATTTAATCATGCCTTACGGGGAACTATAATACAGTGGTCATATTTATTTTATTATTTTTATTCCCAGGTTCATCATAGTGGTGGAGCACGACTTGTCAGTGCTGGACTATCTGTCTGACTTCATCTGCTGCCTCTACGGAGTGCCCGGCGCTTATGGTGTTGTGACCATGCCCTTCTCTGTTAGGGAAGGTGAGATTTGAAATAATATTGATTGTGAAACCTAGTAAATAAGAATTTTTGCGTGAGATTTGCATTATACACATACTAGTGGACCCTCGCAGCTTCACTCGCATTATTTTAGGGTAAAAATCCTATGTTACTCCTAAGATTTCATAGTACCTACATACCAAAAATCATGATGATCCGTTCAGCCGTTTTTGCGTTATAAGCGTTTAAATAAACAGACAAAACTGAAACGTGATCTATTACGGATTTAAAATATACCATTTTTTTTTTCTAATAACTTTTATGTTCAGATTTTTGTATATTGGCATATCTCGCAAAATAGATTTATAGTAGCTTCACAACTTTTTGTAAATAAATACAAAAGAAGCTTAGAGCCCAAAAACCGATAAGATAAATTGCGCTCTCGGCTGCTAAAGCGCCTCATTATACATATATACCACTTGCTTAATTAGAAATATAAATGTATTAAAAATAAATACATAAATATTAAATAGTTGAGAATAATTTTAATTAGAAAAAACTTACAGACAGACTATAATAAAACAAGGTATAGTTAACATTACCAATCAGTCAACAACAAAAAACAATATGGACAATCTATATAAATTGGTGTTGGCACATTGTCCATATTGTTTTTAACAGAAATTGCTCTGTTACACACTTATAAAAATAAAATATAATATTCCGTATTAATTATAGTATAATATTCCGGAACATTGCACGCAGCGCCATCTAGCCCCACACTAAGCAAACGCTTGTGTCGTGGGTACTAGATAACGGATATAACTTATATACTTTTTTACTTGTTTCAGGTATTAATATTTTCCTGGATGGGTTTGTGCCCACCGAAAATATGAGATTCAGGACTGAATCCTTGGTATTCAAGGTTGCTGAATCGGCGACTGAAGAAGAGGTAAACTCATTTAATTATTAGCCAATTATAATTATTCAGCCAGCCTATTTAATAATTTAGAAAGATTGCCCACTCATAGTTTTGGACTTCTAAACGCATTTTGTCACTGATCTTCTGTATAATATATCTTTCTAAGGTATGCAGTCTCCAAATGGATAAAACCACTTGGCTAACAATTATTCTGTAAAAAAAAAATGCAATGTCACAAGGGTTTTTGTTTGATTAGTGTAAAATACATCACAAGCATCCAACATCATGGTTATTTCAACACCACATGCTGAGTTGGGGCCTGATTGTGACACGAAACATGTATCAATGTATTTCTATCTTTATATTTTATTGTGTTCTGTTTTTTGTGTTTCGTGTCTCAATAAATAAATGAGTAATACCAATTTTATTAGTAATTTTCGACCATGTTAATGTAACAAGAAAGCTAGTGCAGATGTGGACAAATTTATTTTCATTCCTTCAACAGATAAAAAGAATGAACCACTACGAATACCCTGAGATGACCAAAAAGATGGGCGACTTCGGCCTGCGCGTGAAGCCCGGAGAGTTCTCAGATTCTGAGATCCTAGTGTTGCTTGGGGAGAACGGTACCGGCAAAACTACATTTATTAGAATGTTGGCCGGTAACTTGGAACCTGATGATGGTAAGTGTACTTTTTAGTTACAATTTTATCTGCAAAGGTAACTGATCTAGAAACTTCAGAGAAGATTTTTTAACAGTCTGGCCAGAATAAGCAATCGGGAGTCACCAAACTAAGCCATTATACAATTTTGAAGTTAATTTAGCAAATAACTGCAATAAAGATGTTGGATTATTTCATTGCAGTTGCTCAAATACAAATGCGTAGAAATCTTTGTCTGTATAAACTACGGAATACATCATGGTATCTCTTTATTATTTCTCGGAATCATTCAAAATTTATTAATTCAACCAAAAAGTTAGTTGACGTCAATCATATTCGATATCGGTGGTGTGAAATAGTATCGATTTTATTTATTCGAATATCTATTAAATCGAGTTGCAGTGCATACATCCCCAATCTTTTTGTAGACTGGCAACATCGTTTTTTCAAATGTCAAACAAGTGAAAGTTGTCAAATGGCTGCGATTTCGTCTTCTCGCAAAAAAGCGTTTATCGCAAAAGTATTTCGCATTATTCCAATTTATTATTGTTTTCTTCGTGTAGACTGAATGCTTTGTGATAATAAACACATGTTATTTTATATTAGAATGATGTAGACGTATACTGATTATTGAGGTTATAGATGTTGTATTGTAGGTGCTTATTTTAGTGAAATATACGCGTAAAAAGCCGATGGAATGGCTCGGAGTGAACTGTTCGATCTCTTTTTCCATCCAGTATTCCAAAAATGTTTAAAGCACGCAGAGGCTTCTATTACACCAGAAGGTAAAAAATATTATAATCTCTGTGTATGTGTATAAATTTACAATGTGCATAAGTGCAACATCTGTTCATGAATGGAGTGCAGTCCAGTTTTCTTATTGATTGCTGTGCAAAAATATGTAAACAATATGGTATAACAATATCTGTGATGTGAAATTAGAGATGGTAACTGTAACCAGCAAATTATGATTCATTATGTTATTTAGGTCTTACATCAAGCTTAGTGTGGTCAAGTTTCTCATGATTAGTGTACTTATCCAAAGAAAATGGTCAAAATACTAGAAAAAGGATTTATTGGTTAATTGATTCTTGTTATTACAATGCTACAATCCGAAGGCATGTGTCTTTCGTGGAAGGACCTGGGTGCTTACCACGATGTATCTGCACAAGAGAACTCCCCTAACAAGTTAATTCTGCAGGGGAGTCATGACCTTTAGTCATGAGGAAATATGACTCTAGAGATTACAATGCTAGGCAATACTTTTCATTGTTGTTACTGGTTGTCACCTGAGTTAAGACTAGTTATTCACAACTAAACGAGTTTTGTACTAAATAGCTGTGTTTGTATTCCAGGTTCAGGTCATCTGCCTCAGCTTCACATTAGTTATAAGCCACAGAAGATATCACCCAAGTCTCAGGGACAAGTGCGCAATCTCTTGCACGACAAAATTAGAGATGCCTATATTCACCCACAGGTAACAAGTGGTTTATACAGTAGAACCTCTATAAGTCGAACATCAAGGGAGACGCCAAAAAATTCGAGTTATAGAGTTTTCAACTTATGGAGGATTTCGACTTAGGCGGATTTTGATTCGACATAAAGAGTTTGAGGTTTATTCTTATAAATTTTGAGTTAGAGAGGTAAAATAAATAAATTTCAACTTGCAGAGGTATTATAAATCAACATTATTTCAAATCATTTTAAAATAAAAAATATGGCATTATAAGAATTCAGTATTTTTTTTTTGCTTTAGATAATTTGGTTGTTCTCTATCTATAGCATTGTCTAATCTATAAAGAGCAGAAAATTCTTCTTCTTCAGAGTTACTGGTTTGCTCTATAAAACATTTAAGTAAGCACTCCTCCAAGCCCGGATATTCTGCAATTCGTCGTCTTTTGCAGGACAAACTTTGACCGTTTTGTATTTTTCTCATGATGTCTGATTCATTTTTTATTATTGTTGAAAGAGTACTCATTGGCAGGCCAAATTGTTCAGCAACATCTTTCTTTTTTTGACACCTCTTCACAGCTTCGAGCACTTCTAATTTTTCAGCAAGACTCAAAGTTTTTAGTTTACGTTTCACAGCACTCATGTTAACTGTTGTACTAATTGATGTGTATTGCAGTAGAACCAAACTACTTCTGACAGTATTTAAGTCGAAAACAAATGACTTGCTTAGCTAAATTTCAAAGGAAATCAAAATTGAACACCTGACACCAAGCAAGCAAACACGTGTTTACGTGAGTCATAAATTTATTATCGTATACTCCTAAAATGTTTTCTAAGAAACAATAGTGTACTCACATTGTCGGCAAGTTCTTCAAGTCGGTAACTTATTTATGTTCGAACAATAGAGGTAATAAATTCCAAATGATCAAGTTGTAAAGGTTGTAAAATAAAACGTTGCTATGTTCGAGATACAGAGGTCAAATTTAATTTTACGAGTTATAGAGTGAAAATATGTACCAAAATGGCTTGGAGGGACTCGGTGATTATTTCGACTAACAGAGGGTCAAGATTTCAAGTAATGGAGGTTTTGGTGTTTGAAGGGAAGGGAACAAAACATTTTTTCGAGATTTGGAGGTTTTTGACTTATCGAGGTTCGACTTAACGAGGTTCTACTGTAGTATTTATTCTGCTGATTTTCCTCACTTTAACTGTTTTAGAATGTTGACATAGTTTCTTTATTTGATAATACTAGTTTAGAAGTAAATAAGCGTGTGTGGCCCAGCGGTTCCAGTGTCTGCTTTTCATCCAGACATACCCTGGTTGAAATCTGGCCCTATACTAATGACTTGTATTTTCAAGTTATGTGTGGATTTGTACTAGCTTAACGGTGAAGGAAAACATTGTGAGGAAACCAACATGTTTGAGGACCACAATATCCAAGGACATGTGTCTTCCGTGGAAGGACCTGGGTGTCCACCACGATGTATCTGCCCAAGAGAACTCCCCTAACGAATTAGTTCTGCAGGGAGTCACGATCGTCAGTCATGAGTAAATACAAATCAAAGATAGTTTAGAAGTATGAATAGTAGTTTATTAGAAAAGCACTAGACTGTTTAGCACATAGTACCTAAATTATGATCTATTTGTTCCTCTTTCATGCCACATCAGAGTATCATTGCAATATTTAGTATGATGATAGTATATGCAGCTATGTAAATGTTAAATTTAATCATAGATCAACATGGAGTAGGTACAATCCATAATATTCCACTTTACCTGTTTATTTAGGCATGTTTGTTATAATTTTTGATAAATGTAATTATTGTTATTTTTAATGGACAATAAATAGGCTCAATGAAAATAAATGAATATGAATTTGTACCTCAATTTTCACAACACAAACATAACAAGAATGATATTTGTATTCCCCAGTTCATCACAGACGTGATGAAGCCCATGAAGATTGAGGAGATCATGGACCAGGAGGTGCAGAACCTGTCTGGTGGTGAGTTGCAGCGAGTGGCGCTGGTGCTGTGTCTCGGGAAGCCGGCCGATGTCTACCTTATTGACGAGCCCTCCGCCTACCTGGACTCTGAGCAACGTCTAGTCGCAGCTAAAGTTATTAAAAGGTGAGATATAATCAAAACATGTACATCTGTATTAAATTTAGGCTATAGTTTGTAAAAAAAACAACTTTTGTGAACTTACCATGAAATATTTCAATAGCCTACTTTCTGACACTACAGTCTGAGAGGCTATTAGGTACATCTAGGTTTTTTCATGATTTGCATGATGATGGCTTTTAGTATGAAGTGGTTTTAGTATCTTATGAAACCAGTCTGTTGAGATATTTCAGAAGTCCTTAAGCCAGTCTGCAGATCTGATTGACCCTTCCATCATTTTAAAGATAAATTGATAAAAAAATATTTATTGTAAGGTTACAACATAGACATATAGATATTGAAGTATATCATAGAATAATATACAAATTACAATATTTGGTTAAATTAAATATTTGTTTTGTTTTTTTTTTTAAGTAAGTAATCATTTATGTAACAACCATATTAATTAAGAAAGTAATTAGATAACTTTAAAATATAAATTAATAAGTATTATTACGTTCACAAGAAGATAACAATAAATTAATAATTACATTCAACTTGTCACAAAAAATATCACACGCAAGATAGATCATAGCGAAGAATGCGTTGAGGCCACTCTTAACTCGACAGATCGGGCTGAAGTTTCGGGCTATCGTAAAAATGTGTATCACGTCATTGTAATGTAACCATTCCAGATTTATCCTGCACGCCAAGCGGACAGGTTTCGTAGTGGAGCACGACTTCATAATGGCCACGTACCTGGCCGACCGCGTGATAGTGTTCGAAGGCACCCCCTCGTCCGACGCCACCGCGCACGCGCCGCAGTCGCTGCTCAACGGAATGAACAAGTTCTTGGAATTGCTCGGAATCACGTTCCGGAGGGACCCCAACAACTTCCGCCCGAGGATAAACAAACATTCTTCTGTAAAGGTGGGTTTTGTGAATAGAGTTTTTTTAAATTGTTACAATTAAGCGCCCCACGGTGTTACCAGTGAGATTATGGAACTATTTACCTGGAGCCTTGTTTCCAAAAAATTATGTAAAAGGATCTTTAAATCCAGAGTAAATAGGATTCTTATAGGCAAGCGTGCTTTATCACGCTATGTATGTCTTGTCTCAGATGTATGTTAGACTACAGTGCTTAACATCAGGCATGCTGTAGTCAGACGTAAGCCATATTCAGTGTTAAAAAAACAGCGTTACTCCAGGATAAAAAGTAGCCAATGTGTTATTTGAAGGTCTATTCTACTTCCTGGCAAATTTTATTCAAAAAAATATGAAGCAAATAAAGCAAAGTATCTTTAATAAACTAAAAGTATTGCTTTAAAAATATTTTTTAATACTGTTTTAATCTTGTTAATCAGTATGTGTTAATGATACTAATTTGGCTTCTCATTAAAGCCCTGTTGTATATGAGCGCAACTAAACTGTGTTTTCTTTTCTGTTACAGGATATAGAACAAAAACGTGCTGGCCAATACTTCTTCCTGGAAGACTAGACAAGGAAATTTAACAATTAAATTGTATTTATATATTGTATCTGTCACAACGGCGGTCGAATACCCCACTCGCCTGTGTTTTTCCAATTTAATGTAATAAATCATGTTTTACACAAACATTACTCGTTATTTTAGCGTTACTCTGTTATTGTTGCACTGCCGTTGTATGACATGACAGCTGTTTTATCTCAGGGGATAAGAGTTCACCAATCTGAGCAGCCCAAAATGACATCATGGATCTAATGTGATTATTTTGAACCCCTTTGATTTTTAGACTGTTATTTCACCAGCAGATTAGATAGACTGAAGATAATTCAAACATATATGTATGTATGTAAATATATATTAAAACAGTCCTTTCGTATGATGGTAGTTAAGTACCTAAATATCACATGTATTCAGTTCTCATGTATCATACATACATAATATTACTGCTTTTGTAAAAATAGAGACGCAATTATACAGCTTCTTACAAGAGATTTTTCTTTTAATACTTTTCTGTAGACTTCAGGAATACCTATTTTACAATTAAAATTCTCTGAGCAGTTCATATAAAATTGATATATAAATGACTCACAAATTATGTACCTATTCAAATCTACTAGCATTGTTTATCTACGGGTATGGTCTAGTTCAATTTTAACGTTTAAAATATCTAAAGAAAATGCATATAAGGAGAAAGTTATTAAATAATACATATTCTTAGGAAAAAGTATTTTATTACAATTTTAATCACATATCCATGGAGAGTTGGTGAGGCATAATATCCAGCAATCAGATGAAACTTATTTTAGATAAATTAAACTTTTATTACATTGTTGAATGAACTGGTACAATCAGTTTTTTTTTTAATTATTAAATCAGTTGTTTTTATGCATAGTTAATGTACTTAAACATAAACAAAAGAAACTCGACAGTATCAATATCTATAGCCAAAGTTTTGGTTATAAAAGAAACATATGCAAACTTAACACTAAGTAGGTAAGAATTTATGAAATAAACAACTTTTTACTTAACAAGTTCTTGCTCATAATCATGACCACCGCACTGCTCGCACTGTATAAAAAATTAAATTTGTTTCTTACAAACCACAGAATACATATTTAGAATACAATCTACACTTAAATCTATATAATATTATTTTCTATTTATCTTTCTTCTTCTTCAGTGGTTGAATTATGCTTTTTTTTTAGTAGGATAGCTATTTCCAATTCAAGCTTTTTTATTTTTAGTGCTGCAATTTTCTTGTTTAACCTATGTTCAATTTCCAAGATTTCCAGCTGTCTTGTTTTGAAATCTATGTTACTTTGGTAAATTTTTTGATGCATATCTTCATTCCTGCAAAACATATATTATTATAGTATCTGTAGAAAATGTTCTTAGGCTATTTAATCAGAAGGTAGAGTTTACAATAACTCTTTTAGTGATAAAACATAAAATATAACAATAAAAAAGAATAGAATGTAAAAAATTGCACAATAAGTATTTGAGTAAATTACCAAATGTCAGAGCTATTTCCCTCGTTCCTTGTATCTTCACCATTTGATAAATTATTTATGTTTGGCTTGATGTCTTCTATTTGTCTGACAGATATATCTACACAAAAATATAATAAATTGAGCAACGGGATAATTTTATTTATTACATCAGATAAAAATACATGTTATAAAATAATTGTTTACCTTTGATGAATATATTTTCAAATTCCGAACTAGGCTCATGCACCTGATCCGGAGATTTTGAAACCAGATTTTGCCATGTCATCTAAACAAAATACAAACAATCATTATTGTGTTTTAAAATACATATACATATATGTAATTGTATATACAGCACAGAGTCGTAAAAATGTGTAGATATGTACAATAACAAGTTTCCAATATGTCACCATGGGTATCGGTAAATCAGTTTATTTTCAAAAGGACCTCTATGATGCTACTCTTTGTGGCACTTTGGTAGTTTCTGTTTGAGGGATCATTTAAACAGGCTACTGAAACCTTGTTTGGAAAATATAAAAAAGGCAAGCTGTGGAAAGATATAAAGCATAAATAGGAGTGTGATTAAATTTTTCTTATTTACCTACCTTTTTTTTATGAGGAGATAAATTAGCTTTGGCTGCCATCTTCATCCTCTTCCACGCCAGCTTCAGTTCTGGCCATGATCTGTTATTGCCAGTGATTTCATTTAATCTGGATAAACATCACCATAGTAAGTACTTATAGTTAATTAAATCATTCCTAATAAAAATGGCTCTGTATCCAAAGAGTAAATCCGTTGTTGAGCCAAAGGAGGAATTCAGATACCCTGATTTTTTATTTTATTTTTGTGTGTATATTAGTAAGTACCTACCTACCTACTTATAGTATATATTAATCGTGTAAGTTACGTACTTATTAGTTTCTAGAATAAATATTGCATTAATTCCATATCTACACACTTAAATACCTATAGGATAACCTCTTGATATGTGCCACTACAATCTTCTTTATAAATAAAAATGAATTGTTGTTCGTTAGTCTGATTAAAACTCGAGAACGGCTGAACGGATTTATCTTATCTTAGTATTGAAATGTTCGTGGAGATCTAAGGAAGGTTTAAAAGGGAAAAAAAAATATAAGTATACAAAAGTTTAGGTCGCAGTACGAAGTCTGCCGGGACGGGACAGCTAGTAAGAAATAAAAAGAAATGGAATGTACATTTACAATGAAAACTTACATGTTTGTAATATTCTTCCACTCTTTTATCTTCATTACATTAATTGATGCTTTGTTTGATTTGTTCTCCAATATCCCTCTGGAATTTAAACTCAATCGCCGCAATAGTTTCTGTAAGTAGTATTCAAGTTAATGAATAATTAAAAAATAGACTAAAGTATTGCAAATTTAGTAAGACTTTCGACGTTATACTTTTTCCTCTGGACTCCAGTTTGCAGACCTTTTTTTCTTTGGTGGTGTCATTTGATATTTCCGATATTGCACTTCTTATAGGTATTGCAATATCTGGATCCTGAATAAAATAATTATTGTGATGCTTTGACGAATTAAGAATTCGTTGTCGTTCTTATTTCGCGCAGACTTGCACCATCAGAAATTGATCAACGAGGAGAACACATTACCTAGTTATTTGCTTTTCAAAAACCGTCTTTATGTCACAGTCAGTGTAATGTTATTACAGTGCAAAGAATATAACCGCTGTTCTTCTTCTGCTGCTCTTCTTCTGTGGCACCATCAAGGATTTTTTATTTCATCCCTCTCTTTCATGGGCACCATTCATGGGTATTTGTCTAGTATCCAAGTATTTTTAATGGTCGATATAACAAATTTATCACCACTCCAAAGCATGGCATAATAATACAATCAAATGGTCCTCTAGCCTAGATCTAGCTTCAATCCAAAAAATTACGGACCAGTTATTTTCACGCAGTCGCGAATGAACATGTTCATAACAACGTTCATTTTGTTCATTCTAAACAGACAACAAATATACGGTTTAGTTCATTCTATCAAGAAATCAATGAAAATATTTGTCATCTGTACTACTATTTCCGTAGATGTCGAAAAACTCGAATACTTGTCTTTAATTTGATTGAACGCTAATATTTTCTGTATTCTGGCAATATCCCTTTTCTTTGAAAAAAATATAAAATTTTCTGTGTGTGAGTAGAAATTCTGTTAATGTGTTTAGGTTTTTATCAATGTAGTAAACTGCGTGAAGCCATGGAATAAGCCATGTTTTGGCTATTCTCACGCAGTACCAATCTGGCGAGAGCTATCGTACCTGCAGTGCAAGTGCGGAAGTTTTATCCTATCGACGTCGATTAGTTTAATTCGATAACTTTATCTATATTTTGCAAGTGCCGAAGTATGTTTAATTGATCGATAAGCCTCGGTAAGCTTTAGTACAGATAATCAAAAAAGACTGGAATCGTTCACTCTGCTAAGTTAAAATTTCAAAATTATTTGATAAGTCAATGTCAAAAACACGAAATTGCTTATATCAATGTCAAATGTTTTTCGCACGTCACTGGTAAAATTGCGACAATACCGCAGAAGCCATTAAAAAAGAAAAACGCTCAAACAAATTCTTCTCATTTTCACATCTCACCGCATCTCACACACCTTCTCTTAAAATCTATCATATTATCATATTTCCCAATTTATCAGACACTAGAGTATGTTTATTATCTAAGTAAACCAAACATTTGTAGTTATCGAGGCCTATCGTCGTCAATTTGAAACCTGATAAAATTTACCGATTTAAACAACTTCAAATGTCAGTGTATCGATTTCGTTCGGTCTTTGATGATAACTTTATCATAGTTACCGAACCATAGACAAGGTGTCGATAAGGGACGACAGCGTCGATTATATTCGACAAAATCGAGTATTATCGAATTTAACGACACGATAAAACTTCCGCACTTGCACCGCTGCTTACTTATTTAAAAACAGGTGTCTAGATCTACTGGGTGCTTGTTTGCTTGTAGGAGTGTTTAAAATTTTCTTAATTTTTGTGTACGGATAGGATATCGTGTACATACACGATTTCGTTTTGGATTTATTTTGGTTTGGTTACGCCATCTTTATTCTCAACTCGAACGCGTAGGTTAGGTATCATTTTCTAACTAGTCTGCGTTACAAAATCAATTTGGAACCTGATGCAGCGATATAATGAATGAAAATACCAATTTATCCATGGTAATGCTTATCACCAGGGAGCTTATCACGCGTTGTTAGGTTTCGTGTGGTTCAGTACATAACTGCTGTAGGTATTGAGTTGTACCTATATCATCTCATCAGAAATTACTTTCCTGTTAAAATAAAGAAATAGATTACCTCTTCAAATAACCTCAAAGAAGGCAAGGATGGTGGCTAAACGATAAAAGTATATACCTATAGCACTTGTAAGTACCTACTTACTTAGGTACAATTATTATATGCTATGTTCAAGCAGAATCTACTAGAATCTGCTAATAATGATGACCACTTCTAACCCTTTCTTTTAGTCAGTTCTTGCCATTCTGTATGTAGCCAACAAAACAATGTCATCAAGAATGAGATCATTTACAATGTTTTATTTTCTTTTGCTAAAATTTAGGTTTGTTCTACATAAATAACTTTGAGTCTAATAGATAGCTTCTACCTTCATGTAGGTACATAGTTAGTCCACCAAAGCAGAGCAGAAAAACTAGGAAAAATAAACCAACTAGCATTGATGACAGGCAGAATTTTATTTGATAAACTCCTTAGGTAGGTACCTATCTTGTTTACTTCAAATGAAACATTACTTATTTAGTAGGTACAGAATAATGTCACTCTAAGGAAACTTGAAAATCCATGGAAGCCTGCTTCTAGTGTAACTGTGTCTCACTATCTATACCTACTGATGTTCCTGCATGACTTTGAACATTCGCCAGCTCACCTCAACTTTCAAGAGAGTTTTTTTCTGAGAATTTTGAGAACAATAGTGGACTGATTATCTAATTTATTAATTTTTATTCAAGTATGTATATACTTATTATTTATCTAATAAAGTGTTCTCATAAACTAATATCTTAATCTTGATTGTTTTTTTTTAACCTAATTATAATTTTCTAATAATCTTTTAAAGTACCTAAATAAGTAACTATTTATATACCTACAGTTGTGGACTGTGCCCAGGGGTAGGTTTAAAACACAGAATGAATCTCCATAACTAGACTTTTTTTCATAATCTGTAACTTTACAATTAAATAGGTAGGTAGGTAGATAACCAACAATTAGATTGCAATTAAATTGATATGGTAAATAAATGGAATGGATGATGTGATCTTGGCTTCTTCGAGAACTTTCCCTTTGCCTGGTCACATCACCTGGAAATAAATGCATAGTTAGATGCTGTATCAATTTTGGTTGAATTTGGTAAACCAAGGGATGTCTTTTATGTTATTTTTTTATCGCAACATTTGAAGGTAACTATAGTACCTCCTTACCTAAGCTTATATAATAGACATTTCCAAAGATGTTATTCAAATAACTGTAAATTAGACATAGGTACCTACTTAATTGTATGCCCAAGTAGGACTTTTTAACATTAAAGGTTAGACTTTAGTATTAACTCCTAATGTAGGTACCTACCAACTTATATTTTTTATTTGCTATAAATACTGAATGCTAAGTATGGACAAGCTAGGTAAGTACATATTGTACTTAGGTACCTATCTATTAAGCCTAGTAATAGGTAATTAACTCTGAGCTTAAGCTATTAACTTATCATAGGGCTTTGTGATTTCTTAGTAGGTAGGTAGTGCCTACCTATACCTATGAGGTCAAATCTCTGATTAAAAGTTCACGTAATACCTTCTTTCTCGTTAAAAAGAAACAAGAAATAAATAAATACCTAAGTAAATAAATATTCCGGGACATTGCACACAGCGCCATCTAGCCCAACACTAAGCAAACGCTTGTGTCGTGGGTACTAGATAACGGATATATTACTTATATACTTTTCTTTTGTAAATACATACTTATTATACATACAAACAACCAGACTCAACACAAGTAATTATATATATTTTTTTAAAGTACATAAATACTTGTGTCATGCGGGAATCGAACCCGCGACCTCTAGATTAGAAGGCAGAGCCACTACCAACTAAGCTAACAGGCCAGTCCAGAAATTGGAGATATCAAAGATTAAATTGGACAATCTTTCAAAAAAAAAAACCAGGACAAGAAAAATAAGCTGATAAAATGTTAGCTCTATCTTCAGTAAAATATCAGTTTACTGTCTGCAAAGATACGTTTATTACAGTTGATATTGAATTTACTATCCGAGAATGTGCAAAGAAAGAGTCACATCTTGGTGGCCAAGGATTTCAGCATTGCAACTGTACTGGGGAATGCGTTTCTAATAGATGCAAATGTAAAAAGTCAAGCCTCTTGTGTAACTCAAAATGTCATAAAAGCCTTACTTGTAAGAATAAATAATAATAATTTTATTGTATTTTCATTGTTATTTCATCTCTGTGTTTTATTAGTTTTGTCTTATGGCTATTGAATAAGGAATTTATTTTTTAACATACAATTTAAATCCAATAATCAATGTTAATTTTTATAAACAATGTTAATCAACGTGAATATATATTTAGAAAATTAATAAAATATAATACATACTTATTACAATAACTACCTATTTAAAATGAGACTAAATTGTTAGGTACCTACTACATATTTATGCTTCATATTTATATTTAAATAAAAAAATATAATTTTCACCTTTAACTTACTCTTTTATTACATTATCCAAGTATTCCAAGATATTTTATAAAATAGCTAGGTAGTTAATGTGATTAATTTTGTCTCAATTATCACTTTGTCTAAATTGATATGATATTATGTATAATAGCTGGATAGTATATATAATATGTATCTGGATTTATTACTTTCGCTGTAACATACATAAATACTAAGGGGCTGACCGCCTAACGAATAGGTAAGTCTAGGAAATCCCTTTTGTTTGTGACCACGTGACAGTACTGACAGTTATATGGTAGGTACTGCTTAGGGGGATAACTAGACCTTGAATTCACCATTACTATTCGTTAGGCGGTCCCGTTAGTAATTACTGGACCGGCGCGCCGATTCAGGAATGACAACGGAGAGACTTAGAGGTACATACCATTTATAGTATGTGTACAATTTTGACAATATTACATAAAAACACAAACAAATAGAATTGATAAAGTGTTGGTTATCGAAATGGCAATTATCTAGAAAATATTTTCACGAGCTTTGTGCCTTCCTCCTTTACCCGGGCTTAGGACCGGCATCATTAATGCTAAGATTCACGAAAAGTTTTTTTAAATTAATATTAGGTCCTTACATATGAAATTGGCGTTTTTCGTACTGGCCACTTTAATCGCGAATTTCTCCTGTTTGGTAAGGAATTCCAAATTCAAATTTGTACAGCTATTTACTAATGTATTTGT
The DNA here is from genome assembly GCA_964023185.1 of Macaria liturata. Lineage (NCBI taxonomy): Eukaryota > Metazoa > Arthropoda > Insecta > Lepidoptera > Geometridae > Macaria > Macaria liturata. The sequence continues at coordinate 5,621,844 of OZ026828.1, read as the reverse complement.
GCTTCGATAAACATCATTCATTTGTTTTTTTTCTTCTGTTTTTTCTGTTTGCGTCACTCTTTTTACAAAATGGAAAACTTAAGATATCGTATTATTTACGAGTACGAGTTCCGCCGTGGCACTAGTGCTGCGGAAACGACTCGAAGGGTGAATGATGTGTATGGCGGTCGTGTTGCAAAAGAAAACACAGTTCGTTTTTGGTTCCAACGTTTTCGTTCTGGAAATTTCGTCCTGCAGAACAATCCCCGTGGACGGCCTGAGACCAAAGTTGAAAATGAATAATTGAAGGCTATTGTGGAAGCGGATTCATCGCAAACCACGTCCGAGTTAGCTGCAGGCTGCGATGTTAGTGATAAAACTGTTTTAAATCACTTGAAGCAAATTGGGGGCGGTATTTGCAAATTGACTAATTTTTTATGGCATAATGCTACTGTGGCGTAGATATCTATAGGAGACTACCCAAATCAGTGGTCATGTTATTATTGTATAACAATTCTTGAAACACATGAAATGTTAAGCTTTCATTTAAAACTTTTCATGGCTTTTAATTTTGATGAAATGACAAAAAATGAGATTTATTAGATGTTACACCAGAAAAATATTTATTTATTAATAGTGTAAGAGTACCCTTACTTTACCCGCCACTCATCTCAGATATAGAAACATAACATAAAATTACTGGACTGTCCAACAAAATCTTGGCCAATACCTGTAATCTTGAACTGAAAAAATAAATAGTTTGATCTCCTATAGTCTCATCCAATGTACCTATATCGCAACTCATTCACCGAATACTACTACTACCAGATATCTATTCTCTGATTTTTGCCCGAAAAATGCTCTGCGGCATTATTTCATTACATCGTTACAAGAAAATATTAATTATTTTAGCAAAATCGTTATAAGAAAATAAAGGACTACGTGACCTTGTACGTGGTGTGCGAAGCCCGTGGTTGATCCCGCCCCGTTGCTCGTCGGTGTGTCGTGGTGTCTCTGCCCTCTCACGACGTAGCGGCAGGCTCCTCTCATGACGTAGCAGCTTGCTCCTCTCACGACGTAGCAGCAGGCACCCTCTCTACTTCGACTGCACAAAGGTGTCTCCAACCAGCTTTCCTTTTCTTCGATCACGTTCTGGAACTCGCAGACAATTTCAAATATTAGAAATGTTAATAAATAAACTATGAACTATTTTATGTTTTACTAGTTTTTGCCCGTGGCTTAGCAGCAAAATTACACACATAAACCTTCTTAGATCACTATCCATTACGAAAACCTGCATCAAACCGTTGTGTAGTTTTAAAGATCTAAGCATATGTAAATTTTTGACGACCTCACTGAGGTCCATGTAGTACCAATTAATAAAAATTATTGTCAATAGATCGACTTCATTGAATCTGCAGAAATATTTGAATTATAAAGTTGTTTAGGAAGGAAGGCACATCTTGATCGGGTTCAAAACTGTGTTTATGTTAAACAAGTTTATAAAATGAAATAAAAAAAGTACTGATTATATGTATGTGTTTTATTAATCTACATACTAGCTGCGCACCGCGGTGTTACCCACATTAATACAGAGTCAAAGTTAACCTATGTGTCAGGGCCTAACCTAATTCCATACCAAATTACTTCCAAGTCGGTTAAGGCATTTGAACGTGAAAAATAAACGAACATAAACACATTCAAGCTTTTATAAGATTAATGGTTTTATGTTATTATTACTTAATTAATATGCCTCTATTAATTAAGTATATATTACTTAATTAATATGCCTCTTTAATTTTACGTGAGAACTCTCGGAATAAAACAAAAAAATAATAAGTACCTATTTGTTTAAGTGTCGAGTTCTGTAACAGTGCTTTTACTGTTACTGTTTTATGATTATCTTTGAATCGATTATAATTATTATTTTCTGTTTGGTAGAGCCAATCAATCCAAAAGATCTTTTGCCGTAACACGTGGCTCAAAAAAGCGAGCAACGCCTGATTAAAAAATACTAAAAAGCGAGGAATAATTATAAAAAAAAAAAGCGAATGAAGTATTTTTTATAAATAAATTATAAATGTTTTAGAATCTACATAAATAAAATTATCAACACTTTGTTTGTGGACTTCCTGTTAATAGTTTTAAAGAATCATAGCGTTGCAAGTCAATAAATTGAGCGTCTGATTTGAGCATGCGCCATCAAACCTCCACTTGTAGCTTACATTATATCAAGTTTTAAAGAAACTTTCTAACACACTCGTTAGTTTACTATTCTATTTATTGCCATAATAGTTCTGTTTCACGTTCGTATTATATTAAATCAGATTGGATTTGAATTTACCTACAAGATTATTTCCGGTCTTGTACCGTAACCGGAAATCTTCTCCTAAATTCAAATCAAATTCAATTATGGTTTTTGGTGTTTAATATGATACCTACAAACATTAAAGATAAGAGAAACAAATTTAATTAAGCTTTTATATATTATTAACATATTTGTTATGTTTTAAATAACTTTAAAAGGTTATCTGACTAAATTCTGTAGTGGCGCAAAGTGAGCGGCAAGTGGGCGGAGCGTATTCTGGCTCAGTGATTGGTCCGCCCCCACATTTTCTGCGACTGGATGTTGGTGGAAGGAATGCGATGGCTTCCTGCTTCACGGCGCGCGATACTCAGCTCAGTCGTTCGAGAGTCGCCTACGCGAATACATTTCGGCAGGTGTCTCTGCCCAATTTTCCTTCGACAGTTAGTTTTCGCGGCATCGATGCCGCTACTACATCCTGTGAGTATTTATTATTTTTTTTAAATTTGGAATGTCTAAATGTCGAGAATACCAATATTGCTTGGTAAGATATATAAATTCTTGAATTTTAACGGTTTTCACAACTTTTAAGATTAGTTAAAAGTTTATTGCAAATTTGATAACGTTTTTTTAATATTCATAGGATAATAGTCGCGGGGGCGGAGGCCCCAGCGACGTGCCTCAGCGGCCCTACCGGTCCATCGCAGAGATACTGGACTCCATGCGCCCGGAGTCTGTTGGAGCGCCTGTTGTCGCCAGAAATGTGAGTACCTACAATTTTACACGATTTTAGTTTTATTCAATTTGGTCGTTAGTTCGTTTCGATTTCAAGCCATTTTATTTCCTAATAATTTATTACGTAGTTTCCGCGAGCGTTAAGTGAGTTATTAAACATTTTACTTCGTAGCTTGGCTGTTTTTTCACGTGAAATAACTAAGCGTTCGTTACATTGTAAGTACGTAGTTCGCCGATTGACCCGCAGCTCCCACGTTGGGCGCCAACACGCCGAATATCTATATTTGCATCCCTTCCCAACAAAAGGAAGATATGAGAAGAACTGATAAAGTCTACGCTATCCCCTCATGTAGGACGGCTTTTGCTCAACGTTTCTCAAGTTTCTTAGGCCCATTCATGTACAATGAAATAAGTCAAACAGTTACTTTAAAGCCACTAGTGCATACCAATTTAAAAAAAACTAAAAAAAAAGTATCAAAACTCGGTCATATCACGATATTGAATCCATAATAGAATCTATAAAGCAGACTATTATTTAACTGATCTAGATCGATTAAGAAAAATATCTAGCTTACCAGCTTTAAGCCTACTTAGGTACTTAGGTAAGTACCTAGGTACTACCGAAAAAAACAAGTAACAAAGCGCCGGAAGCACAGAATACATTGCCGGAAGTAGGAAAAAGCGATGATTTTACGAAGAACACCGTAAAAGTTTGAAGACATTTAAAGTTTACAATATACCTTCTTAGGTACCTATTTAGGTACATTTTTTACGCCGTACAGTCCGGCAACCTACCTAGGTACCTACCTACCTACCTAGCGATACGTGTATCTGGCTAAGTACCTAAACCTATCTAGCTATTATTATATTAGGTACTACTTAAATCATAAACAGCTAATAATATCAGGTATTCAGTCATGTGAAGGCGAAATAACGTTTCCACGAATAGGTAGGACACCTAGGTACATTCTATCTCGTAATACTACATTTATATGTTAACATCTGTTATCAACAATATGACTAAACCAATAGAGAACAATGAAAACAATGATTTAGAATTGCACGCACTGATTTCGCAGCGCTGTTTTTTGGTTCCTCCATTTGTTCCCGATTTGCTCCCGCTCCCGCACACCACCCGGCGCCGACCGCCGACCGAGCCGAGTGGAGTGCCGAGCCGACGGCGCTTCAGTCGCGTGGCGTCGCTCGCACGGGTTGTACGTCCCCTCTGTGACGCCGTTTAGAAAATCCGCGTTTCGTAAATCGTTCGGTGATTGACCAATTTAAATTCGGATTTCGGTGATCGGTTCAGTGTTTTTGAAAGCATTCGAAAAATAGTGTGGTGATTGGAAATTGAAATATTTAGTGTTGTGCTGTGTTTTGTGGAGATCTTCGATGCATTTGTGTGGTGGAATTATCATCGCTAAAACAGGTTGGTGTTCTTTTTGCATTTATGTAGGGATAATTTGACGAGTAAATTATATAGTGTAGGGAGAAATATCTAAATTTCTTGGGTAGGCTTGTTACGGAAATTGTAAATAAGCGTTTAAGTGCGATAGAGACTAGGTACCTACAGGAATTAATGAAATAATACGATTTAAATATCATTTATTATCAATGTGGTACCTAACCATCTCATCCGAAGGTACCTTATTCGAGATTAGATTTGTAAGTCATGAATTTCGTACCTAGGCAGGTACCTACGAATTTGACTCAAAAATATCACGCATTTTATAAGAACATTTGAAAAATCGTTTAAATCTTATATAGTTTTTAAATTTAATCGATCTTATAAGAACATATGAATTAATCGTATTCAGTCTCATTCGAATTAGTGGTCAATTTCTATAGAGAGTCACTCGGAAAACGGAGAAATACCTACCTACCAAGCCAATACCTACCTACTTACCTACTGTAAAATTTATAAAATAATCCATAAGTTCACATGTTTTCTAGCTTTGTATCTACTCACAAAAATGTTCCTATTGGAAATCATGAATATACCTACTAAAAATTATACCTACCCAAACCACTAAAACCAACAATTATAAAATACTAAAATGTCGCTAAAAATCGCGATTTAGCGTAGAAACTAGAGTAGAGATTCTACAATTATAAGATTTGCTTTGCAAATAGGCTAGGTATAGTAAAATACTACCTACTAATAGTAAAACGGTATTGAATCCATAATAGAATCTATAAAGCAGATATAAATCATTAAAATTCGAATATTCATTGCGCAATAAATAAATTAAGTACTAAACACTAGAGGAAAGTCACCAAATATGGAATACCATTTTGTTTTTTAGATATAAAAAAAAAAACTTCTTATAAATTAAATCAGTTTAATGTTTTTACTAATCAGTCATACATTTATATGTAGTAATTAACAGATTTAATCAAATATATTAGTTATCAAATCAAAATCTAACACAAAAAACAAAATCACAAATGAGTAACCAAATATGGAATAGGTACCCATTTATTTATTTATTTATTTATTTATATATGCTATACACAATACAAAATTACATTTTAGAACTTATTCTAAAAGAAATGAATTGTGTGACCCTGTTGCTTGTTTAGTTTAGGGCATTGCACTTTTCTTACAATATCAACTTAAACACTATTTTACTTATACTAATTTAGTTACTTACATGGCTAAATACTTAATAATATCCTTTAAAAATTGTAAACATTATGTACATAGTTTTATGATAAATATAAATATGTATGAGATCTGTTATCTATGACATTATATTGCGATATTCTTACATACATTAACACATACAGATTCCTTAAGATTTTCTCTATTTATTTTATCAGCTATATAGTTTGGTAGCCCTGTAGCAATCAGGTCAATCAGAGTGGTATTGTCCATAGATACATTTAATTCTAGTAAAAGTTTTTGTTTTTTTAACGCATATTCAATCAAAGTGCCTTGTCGGTATTTATATAGAATTGCATATCTCACCGGTGACCAGCCTCTATCAGCATAAGTTTCACAAAAGCTATTTTTCCACGTTGACCACTCAGAATTAACTGAATGTTTTATAAGCATAGCACTGTACCAATCAAGGGAACCATCTTCCAAAAACAGCCGAAGAATCTCAATTTTTTTTGTATTTTTTTCTACTCCAACCCGTGCACACTCAGCTTCAAATGTTGACATCCACTGAGACACATTAGTAACTTTCTTACTACAAAATTTTTCAATAACAAACTTTTCTGAAATATTTTTCACATTTTGAGGGTTATCTATTTTCACTTCAGCAAAATTTTCTAAAATTCTTGTTAATGCAGCTTCTGAAATTCCTGCAGTAGATGTATCTCTATGTGGAGACTGGATCTCTTCTAGTAAATAGCCCTTAAATTGCATGTTTCCATCTTCATCCATATATGCACTGCTTAATTCAGGTGTTAGTGAAATCCACACTTGTCTTTTTTCGTGTCTTCTTTGAAGTGTATTTTTTACTTTTTGGTAAATCTCTGTCTTCAAAATAGCGTCATGCTGCTTGGCATATTGATGCTTCTCTGGAATTATATAGGTTTTTCCGTTGGTATTTGTGATGGAAGTAATACACATGACATTGGTCTTTGTATCTTCACTGGCTTTTATCAAAAATTCAAACTTTAACTTATCCATTGTAGATTATAACCACAAGAATGTTGTTTTATAATTGTGTTCCTTCTTATATAGGGTTGTGGTGAAATAATAATTGAAGTTGTTGTACTGAAATAATAGAGTATTTATTAATAAATATTAACCTATATCAAACACAATTATGACCACTTAAACTACACTTATCAAAATGAACCCACCTGAAATAATAGAGAAACAACATTCAAAGTAACTACTTCACAAGTAAAAGTACTAATTTTATCAATATCTTTAAAATAAATCTCAATTCACAATCAAACTATGTATGCGTTGTTCTCCATAATAAAATCTAACCTCCAAACTGTCAGCTTCAACAGTGAGCGCGGCAAATTCAAAATATGTATAGGCGGTACATTTAAATAAGCATAGACAGAGTATGTACATATATCATACTTTGTTTACATATGTATATAATTTTGTTGCATACTTACAATATATTTATTCTCTATGAGATCAGTTACTTACATTATTAGGATCTTTAAATCATCTTGTAGGAATTCATCTATTGAGTAATAACTTTTTTTTATTAGGAGATTTTTTAATTTGGCTTTGAATGTTCTTTCTGAGGGTTCATTTCGGATATCATGTGGGAGTTTATTGTGTATCGTAATGGTCATATATTCTGGGCCTTTTCTGAATAATTCTAACCTGGGTACGGGTAGCAGTAATTTGTTTGGTCTTCGGGGATTGCTATCGTAAGTAAAAAGATTTCTGTGTTTTCGGGTGAATAGCGCGGCTTCTAAAATGTAAATGGATGGAAGTGTGAGTATTTTCAGGCGGATGAAGTGAGGTCTGCAAGTTTCTCTGGGTCTGATGTTAACTATTATTCTTATAAGTTTTTTTTTGTATGATGAGTAGTGATTCTGCATCTGTGCTGTTTCCCCATAGTAGTATACAATATTTTAACCATGAATAGGCGTAGGCGTAGTAAGCGGTTATTGCAGTTTCTGTGTTAGTGTTGATTTTTAAATTTGCCAGGGCGTAAACAAATTGGGATAGTTTAGATTTGATTTTTTTAACATGTTCCTTCCAGTTTAAATTTGAATCGACTGTCAGGCCTAGGAGGCTATGGTTATTGACTTCTTCAAGGCTGAGACTTTTTCGGATAACAGTTAAATCTAGAGGTTGTTTCTGATATGGGTGAAATTGGATGATTTTTGTTTTCTTATTGTTTATTTCCAGATTATGTTCGTATAACCACGATTTTAAACTATTAAAAGTTTGAGTAATTTCTATTTGCTGTGTGATTTCGTTACTTTTGCTTTTGAATATAAGGGATACATCATCCGCAAATAGGATACTTGGAGAGTTTAGCTGCTGGGGGAGATCATTAATATAAATTAAGAATAGAATGCAACCTAGGACACTACCTTGCGGTATTGTAGCCAGTTTAGTGGTTTTTCTCGTATTCCAATTTGCGATAGTTTTTTTAACAGTATTTTGTGAACGACTTTGTCATACGCTTTGGTCATGTCTAGGAGGATGGCAATGGTGTAATATTTATTTTTGATGTTTTCTAATATGCTACATGTGAATTTATATACTGCTAGACTTGTGGATGAGTTTTTGCGAAAGCCATGTTGGTTTTTGTGTAATAGTTGATATTTTTCAAGAAAATTGTAGAGGCGATCGGACATAGCTCGTTCAAAGATTTTTGAAATGGCTGGTAGTAGAGCTATTGGCCTATAACTACTTGGGTCTGTGGTGTTTCCGCCTTTTTTTAGGATAGGTATAATTTTTGCTATTTTCAGATGATCCGGGAAGCGTTCTTCTATAAATGATTGATTAATGAGGTAGGTTATGGGTGGGGTCAAGGCATCTGCACATATTTTAATGAGGCAAGAAGGGATTTCGTCAATACCATAGCTATATTTACTCGGAAGGTTTTTTATTATTTTGTTTATTTCTTTTTCTGTGACCGGAGACAGATACATTGAGTTTGATGAATTTGAGTTATAGGCAGTATTAATGATAGGAGTCGTATTTGGAATTTGACCTATTGATGCAAAGTATTCATTGAAGATGTTAGCAATCATATCAGGCGAATCTATTAATTTGTCATCTTGTTTTAGTTTTATATTTTTAACTACCGTTTTTTTGTTTTTGTTTGTAGCATCTTTTATGATGGTCCACATAGTTTTTATTTTATTGTTTGATTTTTCCATTTTTTTTGCATTGTTTATCTTTTTATAGTATTTTACGCACTTCTTAAGTATTTTTTGGTATTTCTTTGTGTAGGCTTTTAATATTTTACTTTTGCTTTCATTTGTCAGTATTTGCAACATTCGTTTGTGCCTACACGAGATTTTAAGACCCTTCGTCATCCATTGTTTGGCTTTATCTGTGATTTTAAATGTTTGTAGGGGTATATGATGGTCAAGGACATGTTTGAGTTTGTTTTCAAATTGATTGTAGTTTTCATTAACATCCGAGTTTATGTTGACTATTTCATTCCAATTAATTTTTGCAATAGCGTCTCTAAAGTTGCTCATACTTTTCTCGTTGAAACATCTTTTTGTTACATGTGTAGTGGTTTTAGTTTTTTCTTTATTTTTTGATTCGATGCTATAATAGATAGCCTTATGGTCCGATATGCCATAGTCTTTAACTTGTATAATTTGTGTTGTATCATGAAAATTTGTAAATAGAAGGTCTAGTTTAGTAGCTGTTTTGTGTGTGACTCTTGTTGATTTGGTGACCATTAAATGTAAGTTGTGTTTGAGCATTATGTTTATAAGAAGAAATGAAACATAATTTGGTTGCTCTGAAAAGACAAAGATTTATTGTTATAGACATACATTTACATACATTGCATAAAAACATAATTCTTTTCAGGTGAAATTGTAATTGTTAACCTCACCTGAAAAGACAAAGAAACGACAATTATGTTTTTTATATTGTTTTGTTGCACTATTGAATGAAAAAACTTGAATAAATTGATATTTCTACGTAAACTTTTAGATTGTCTTTCAATAATTATTTCTGACTCGACACTGTCAGTTTGTTACATGACGTTGACATTGACTCAATATTTAAAACTTTTTCTTTATATCTCCCCCCCATGGCAAGAAAATTTTCCCAAAATTTTCTCAAGTCTGGTCTACTTCATTTTCTTGCAATATATGAACTGGCACCAACTTTGTGATATGATATAGGTTCGATTCTGTTTTCTTGTGTCCTATATCTATCTTGTATATTGTATCAAATATTTTATCAACTATTTTATATGGTCCCACTTTTAGTTCATCCAATTTTCTTCTGTTAAGTCTGTTTCCATTTTCAATATATACCATATCACCAACTTTAAATTCCCACTGTCTTAGTTTTTTGTCAAAAAGAGATTTATTGTAATTATGAGATTTCATTGTGTTGTCTAATGCTCTTTTTCTGTCTCTGATCCAGTCATTATGTGATATTTTCTGTTTCAACTCTTCTGGTAAGACTGTAGCATCTGTCCCATATAACAGATATTGTGGTGAGAAACCAGTGACAGAATGTTCAGTCCCATTATACTTATTTACACATTCATGTGCAATAGTAGTCCACACCTTTTTTGTTCCTTTTTCATTAACTCTGCACCGTATTTTATTTACTAATGTTTGATTAAGTCTCTCATTGACACCATTTGAAAATGGTGCATTTACTGCTGTAAATATTAAAGGTACCTTTTTGGTGTGTAAAAAGTCCTTGAATTCTTTGGAATTAATTCCTGGATATTGATCAGTTAGGATCATGCCAATATTCTCTGTATCTGTTATGTCCTTGACTAATTTTATAAAGTCATTTGCGGTCTGAGTTTTTGATGTTTGAATGAATGCAAATCGAGTAAAATGATCCACCAACAGATGTAGATATTTTTTCGTTGATCTTGAACCACCAAAACCTCCAATGGTGTCTATAGACATTATTTCAAAAGGTTTTGTGGCTGGACCTAAATGTGACATAAATCCATACTTTATTTGTCCTCTTGATTTATTCTTTAAGCATACTTCACAAGTTTTACAAATAATATTTATGTTTTTTGTTAAATTTTTGGCTGTGTAGAATGGACCGATAGTTCTCTGCATTTGTCCAATACCAATATGGCACAAATTTTCATGTAATTTCTTTATTAGTTCTATGCTAAAATCTTCTGTTAGTATTATTTTTTCTTTTTTTCTAATTTTTTTAAGATATATCTTGTTTTTTTCAATTAAACTTGTTTTGTATCGTTGTACCTCTATGTTTCTGTTTTGATCTGATAATATATCTTCCAGTTTTATTAGATTCACAATGTGTAACCGTTCCTCTCTGTTTTCACTGGCATCCAGTACTGGGTTTCGGCTAAGACAATCTGCTTCCAGGTTTTGTGTTCCAGGTGCATATTTAATTTTGAAGTCATATTGTGATAAATATTATGTCATGTCACCTAAATCCTCATCAGTTCTAGATTTTAAGTTCATGTTTTCTAGAGGTTTGTGGTCTGTATACACGGTGAAAGATTTCCCTATTAACCAATATTGCCAGTATCGCACTGCTTCTGTTATAGCTAAACATTCCAAATATATAGCCTTTTTCTTCTGGGCAGCATTTAGCTTTTTTGAGAAGTAAGCAACTGGTTTTTCTTTCCCATCTAGTTGAATTTGTTTCAAAATAGCTCCAACTCCTTCTAAAGAGGCATCTGTATAAACATTTATTGGTAAGATTTGATCAAATATCTCCAGAATCGGTTGGGAACAGAGTAGGCTTTTTATTTCATCAAATGCACTTTGACATCTCTCACACCAAATAAACTTTTGATTTTTCCGAAGCAAATTGTGTAATGGATCCAAAATTATAGCACTTTTTGGTATATATTCATGGTAAAAATTTATTTTACGAAGGAATTGTCTAACATTCTTTTGTGTTTTTGGTACTGGGAATTCTTTGATCGAAACCAAATTATCCTTTACTGGTTTTATAGAATTATTTTGGATTATATGACCTAGATATTTCACTGAATCTGATGCAAATGTGCATTTTGTAAATTTCAATCTGAAGCCTTCTGTTTTTATTGCTTCGAGAAGTTTTGATAGATGATTAATGTGGTCTTCAAATGAGCTAGAAAAAATCAGAATATCATCGATATAATTTACTGCAAAGTCTGTTAATTTATACTTCCTTAGTATGTTACTTAATATTCTTTGAAATATAGCAGGTGAAGTTTTTAGTCCGAAGGGTAAGCAAGTCCATTGGTAGTGTCCTTCTTGTGTTACAAAACCAGTCTTTTTCCTGTCTTCAATTCTTAATGGAATGGACCAGAACGCAGAATTTATATCTAGTGTTGAGAAAAATGTACAGTTCCTGGTCTTCAACATCAAGTCTTCTATGAGAGGGAATGGCTGTGCTTGTGGTACTACTATTTTATTCAAATCCCTGAAATCTATGCACAGTCTAGACTTCTTGTTTTCTTCTCTCTTAAATGCCAAAGTAACAGGTGCAGCAAATGGGCTGTATGATTCTTCTATGGGTCCTTTATCTAATAATTTAACTATTTGTTCTTCTATCTCTTTTTTATCTTCTAGGGAGCATCTATAAGGTCGCTTACTGCAGTATTTGTCCACCATCAGGTCTATTCTTGCTTCATATCCATTCACCTGTCCAACATCATATTTATTTTTAGCAAAAACTGTTTCATATCTTTCAATTAATTTATTGATTTTCTCCCTTTCATATTCTTGTTAATGATTTATTTTCACTTCAAAATTTTCTATGTTCAGATGTTCATTAAAATTTACTTCATAGGTTTTGGGTGTGGTCTCTATCCTCTCGTTATAATTTTTTCCAGTATTTATTTCTCCATCTGTTGAGAATGTTTCATTTTCCTTACTGAGTTTTTGTGATATACTCAGGTTCTCATCTTGAGCCAGTTTGAATGTTTTTATCAAGTCCAATCCGATCAAAAAATCATCTTTAAAACTTTGTTCATCTATTATGTATACATCAACATTTTTTTCCATTTCAAAAATTTTCAATTTCAAGTTAGTCAAACCTTTTGCTTGCTGAACACCATTAATTGTTGATAAATTTGCTTTATTCAAACCCTTGTCTGTTCCTTGAAGTTTCAACAACTTTGAATTTATCAAAGAAACTTGTGAACCCGGGTCATAAACTCCCTTCACATAATATTTTTCATTTATTAATAGTCCGACTTTAATTAATGGTGTCACAATTAGTTTTTTTGATCAGTTTCGTTCAGTTCAGCCTCTATCCTTGTATTGTTGACATGTCTAATAGGGGTTCTCTTCATTTTCTCATCTTCGCTTGGTCTAAACCAACATGCAGCTTCGGGATGATAGCGCACACCTTTGCATAGTTTCTCACAAATTTTACAGGGTGCATATTTAATATTTTTATTATTTGATTCAAAATTTCCATACCTTTTTTTCACATAATAGTTTTTTTTTATTGTCATGTGCTCATACTTACTCAGCTCGTTAAATAAACTCACAGTATCTTCTATTTCCTCTCTATTTATTTTATTCAAAATAATTTCTGGCAAGCCAGCAGCAATAAGATCAATCATTGTACCTGTATCCATTGTTCTCCTCATTTCTAGTAAAAGTTTTTCTTTTTTTATAGCATAATCTAGCAATGAACCTTCCTTGTATGTAAATGTTAAGGCATTGGTGATTGGGACCCATCCCTTGTTTGTAAATGATTCACAGAATTTTCCTCTCCATGTTGACCACTCTGCATTAATTGTTAATTTTATAATCATGGAGCTGTACCAGTCAGCACAACTTTTGTCCATAAATAATCGGAGCATTTCAATTTTTTCTTCATCTGCCGTCACATTGAAACGAGCACATTCCTTTTCAAAAATCTGTATCCACTGGCTAGCATTCATATTCCTACTTGTAAACTTTTCTATTACAAATCTCTCTGCAACATTTTTTAAGTTTTGTGGTTTTTTTTCTTGGGAACAATCCAACAACTTCTCTAAAAGTTTTTCCAAAGCAACAGATTCTTTCTGTTGAAGCGGAGACGGTTCCTTCAGATTCAATTCCTCCAAAAACTGGCCATCAAACTGAATGTTATCATCTTCATCTAAGTAAATGTCACGAAGTTCATCACTCAATGTAATCCAAACATTTCTCTTTTGATATCTTTTTGATAAACTCTTTTTCACCTTACTAAAGGCACTCGTTTTTGTCAAGCCCACATGAAGAGTCGCCGATTGTAAGTTTTCAGGTAATACATAGACTTTTTTTTCGACTGTCTCGATTGAGGTTAAAGAAAGCAAATTTGATTTGCCATCGCTTCCCGGCAATAATGTGAATTCAAAGCGCAGCTTCTCCATGTTGTGACTTCTCTTTGTACAGAATTGTCGTTTTATAAGAAGAAATGAAACATAATTTGGTTGCTCTGAAAAGACAAAGATTTATTGTTATAGACATACATTTACATACATTGCATAAAAACATAATTCTTTTCAGGTGAAATTGTAATTGTTAACCTCACCTGAAAAGACAAAGAAACGACAATTATGTTTTTTATATTGTTTTGTTGCACTATTGAATGAAAAAACTTGAATAAATTGATATTTCTACGTAATAGATCGCAAATAGATTGTCTTTCAATAATTATTTCTGACTCGACACTGTCAGTTTGTTACATGACGTTGACATTGACTCAATATTTAAAACTTTTTCTTTATATGTTTATAAATTTTTCATAATGTGTAGGATATTTTTCTTTATCCAAATTAAAATCACCACCAATGATGATGTGTTTTTTTGATTTAAGTGAATTAATTTCTGTTAGAAGTGTATTAATGAATGTAAAAAAGGTTTTTATGTGGTGGTCTAGTCTGTAGATATTAATCAGTAACATATTTTCCTTTGGTATATCTACTGCACAACATTCTACAATGCTCTCTGTAGAAAGTTCTTCTATGTCTGGACTTTCTTGGTAGTCTATGTCGTTACGAAGTAGTATAGCTGTTTCCGCGAGCGTTAAGTGAGTTATTAAACATTTTACTTCGTAGCTTGGCTGTTTTTCACGTGAAATAACTAAGCGTTCGTAACATTGTAAGTACGTAGTTCGCCGATTGACCCGCCGCTCCCACGTTGGGCGCCAACACGCCGAATATCTATATTTGTATTGCGATCCGGAGCCAATGCTGCACTTAAATCAAATTTTAAGCACTATGCTGTAGGTTTTATTGTCTGTTCATAATGTAGCGTACGACATCCGGTTTGCTCGCAGGGTGTTCCATGTTTCCTGCTCGGTGCTGACGACATCAGCTCGTGAACTTGCCCCAGCGCGTCGGGTTGGAGATCCGAGCGGTTCAGTGAGCCTGCTACGGACAAAGACATATCTCCAAAGTAAGATCTGTCCATTTTTATTTCGAGTCCCGAGTTGACGCTACCCTCATTTCGTTTTTGTTAATGAGATTTTGATCGTGACCTAGATTTGTTGTGTGTAGTTTTCCCTCGGTAGGGGCCCATACCGAGGTTTATTGCATGTTTGTAACATATTCCATTTTGAACTTTTAATCCGTGAGCATTGGCCAGCTCGTGGATTGGATGTTTGAGAAGGACGAGTAGTCTTGTTTGATTAAGAAAAACTAACAAATTAACATTACTTGGTTACGGTTACATACAGTGGGTTTTTTGAATAATTTTTGCCTTTGTCCTCAGAAAACGGTAATGATGGTGAAGGCACTGAATGTTTAGATCCAAGACTAGAGGCTTACGCGCACTCTTCGTGTGCTGTTGCGCGCCCGCCTGGTGCGCTACTGCGCGCACTCCAGGTGCGCTGCTGCGCGCACTCCAGGTGCGCTGCTGCGCGCACTCCAGGTGCGCTGCTGCGCGCACTCTTCGTGTGCTGCTGCGCGCACTCTTCGTGTGCTGCTGCGCGCACTCCTGGTGCGCTGCTGCGCGCGCTCCTCGTATGCTGCTGCGCGCGCTTCTCGTATGCTGTTGCGCTCACTCCTGGTGCGCTGCTGCGCGCACTCCTGGTGCGCTGCTGCGCGCACTCCTGGTGCGCCGCTGCGCGCACTCCTGGTGCGCCACTGCGCGCACTCCTGGTGCGCTGCTACGCGCACTCCTCGTGCACTGTTGCGCGCACTCCCCATGCGCTGTTGCGCGCACTCCTGGTGCGCTGCTGCGCGCACTCCTGGTGCGCTGCTGCGCGCACTCCTGGTGTGCTGCTGCGCGCACTCCTGGTGCGCTGCTGCGCGCACTCCTGGTGCGCTGCTGCGCACACTCCTCGTGTGCTGCTGCACGCACTCCTCGTGCGCTATTGCGCGCACTCCTGGTGTTATTAAAAGGGTTATATATCAGGTAGGTGCGGGAGGATTTTATAAATCTATCTCCCAAATCTACGGCGGTTCCTAACGTTGGTGTATGATGAATTCCAGGGTCATCGAAAGCCGCGTCTCCGCCCACACCCCGGGATTCGAGCCCGCAGACATCGGGTACGAGACCAGACGCCGTAGGGTGTTCCATGTTTCCTGCTCGGTGCTGACGACATCAGCTCGTGAACTTCCCCCAGCGCGTCGGGTTGGAGATCCGAGCGGTTCAGTGAGCATGCTACGGACAAAGACATATTTCCAAAGTAAGATCTGTCCATTTTTATTTCGAGTCCCGAGTTGACGATACCCTCATTTCGTTTTTGTTAATGAGATTCTGATCGTGACCTAGATTTGTTGTGTGTAGTTTTCCTCGGTAAATCATAAATCATAAATCATAATGTTTATTAACCTTACGACATCGCGCCGTACAGGGCAAGTCAATGACATAGGTAATCACTTCTTAACAGTAATGTCTCTTTTAAATTACTTATTGCTACATATATATTATACACTTATTATAATCAGTAAGCCTTAATAAAATAAAATATTTAATTTGGAAAACATAATAAAATCAAATAATCAATTTATAGACTACAATATTTAACAAAACAAAACTAAACTCAAGGGAATATTTATTGAAAAAATTAAGTTTCTGTAATTGAGCTTTTCATATATTCATTGAGTGCGTAAAACGGGTTAACTTCAAAGAATTGTTTCAACTTTCTTTTGTATGCACCATATGGCAGATCTGTGATACTCAGTGGCAATTTATTATACATACAAATCTTATTGTATATTCCCTGTTTTTGCGTCTTGACTAGTCTGGTGTTCGGTTTGTTTAAATTGTCACATTTTCTGAAAGAATATTTTTTGTCTTTCTTCCATTCCTCTTTTACGTCGAAAACTTCTAAAAGACAGTTATAAATATACATGGAGATTACCGTCATTATTTATTATTTATTATTTAGTAGGGGCCCATACCGAGGTTTATTGCATGTTTGTAACATATTCCATTTTGAACTTTTAATCCGTGAGCATTGGCCAGCTCGTGGATTGGATGTTTGAGAAGGACGAGTAGTCTTGTTTGATTAACAAAAACTAACAAATTAACGGTACTTGGTTACGGTTACATACAGTGGGTTTTTTGAATAATTTTTGCCTTTGTCCTCAGAAAACGGTAATGATGGTGAAGGCACTGAATGTTTAGATCTAAAACCAGGGGCTTACGCGCACTCTTCGTGTGCTGTTGCGCGCCCGCCTGGTGCGCTACTGCGCGCACTCCAGGTGCGCTGCTGCGCGCACTCCTGGTGCGCTGCTGCGCGCGCTCCTCGTATGCTGCTGCGCGCGCTCCTCGTATGCTGTTGCGCGCACTCCTGGTGCGCCACTGCGCGCACTCCTGGTGCGCTGCTACGCGCACTCCTCGTGCACTGTTGCGCGCACTCCCCGTGCGCTGTTGCGCGCACTCCTGGTGCACTGCTGCGCGCACACCTGGTGCGCTGCTGCGCGCACTCCTGGTGCGCTAATGCGCGCACACTCCTCGTGTGCTGCTGCACTCACTCCTCGTGCGCTATTGCGCGCACTCCTGGTGTTATTAAAAGGGTTATATATCAGGTAGGTGCGGAAGGATTTTATAAATCTATCTCCCAAATCTACGGCGGTTCCTAACGTTGGTGTATGATGAATTCCAGGATCATCGAAAGCCGCGTCTCCGCCCACACCCCGGGATTCGAGCCCGCAGACTTCGGGTACGAGACCAGACGCCGCAGGGTGTTCCATGTTTCCTGCTCGGTGCTGACGACATCAGCTCGTGAACTTCCCCCAGCGCGTCGGGTTGGAGATCCGAGCGGTTCAGTGAGCCTGCTACGGACAAAGACATATTTCCAAAGTAAGATCTGTCCATTTTTATTTCGAGTCCCGAGTTGACGCTACCCTCATTTCGTTTTTGTTAATGAGATTCTGATCGTGACCTAGATTTGTTGTGTGTAGTTTTCCCTCGGTAGGGGCCCATACCGAGGTTTATTGCATGTTTGTAACATATTCCATTTTAAACTTTTAATCCGTGAGCATTGGCCAGCTCGTGGATTGGATGTTTGAGGACGCGTTTGTCTTGTTTGATTAACAAAAACTAACAAATTAACGGTACTTGGTTACGGTTACATACAGTGGGTTTTTTGAATAATTTTTGCCTTTGTCCTCAGAAAACGGTAATGATGGTGAAGGCACTGAATGTTTAGATCCAAAACCAGGGGCTTGCGCGCACTCCTCGTGCACTGTTGCGCGCACTCCTGGTGCGCTGCTGCGCGCACTCCTGGTGTGCTGCTGCGCGCACTCCTGGTGTGCTGCTGCGCGCACTCCTGGTGCGCTGCTGCGCGCACTCCTGGTGCGCTGCTGCGTGCACTCCTGGTGCGCTGCTGCGCGCACTCCTGGTGCGCTGCTGCGCGCACTCCTGGTGCGCTGCTGCGCGCACTCCTGGTGCGCCACTGCGCGCACTCCTGGTGCGCTGCTACGCGCACTCCTCGTGCACTGTTGCGCGCACTCCCCGTGCGCTGTTGCGCGCACTCCTGGTGCGCTGCTGCGCGCACTCCTGGTGCGCTGCTGCGCGCACTCCTGGTGCGCTGCTGCGCGCACTCCTGGTGCGCTGCTGCGCGCACTCCTGGTGCGCTGCTGCGCGCACTCTTGGTGTGCTGCTGCGCGCACTCCTGGTGCGCTGCTGCGCGCACTCTTGGTGTGCTGCTGCGCGCACTCCTGGTGCGCTGCTGCGCGCACTCCTGGTGCGCTGCTGCGCACACTCCTCGTGTGCTGCTGCACGCACTCCTCGTGCGCTATTGCGCGCACTCCTGGTGTTATTAAAAGGGTTATATATCAGGTAGGTGCGGGAGGATTTTATAAATCTATCTCCCAAATCTACGGCGGTTCCTAACGTTGGTGTATGATGAATTCCAGGGTCATCGAAAGCCGCGTCTCCGCCCACACCCCGGGATTCGAGCCCGCAGACTTCGGGTACGAGACCAGACGCCGCAGGGTGTTCCATGTTTCCTGCTCGGTGCTGACGACATCAGCTCGTCCATGTTTCCTGCTCGGTGCTGACGACATCAGCTCGTCCATGTTTCCTGCTCGGTGCTGACGACATCAGCTCGTGAACTTCCCCCAGTGCGTCGGGTTGGAGATCCGAGCGGTTCAGTGAGCCAGCTGCTGCTGCGCGCACTCCTGGTGCGCTGCTGCGCGCACTCTTGGTGTGCTGCTGCGCGCACTCTTGGTCTGCTGCTGAGCGGCACTCCTGGTGCGCTGCTGCGCGCACTCCTGGTGCGCTGCTGCGCACACTCCTCGTGTGCTGCTGCACGCACTCCTCGTGCGCTATTGCGCGCACTCCTGGTGTTATTAAAAGGGTTATATATCAGGTAGGTGCGGGAGGATTTTATAAATCTATCTCCCAAATCTACGGCGGTTCCTAACGTTGGTGTATGATGAATTCCAGGGTCATCGAAAGCCGCGTCTCCGCCCACACCCCGGATTCGAGCCCGCAGACTTCGGGTACGAGACCAGACGCCGCAGGGTGTTCCATGTTTCCTGCTCGGTGCTGACGACATCAGCTCGTCCATGTTTCCTGCTCGGTGCTGACGACATCAGCTCGTCCATGTTTCCTGCTCGGTGCTGACGACATCAGCTCGTGAACTTCCCCCAGCGCGTCGGGTTGGAGATCCGAGCGGTTCAGTGAGCCTGCTGCTGCTGCGCGCACTCCTGGTGCGCTGCTGCGCGTACTCTTGGTGTGCTGCTGCGCGCACTCTTGGTCTGCTGCTGAGCGTACTCCTGGTGCGCTGCTGCGCGCACTCCTGGTGCGCTGCTGCGCACACTCCTCGTGTGCTGCTGCACGCACTCCTCGTGCGCTATTGCGCGCACTCCTGGTGTTATTAAAAGGGTT